>JAFEMH010002188.1:0-367422 GCA_022495995.1 Adenophora triphylla var. japonica
GTTGATGAAAAAGCTTGAAGGTTTTTATTTTTGAATTGTTTATGATGTGTCACTTGAGAATTGCAAAAGGTATGAAAAAGCTTTTACCGTTATGGATGCTTTATTAGTTTGTAAATAAAAAACTCAAAAGTCAGTACTTAGTGATTTGAAGATATCACACACTGCTCTCTGCTTAATGACTTCTAACTTTATACTTTTAAATCAAAATGTTTGTCCCATTTAATTTTTTTATTGAACTTTGACCACAAATTTATGAGAGATTAATCATGTTCATAAAATTCTAAAAGTTGTTGTTGATAATATTATTAATGGTGAATCAATAGAAATTTTTAGAATTTCATGAACATAATTAAATTGTCATATATTTGTGGTCAAAGTTCAATAAAAAAGTCAAATGGAACAAACATTTTGGGTCGGAGGGAGTACTTACATAAAACTCACATGCAGTAAATATTAAAAACTTTAAACTTTAGTTCTCCTTAATTACTATTTTTATAATTTAATGGACGATAGCCATGTTATATATTATGGATAGCATTTGTTTGGGTACATGTCTAATTAAATTCTGTTTTAATTATTTCTCGTGATTGATGTAATTAATGCTCTTATTATTATTGCTATTGAATTATGACCATGGGAAAATAGGTTATTGTAAGTATGTATTAAAGTTTTAGCTTTTTGATAGTGTGATTTTCAATTTTTTCCGTAACTTCAAACTTGATCCTCCTCATTAAATTTTTCTAATTCGCCACTGAATGCAAGCTTAAATCTTAATTATCAGCGTATAGCGTAATGCCCACCATAATGGCCCAACACTCAACATCATATAATATAGCAGTGCAACCTTAGCGTTGTGCCCCACCTATAGTATAGTGTAAGTCAATAGTCATCCATTTTACTTTTTTTTTTTCTTATTATTATTATTATTATTTATTAATTTTGTAAAAGCTAAAATCTTACAAAAATTTCCTAAGCTTAAAAAAAACGTGTTTTGTTTCCCCCACTATGTCAATGTTAGTGTAACAAAGTGTCAGTGTAAAAAAAGTGTCAGTGTTAGTGTAACAAAGTGCCAGTGTAACAATGTGTCAGTGCATGTATATTAAGTGTCAGTGTTAGTGTATAAAGTGTCAGTGTTAGTGTAACAAAGTGTCAGTGTTAGTGTAACAAAGTGCCAGTGTAAAAAAGTGTCAGTGCTTGTATATTAAGTGTCACTGTAAAAAGTGCCAGTGATAGTGTAACAAAGTGTCAGTGTTAGGCTCCGTTTGTTTCGCCGTAAAACATTTTCCGGAAAACGTTTTCCAGAAAATAACTCGTTTTACGCCATTTGGTTAAGCCCCCGAAAAATGTTTTTCGGAAAATAACTCGTTTTCCGCTGTTTGGTTGTTTTCCGAAAAACATTTTACGTCCTTTCTAAGTAAAACGACTTACTGACCTTATCCTAAGTAAAACATTTTTCGAAAAATGGTGCCCCTCATGTACAACTCATATTTCACAAGGTACAATATAATAATAATAATTAAAAAAAAATAAAAAAATACCCCTACCCCACCCACCCCCCCCCCAAATTTTTTTTTTTAAACGCCCCACCCACCCCCTGCCTACCCCCCCCGCCCCCCAAAAAAAAAAAAAAATTTTTTGTAAATGCCCCACCCACCCCCCGCCTACCCCACCCCCCCCCCCAAATTTATTATTTTTTTTAAAACGCCCCACCTTCCCCCTGCCTACCCCACCCCCCACCACCCCGAAAAAAAAAAAAAAAAAAAAAAAAAAAAATTTGGTAACCGCCCCACCCACCCCCGCCTACCCCACCCCCACCCACCCCCCCCCCTGAATGAACGCTCGCCGAAAAGAAAAATCGAAATCGAATATCATTTTCTTCCTTTTTGAAAGAGTTTTTAATGTGTTGAAAATGATACGATGAGTTTTGAAAACTTCGGTTTTGGGAGTCGCCACGCCGTTTTTAGAGGAAAACATTGAAAAACCTATTTTGAGAGATTTTGGGTCCGGGAGTCTGGTTACGTGTTTGGGAAGAACTAGAAAGTTCACTCCAACACGCCTCTTTCGAGACTTTCAATCAACATTGGACAATTTTGGACATTCAAAGTGTGTGTGCAATATGTGTCGATGTGTAAAACATGCAAATTTGACATTTTCATTGATAATATGAAAGCTGAGTACAACTTGTGAGCCATGACAGGGGGCCACACCCCTTTTACATATTATGATTATCAAAACAAGTCAGAAGGTAAGACAATCTGCCCAGAGAACTCCTATGTCGTCAGAATGCACAAGATCTCCTGTAAAGAGGGTGTCGCACGACATGATGTCTCTCGGTCGATTGTTTATTACAATGACCAAACCGCTTCGAAACTGGAAATGACATTTATTGGACTTATTAAAGACACTATTTGAAGGTCTAAAATCAGTTTGGGATTGACGGGAGTGAGCAAAGTCACGATAGACTTTGAATGATACGGATGTCATGTGACATGAAACATCCGAAGTTATCCATGTCATATGACGATCCGCCTCCAATAAATCGCACCCAAACAGATCATAGGCACTCAAATAGTGGCTTATGAGCCACGAGAATGCTTAAGAAAGCTCGAGGTTGCAAAGGGAATAAACCGGACAGATCTGAAGTCCAAGAATGGCTTTACAGCCTTCTGGGATCCCCATGTCGTATGACACAGGATCTCCATGGAGTCCTATGTCGTCCGACATAGATAGGCCATTTATGTGCCCTTCAGTCTGTTTGTTTCCCCTTTGTTCCTCAAGGCAAACCAAGCATATTTAACAACCGTAAATGTAATATAACAATAATATATGAGTATTATGGGAGGATCACATGGCTTTAGTGGTCAAATGTGATAGATCACATGTTTTTGGCCACTTTGAAGTAGCCATCACCTCCTAACTCGATGCAAATGCATAAAGATTGGATCTTTATTGATCCTAAGATGACCGAATGTCCAGATCTGAGGTGGGGAGAAGTGAATATTGAAGATTCACTTCTCCACCACCTTTATCATGCAAAAATCCCGATTTTTACATAATATTAAAGCAAGTAAGCATGCAATGTATTATAAATGTATTAAAGACTTTATTTAAAGAGGGAGAAGGGTTTAGTGGCTACCTATTGTAGTCCACAAGGTGAGATCACCAATAGTATGGTGTCTACCCCTTCTACACACCAACAAAGGAAGCTTCTTTAGGTCTTGGCCTTGAAGTGTGTGTGTGTGTGTGTGTGAGGAGGGAGGTGAGTGTGTGTATGAGAGAGAGAGGGAGACTCTATTTGGACAGAGTTTCCCCTATATTACTGGTATCCTCCACAATATTCACTCCAAGTCCCCTAAAATGATCAGCCGTGCCTTGTATTTATAGGCAGGCTGATGGGGAGTCTTATGTCGCACGACAAGGGCAGTTAAACCGCCTTAGTGACTTCTATGTCGGACGACAGCGTACACCTTTTGGCCATATTGGGCCGAAAGCTTGGCAGGCCCAATGGACTGATGGGCTGCTGGGGTTTTTGGACTAAATATTGCCTTTTAGCAATTATATAAGCCCAAATTTTAATTAAAGTGGATCCAAATCATGGGTTTGGATCGGGGTACTCACAGAGCCCCTCGGCGACGTCACTTCCATGGGAAGTGGGGTCGTCGACACAATGAGAATCCCGAGCCGGACACGAACGGCGGGGAAAGAGGTGACCAAGATGGTCAAGTGGCTGGACCTCTTATGAAGAGGATTCCTACGTATCCCGTGGGGGAATCAAGCCGAATCGTAGTTCGTTAAAGATGGACGTTAATGAAAGGCGACGGGTTTTGTACCCGAAAAGTGACTGTTCCAAGGGGAGTCACCCCGAAGATGGGTGTTTGCACCCGAGATTGACTGTGTCTGAGAGGAGTTACCCCGAAGATGGGTGTTTGCACCCGAGATTGACTGTTCCAAAGGGAGTCACCCCGAAGATGGGTGTTTGCACCCGAGATTGGACTGCAGTATGAGGGAGTCACCCCGAAGGTGGGTGTTTGCACCCGAGATTGACTGTTCCAAGGGGAGTCACCCCGGAGGTGGGTGTTTGCACCCGAGATTGACTGAGTATGAGGGGAGTCACCCCGAAGATGGACGTTTGTACACAAGGTTGACTGTTGAATGGGGAGTCACCCCGCAAATGGGTGTTTCGCACCGAGATTGGACGTGTATGAGGAGTCACCCCGAAGATGGGTGTTTGCACCCGAGATTGACTGTTCCAAGGGGAGTCACCCCGAAGATGGATGGGCGTTTGTACCCAAGGTTGACTGTTGAATGGGGAGTCACCCCGAAGATGGGTGTTTGCACCCAAGATTGACTCTGTCGAGGGGAGTCACCCCGAAGATGGGTGTTTGCACCCGAGATTGAATGTTGAATGGGGAGTCACCCCGAAAATGGGTGATTGCACCCGAGATTGACTGTTCCAAGGGGAGTCATCCCGATGATTTGACTTTTTTCTTTGGGAGTCACCCGCGAAATATGACTGTTTTTTCTTTGGGAAGTCACCCCACGAACTTGACTGTTTTTGGTGGGGAGTCATCCTGATAATTTGACTTTTCTCTTTGGGAGTCACCCGCGAAATATGACTGTTTTTTCTTTGGGAAGTCACCCCGCGAACTTGACTGTTTTTGGTGGGGAGTCATCCCGATAATTTGACTTTTCTCTTTGGGAGTCACCCGCGAAATATGACTGTTTTTTCTTTGGGAAGTCACCCCGCGAACTTGACTGTTTTTGGTGGGGAGTCATCCCGATGATTTGACTTTTTCTTTGGGAGTCACCGCGAAATATGACTGTTTTTTCTTTGGGAAGTCACCCCGCGAACTTGACCAAGCTTTTGGTGGGGAGTCATCCCGATGATTTGACTTTTCTTTGGGAGTCACCCGCGAATTTGACTTTTTCTTCGGGAGTCACCCGCGAATTTCTACCGTGTGGAAAATGCATGCGGTCTTCTGGACCGGGTAGTTTATGGCCATTCCGGGCCATTTTACGTGTGTTGAAAGCTATGCGGTTTTCGGACCGGGTAGTTTATAGCCATTCCGGGCTATTTTCTGTGTTGGAAACTGTACGGTTTTCCGAACCGGATAGTTTATAGCCATTCCGGGCTATTTTCTGTGTTGGAAACTGTACGGTTTTCTGGACCGGGTAGTTTATAGCCATTCCGGGCTATTTTCTGTGTTGGAAACTGTACGGTTTTCCGGACCGGGTAGTTTATAGCCATTCTGGGCTATTTTCACCAAGAGAGGTGGGTATTTGAACCCAAAAGAATGATGGATTTTAATGATGGGCAGCCAAGATAGGCTGACAGGATTGAATCAGGGGCAAAAGGGGAAAATTACCCTTCTGGAGAATGGATGTCGTTCGACATGGGAAGGTTCCCAGGCAGTTTTAATTAAAACAGAAGGTCGTAAGACAGACCCTAAAAAGAACACCCATTGCCGCCGAGTTTCAAAGAAAGAAAGAGAGAAGAATTTTCGAAATTTCTTCCCTTAAATTTGATTTAAATCAAGGATTTGACAATGCCTCCGCGAGCCGAATCGAGAAGGAATGTTCAACAAGTATTGTCCGAGAGACGGAAGCTTGTAGATCGGAATAGACGGAAGAGATTTCCGGAGGGGAATGGCCTCTACCCGGGCCTCGACTTTCATACTTCCACCACGGAGCCGAAGGGGGTAAGTATTTTTGAGAGATTAACCCTTTTTTGAAATTTGATTTCTAGGGTTTGAGATTGAAATTGGGGGAAATCGCACCCAAATAGGAATTCCATGCTTGGCATGAAGTGCATTATTTTGAAAGATTTTTTCTTTTTCTGTTTTTCTTCTTTTGAAAGAATTTGTTGATTTTTTGAAGATGCACATGAATGAATGCACATATTGTGATGAGTATGCTTTTGATACCTGTGCTGTGCTTACCTGCGGACTTTGCGGACCAAGGGGTCTCCTGAGGCTATTGCGACCATCTGGGGTCTTCTTTCGGGCTCTTCTGATTTGCCGGGTAGTCCCAAGGGACTGGTCTTCACTGCTGGTCTTGGACCATTCTTTACTGCCGTTGGAGCTTTTGGGGACACGCCGAGGAGCGTGGAGCTTGTGCGGGCTTTCAGACAGTTCTGGTGGGACTCTACCCACACTTTCCATCTATCTTGGGGGGAGTCGACCATCACCCCTTATGACTTCACTGCTATCACTGGTTTGCAGTTCACAGATAGGCCCATCTTCTCTGAGGACCCTGGTGTGCTGAGCACGGATGCCATTAGGGCTTTGACTGGACTGACCCTTCGCCTGAAGGGCAATGGGGTTCCATTGGCGGACTTGCACTCTGCATTGACTCATCAGTGCCGTCTTTTTGCTGAGGATGCTGCTACCGTTACAGCTGAGCAGTTGGCTAGAGCCTTTGTTTGGGCCGGATTGTCTGACACCCTGTTTTGTAATGCCTCTACGACGGCATTGACCCTTCTACTTGAGCCTCTTCGTGATTGGAGCCAGGTGTCCACTTTTTCATGGGGAGAGGCTGGCTTGGCCCAGGTATATAGAGGCCTGGATGAGGTGAGCAGAGGCAGTGTGACCTCTTTGGATTTTTATCAGACTGTGCTGGAGGTATGCCCTTTGCTTTTCGCAACTTGACTACTGCATTTGACTTTTCTGTCTTCATTCCCTTACTGTTGCTGCACACTGAAAGCTTTCTGTCTTTTGATTTCAGGTGTGGGCTTATGAGGTGTTTGGCTGTTACGCCTGGACTGTGCCTGAGAGGATCGCGGCAGATCTGTTCCCTGCTATTCGCCGTTGGACCTTTGGAGCTAGGGAGAGCCGGAAAGTGGACGGGGTTAAGCCCCGTAAGACGGCTTGCTACCATGACATCATGATTGCTTTGAGGGGTACCCCTGTTGGGTTGAGACATTTCCCCTGGCATGGTCGGTATGGCGAGGATTTGATTAGTCTTCTTTGCCACGGCAGTGACCGGGGGACGAGGAGGCTTGATTGGCACAGAGGGAGATGCCCAGTATTTGGGGAGAGAGTCTGCGGGCGCATGGTCAGTGTGGCTTGTCTCCTGCGTCCCTCATGATCCTCCTGCGGGGATATGGCATATCCGGGCCTTGCCTGACTTGGAGCGGCTGCGGACCGGTATTGATGCTGCTGAGTTTTCCGATGATGGGGACTATGCCCAGTTCGTCTTCACCCGATTGGTGACTCCTCAGGTTATGGCTGCCAGGAGGGCAGCGGGGATGCAGATACCGGCACCTCCCCGCTTTTTTGAGTATGAGGCTGGGGGTAGTATTCGCCGCTCCTCTTTTGACATGTCTGAGACTCACCCGCATCTGCGGCTGCCTCGCGGGACTACTTCTGTGAGCAATCCTTTCTTTTCTGATTCATTCAAGCTTTTAACTGCTTTACTGTATGCATTGATTGCTTATGACTGCCTTTTCTGTTTTCATTGAACAGGTTCCAGCCAAGACGTTCAGGACGGTGGCGAAGGCGCTCACCGGTGCTGTGAAGATGCTGCGCCAGTTTCAGAGGAGCGCGGAGCATTGGAAGGGGAGGTGTAGCTCTCAGCCTGGTGACGTTGTGCCTCCGAAGAAGAGGCCTAGGCCGGCTTTGGCTCCTTCTGGCTCACAGGCGGGCGGGTCTAGTCAGCAGCCCCAGCCCGATGGTGATGATGGCGAGGATGATCCCTACCAGCCTCCTTACTCTACCGTGCCTGAGTGGCATGGGTATTACGCCGAGCCCCAGCCTTGGGCCCAGTACGAGGATGATGATTCAGACGGCGAGATCCATGAGGCGCCGGAGGGTGGCGATGATGGCCAGGAGCAGAGCGGCTCCGAGGAGGAGGTGGGCAGCGTCCAGGATGACAACAGCTCTGAGGAGGGTGAGGAGGACGATTCCGGCGACGACTCCGAGTCGGAGTGATCACGACGGTCCCCTTTTGCCATCCTTTGACTCTTTTTAGGGAGAGAGGAGAAATGCATGCACTTTTTGTTCTTTTGGATTGTATAAACAAGTATTTTATTGTTTTTGTACTTTGACAAATACAATATTTGTTTATTTATATATTTGTGAGCTCATATGCACAAGTTCGTCCCAAGAAAGGCACAAAATGGTGGCTTTTGGTGTGATTGGGTGTTTTTGCGGTTTTTGTACGCATTGAGTGACATTTATGTGTCTGTGGGTGTGTTGAATGTGCCAAATCCTCTCCCGTGGGCTTGATGAGCGAGGGGGAGTGTTTAGGCATGATTTTATGGTGTTTTGGACAGGTTTGGGTGGTTTTTTGAGCAAGCATTGGGGGCGCTTGGGATTCTTTGCAGATTCTGGCCGGTGATCTGATGGACCTCTCCATGTCGTCCACACGAGGACTTCGTGGAGCCTTCATGTCGCACGACAAAGAGAGTCTCGGAAGACAGATTTCTTGATCGCGAAGCCCCAAAGACTTTATAAAAGGCGTACTCGTAAACCACTCATTCCAAAGAAGCATAAAGCAGTGTCAAACTTACCTTCCACCTCAAAAATTAGCCCCAAGATTTGATCTTTGGCCCAAAATGGAACATTATGACGACAGATCTAAGACCAAAGAGCGTCAATTTCATTCCGATCTCATAAATCTGACCCGCCATCATCGCAGCAACAATAGAAGGATCATCGACCAACGATATGGGTTGAGATGCATCTGGGCATTAAAGGAGTGGGCGGTTGATTGGAACTTTCTCCGGGCTGCATCCAGGTACTGGGATTGCGAGAGGCATGTCTTTACCCTCTCGTATAATGACCTTACACCCACCATTGAGGAGTTTCGGGCACTGATTGGGGGAGCTGAGCTTAGAGATGCAGTCTTTCCCCGAGATCCGCGACCTTTGGCTGAGCAGTTGGCCGATTTCTTGGGATTTCACACCGAGCAGGTGACTGATCTGATTCTTGACATGTCCTTTGTTGACCTGGCCCAGATAGCCCGATTGGCTGTATCGCATCCGGAGCTATTTGACTCGTCCACAGCCATGGATATTTTTATGCTGATCATGATCTCCCTGTACTGCTTTTGTGAGTACGATGGGGTATGTTCTGGTTTACTGCTGGGAGTTGTTAGACAGATGCGGGGCTCTTGAGGTACCACACTGACTGAGATTCGACCCGGGCAGGGAGAGAGAGACTTAGTTCCCATTTTGCTGGCAGAGACATACCTAGCAAGAATCCCGATATGATTGGTACTGCAAAAGTGATCCTGAGGTTAATCTAACCAAGACTGAATCCATCTTGTGACATGGCGAGGAACCCGATGTGGACCCCAAAGACGACTAAAGAAGCCCCAATCTAAAGAAACGGCTTGGCAAAGCCCCAACCTTGAAGAGTTTCAAGGCAGCCCTAATGCGAATTGTAGCAGGAGAGGGAAAACCTATCGTTTCGTACTTACTTTCTTATTTCCTTTAGTCACTCAGTCAACCTTAAGAAGATGTGTACGAAGAGAATTTTAGAAATTTATACATGCGGGGGCATATTTTTCGAATGGTGGGAATAGATCCCGATTTTGTGTTATTTTGATGGTCTCCTTTGACGTAGGCACAAAACACGCTTTGGGTTTGACTCTTTTGAGAGAGTATAAGCGTAGAAAGGTTTGTAACAGTGTATGGAAGCCCCTGCTGACAGAAAATCAGTGTTTAGCACTATTTTTCCTAAGATGTAGAAAAGGAAGACTTGTCAAGACATCTGAAAACTTGTTTTATTTACAATGATCACAAGATTGCTTAAAACCCTTTATTGATGTTCGGGTTATTCAAACAATAATCTCGATATGAAAAAACATTCTGATCAATCATGAGGAGAAAATCAACCAATATCGCGGATCAAGGTTGGTTAGAAAGGTTTGTGTATAGGGAGGTCTTTGGTGAGACCGGGTTTTTCTGGGATTTGAACATTTGTGGTTCCTTTGGTGGAAAGGCTTGGATGAGACGGTTGGATGGTGAGGCGTGGGCCTCGGGATGATTCCTTGACCAAGTCATTTTTGGACGGTTGTTTCAATTGCTTCCTGATTTTCGTCTTTTACTGGGGGAGAAATAATTGGCGTACGCCTAAAGGCCTTTCTTTGACCGCTTCATCGTTATCGACAACATCTGTTCTTAGAGCTTTGACTTTGCCCCACCTATCAAGCTTCTGATTGGCGGTGTTGGGTCCTTGGCCTCAGTTTTTTATGTGCAACCCTGTTTTTTGCCTAGACCGTCCCTTTCAGGGTTTTCAGCCTAGCTGGGTATTACTATATTTTTTTCTCCTTCTTTTTTTTCTTTTTTATGTGCAACCTTGTTTTCTGCCTAGACAACCCTTTTACAAGGTTTTTAGCCTAGCTGGGTATTATTCCTTTGCACTATATCATTTTTTTTTAAGCACATGAAGGCCAAGGCAAGCGCCCGCTTGAATTTCCTTGATATCCTTGAGGTCGAAGGCAAGCTCCCAGGTTGTTGTCGACATGGGGTCAATCTTTCGAAGCTGGATGGCCTTCGTTGTCCCTTGACGTTGCCGCCGTTGTTGACTTGGTCAAGGTGATGGTGAGGACATGATTTGGGGCTTTTATGAGGTAAGGAAAGTGTATAGGGAGAGCATTGGTTGACTTTCTCACACCGATTAATCAGAACGTTAATTATTTCGAGAGATTATCTGTTGAGCAATGCAAGTGATCATATAAAACAAAACCATTTCATTAAATGTAATGTAGGTGTGCAAATCATGTCTTAAGCCTAGCAAGAAAAGAAAAAGACTCTTTTATAGAAGATTTAAGATCAATTACAAATGTCCGAGGAGGACTTGATTGAAAGCACCAGAACCTACGAAAGTTGACTGAGAGACTATTCTTTTTCTTTTTTTTTTTTCGCTTAAGGATAGGTAACCCCTAGCCTAGCTACCCTTCGCTCGTTGGACTGCCAGGGAACTTGAGCTTTCCATTTTCTGTTAACTTCTGGATTCCATTACCGCAGACCGAGGCATTGATCAGTTACGTGTCCATGATACTGGTGGAAGTGGAGGGATTTGAGGCCATGGAGCAGCTGGGGCAAGAACAAGTTGTCCAAAGAAACGGGTCGGAAAAGTGACGGGGACGAACTTTGTTGACTGAGCATATTGATGGAAGAAAGTGAACCTGAGAGGACTTGGAGGGGTATTGGGCTCTGTTTGGGAGGATTCAGCGCTGCGTTGGTTGTTTTGAGTGAAAGGGGTAGTACTGGCTGATTGTGTCTTCGGGCATTTCTCAAACTTTGAACTGGCATTGGACAAGTGTGCTCCAGGGCAGGTTGTCTTATCGGATTCCCTCACTTCGGGCACTTGGATTTTGCGCGGCAGAATCATTTCTTTGCCTGATTTGACACCTTGGGTCGAGAAAGTACTGGTACTCATCATGAGGTCAAGCTTCTCTTGCATTTATTTCACTTGCTCCATCAATATCGCCACATGGGGGTCAACAGGAACATTCAAGTTACTGGAACTCGCAACAAGGCTCTTATCAGCAGAGGGAACCGCAGCCGCAGACTGGTGATACTGATGGGTGAATTCCCTAAGCCCAGTAGATGGCAACTGAAAACTTGAGGCATCTGGTTTTTCTTTTAGCCACTCATGATTGCATTCAGGCAGGTATAGAGGCTTCAGAACATAGCCGCATGGCTCAAACTGATTATGTGAAGCTGGAGCATAAACTGGCAAATACTGCTGAACTTGAGGAACAGGTGTAATGAATCCCGATCCATTCTGAGAAGTTGAGGGCGATGGAGGGTATTGGTTATGTGACGGAGGGATTGAGATTACTATTTCTGGAGTCTCATCTTCGACCATGACCAGAGGACCATTTGCCTCAACTGATACCTGAACTCCATGATGGCGGAGAACACTGATGAGCAGGGCCAGCTGTTCTTTGTGAACCTCATAGGCATTTTCCAAAGCTTGGGCTAATTTTTCCTTCCTAATCATCGGATTTCCTGTACCCTCACTGTCATTCTGATTCTGAGCTGGATCAACACCCGCATTCGGACCCACACCCGCTGAAACCCGCGACCCGCCATTTCGAGGCCGCCGAAAGCGATTTCCTGATTGGAGAGGAACTGATTAACCGACCACCCGGAACTTTGACCCAATACTTGCTTGCTATAAGGGGAGAGAACGGCTTTAGGCAGGGGAGAGGATAGGCTGAGGACGGACTCATGCATATGCTCTTTTTTTTTTTTTTAATTTTATTATTTTTTTTTTAAATGATTTTTATTGATCCTGGGAATGGTTGAAAAAGGGGGAAACCTTCTTTTTCGCATTCTACACTATTCCTGGATTAGTGGGTTCCATCACTACGTCTATAGACCCCCTGTATTCCACCTGTATTGCACCTCACGGGACAGGGATAATCCCAGCGAGGAGGTCCTATAGGGCACGTGGAACCCACCAATCGAAAGGGAGAACGAACCTATGGGCATACGAGCCAAAACAGGTCAAACTCGGGGTTTTCAAAACCAAGTCCAAGTCAACTTCTAAACTCGGGAGGAGAGAGGGTCAAAAGTACGTTTGATTGTACGAGACCGCAATTTGCAGGTAAAACCCTGGAAGAATTGGGCATGACCTCTCCTCGTTTGGAGTTGAAAAATCTGGCATGGCCTCTCGTCACTTGGTGGTGAAATTTCGGCATAACCCTTGTTAGTATGCGTTAAGAATTCGACATGGTCCCGCGTTGACACATGTCGAGAACGCGTCATGACCTCTCTCGAAGCCAAGCCGAGAAATCGATATGTACCTACGTCGAGATATGTAGAGATCTTAACGTGTACTTACGTTTGAATTATGTCGCAATTCCGACATGAAGAAGGAGAGTATGCCAAGATTTTCTTTGGAGACGAAGCATGACTCGGACTTTGTGAGAAAATTTTGAAAACCGAGTTTGAAAATGTTTTGAAAAGTATTGGCCAAAAACCAACCGGTCACGGTAGAAAGTGTGTCACGGACAAGTGTTGGCTGACTCACGGGCTAGGAGGACTTTAGGCGCTCAAGCGTTAGCGAAACACGTCACTTTTCGCGATGCCGTCCGTACACTCCCGGGTTCTAACTCTATGTGCGGGTAGAGTGCGAGTAGTGTGAAGGTATTTTCTAGAAAAATATTTTTTGCTTTTTCGTAAAAGATTTTTTTTGTTTTTTTTTTTTTTATGCAGTATGCAAAGAAAAAACAAGAGAATGAGTCAAAGCATGACAAAAGGGGACTGCCCCAAATGTCAGAATTTACCAGTAGCTGTAGTCCAGCGTTATCCTGCCCTGTTCTTGATCAACTGGAAGAGCAAATTGCAAAAGGGGAAGCCCCGGCTTCCAATAGTGTCACATACCAAAGCATTGCAAGGTGCATTTGAGCACACAAAATGACACAAATATACACACAAGGTGAATGTCGAAATTGTCCAAGTTGATTTGAAGAAAGTTAGACTCTCTTAAGAAAAACTTTTCTCTTTTTTCAGAAAATAGAAGAATGATACTGGTACGTGGGATTGTTAGACCACCATTTATCCCAAGCCCCGGGTTAGGGAGCGATACAGGAAGGTTAGTGGTTTCCACCTATATACCGAGTATCGTCTTCATTTTTTAGAACAAAAAGTTTTTCAATGTCCCCAGCGGAGTCGCCACTGAATGAACGCTCGCCGAAAAGAAAAATCGAAATCGAATATCATTTTCTCCCTTTTTGAAAGAGTTTTTAATGTGTTGAAAATGATACGATGAGTTTTGAAAACTTCGGTTTTGGGAGTCGCCACGCCGTTTTTAGAGGAAAACATTGAAAAACCTATTTTGAGAGATTTTGGGTCCGGGAGTCTGGTTACGTGTTTGGGAAGAACTAGAGAGTTCACCCAACACGCCTCTTTCGAGACTTTCAATCAACATTGGACAATTTTGGACATTCAAAGTGTGTGTGCAATATGTGTCGATGTGTAAAACATGCAAATTTGACATTTTCATTGATAATATGAAAGCTGAGTACAACTTGTGAGCCATGACAGAGGGCCACACCCCTTTTACATATTATGATTATCAAAACAAGGCGTAAGGTAAGACAATCCGCCGTAGAACTCCTATGTCGTCCGGGACACAAGACCTCCCGTAAAGAGGGTGTCGCACGACATGATGTCTCTTGGTCGATTGTTTATTACAATGACCAAACCGCTCGAACTGGAAATGACATTTATTGGACTTATTAAAGACACTATTTGAAGGTCTAAAATCAGTTTGGGATTGACGGGAGTGAGCAAAGTCATGATAGACTTTGAATGATACGGATGTCATGTGACATGGAACATCCGAAGTTATCCATGTCATATGACGATCCGCCTCCAATAAATCGCACCCAAACAGATCATAGGCACTCAAATAGTGGCTTATGAGCCACGAGAATGCTTAAGAAAGCTCTGAGTTGCAAAGGGAATAAACTGGACAGATCTGAAGTCCAAGAATGGCTTTACAAACTTATCTCAGGATCTCCATGTCGTATGACACAGGATCTCCATGGAGTCCTATGTCGTCCGACATATATAGGCCATTTATGTGCCCTTCAGTCTGTTTGTTTCCCCTTTGTTCCTCAAGGCAAACCAAGCATATTTAACAACTGTAAACAGTAATATAACAATAATATATGAGTATTATGGGAGGAACACATGGCTTTAGTGGCCAAATGTGATAGATCACATGTTTTTGGCCACTTTGAAGTAGCCATCACCTCCTAACTCGATGCAAATGCGTAAAGATTGGATCTTTATTGATCCTAAGATGACCAAATGTCCAGATCTGAGGTGGGGAGAAGTGAATATTGAAGATTCACTTCTCCACCACCTTTATCATGCAAAAATCCCGATTTTTACATAATATTAAAGCAAGTAAGCATGCAATGTATTATAAATGTATTAAAGACTTTATTTAAAGAGGTAGAAGGGTTTAGTGGCTACCTATTGTAGTCCACAAGGTGAGATCACCAATAGTATGGTGTCTACCCCTTCTACACACCAACAAAGGAAGCTTCTTTAGGTCTTGGCCTTGAAGTGTGTGTGTGTGAGGAGGGAGGTGAGTGTGTGTATGAGAGAGAGAGGGAGACTCTATTTGGACAGAGTTTCCCCTATATTACTGGTATCCTCCCCAATATTCACTCTAAGTCCCCTAAAATGATCAGCCATGCCTTGTATTTATAGGCAGGCTGATGGGGAGTCTTATGTCGCACGACAAGGGCAGTTAAACCGCCTTAGTGACTTCTATGTCGGACGACAGCGTACACCTTTTGGTCATATTGGGCCGAAAGCTTGGCAGGCCCAATGGACTGATGGGCTGCTGGGGTTTTTGGACTAAATATTGCCTTTTAGCAATTATATAAGCCCAAATTTTAATTAAAGTGGATCCAAATCATGGGTTCGGATCGGGGTACTCACACCCCCCCCCCAAAAAAAAATTATTTTTTTTTGTAACCGCCCCACCTACCCCACCCCCCCACCCACCCCCTGCCTACCCCACCCCCAACCCACCCACCCCCCCCAAAAAAAATATAAAAAAAAATTTGGGGGTGGGGGTGGGGTAGGCAGGGGGTGGGTGGGGCGTTTACAAAAAAAAAAAATGGAGGGGGGTGGGGTAGGCCGGGGGTGGGTGGGGCGGTTACAAAAAAAAAATTAAAAAAAAAATTGGGGGGGGGTGGGGGGTGGTGGGGTGGGGTAGGCGGGGGTGGGTGGGGTGGTTACAAAAAATAATTAAAAAAAAAAAATTTTAATAAAACATTTTACGCCCTTCTGAAAAATATTTTTCTTATCAAACACCCGAAAACATTTTACACCCTTTCTTCGTAAAACATTTTACGCCTTACCTCCGTAAAACATTTTACAGGAAAATATTTTTCGGAAAACGTTTTACGTCGAAACAAACGGAGCCTTAGTGTAACAAAATGCCAGTGTAAAAAACTGTCAGTGCATGTATATTAAGTGTCAGTGTATAAAAGTGTCAGTATTAGTGTAACAAAGTGTCAGTGTAAAAAAATGTCAGTGTTAGTGTTATTAATTACCAGTGTAAAACACATTTTTCTTAAGCATAAAAAAAAACGCATTTTTTGTAAGACCAACTCTTTTGTAAAATCTTTTCATGTTAAGTCGGAAAAATTAAAGCTGAACAATTCTTTTGGAAAGGAGATAGAATGAACAATTAAAGCTAACTCAATCGTTGAGGGAAGAATTTCCCTCAACAAAACTCAACTTCCATAATTGTAATTATTTTTTTATTAAATCCTACATTAACAAGAAATATATATATATATATATATATATATATATATATATATATATTAAAACCAATTACAATATATCGAGAAAAACGCTGGATCTAATGAAAGCCATTCCATGTCAGCCTGAAAAGGGGCGAGTTTCCATATATAAACTTGAAGTTTCATCTATTGTGGAGTAATTATCGTTTTTAGTTAACATCTCACCTTAAAAAAGAAGATACTGTATAATAATACCAATTACACTATAACCACACAGTCATTCCAATTTTACTTTTATACACAACCCCCAAATAGCAAAAATCAGTTAGTGTCAATCCTCTCTCCCCTCCACCCCCTACCACCACCGGCGGTGCCACCATCACATAATCAAATTATCTGTTAATTTAATTGCAGCTCTTTTGAAAAAGTCAACAATGACCATCAGTACATTTTTGATACGCCGTATTGAACATCTCCAACTTTCCTGTAGGCGGTGGTTGCAGTTACGGACGCAGAAGCAGCAAAGGGAGTATTACCGGGTAGTAACTTGGTGCCAATAGCAATTCTGCTATCCAAATGATCCATCTTTTGAAGTCCTGCCCTTCTCATATAGAACTGACTGGTGTCAATATTGATTGCTACATCAGTGGACCCCATGCCAACTTGAGGAGGGGTCTGCTTTATTTGTGAAGATGAGCCGCTTTCGGACCCCACAGATCCTTCATCTGTTCCGGTACTACCCCTGCGGTAGCAGTACGCCGGGGGGTTTACCTGATTTGCAAGTATTGCATTCCTTACTAGGGTTCTAGGATCACAAGCTTCTTTGGCACCGTTTCCATTGGCATACGTGAAAACTTGTCCAGCAACATTTCTTGATTTGTCTGAAAATTTGAACTTTTAGGCCTTCAATAACAGAGAGAGAGAGAGAGAGAGAGAGAGAGAGAGAGAGAGAGAGAGAGAGAGAGAGAGAGAGAGAGAGAGAGAGAGAGAGAGAGAGAGAGAGAGAGAGAGAGAGAGAGGGAGGAAGAAGAAACCAAAAATAGATGTCACTAGTCAAAAGAAGCAACAGTACCTAGAGAATTAATACTTGATGCCACGGTCTGCGAGGTTCTCAAAAGGCTCTGAGGAATTTCCTCAGCTTTTCTTAAGTTTCTATTGCAAGAATCCATAATGGGTTGCCGATCCTTGGAGACAGCAGCAATTTGATGTTCTCTGGCCATTAGAGGATTTGACTGTACAATAGTAGATCTGAACAGAAAGATAAGACTCTATTATGATTGATACCAAAAGCAACGAGTAGAAGTACATACAGGAGGCGTGCATAATGAGAAACTGAAATCTAAACAGAAATGCTGCATAACCTCTATTGGCGAGTAACTGATGTGTCGTAGTCCACGGATGATTTGGATGACAGTCAATCTGATAATGGAACTTTTGATTTTGTTTTTGGATTGGTGGTGGTGATTTTGGCAGTGATGGTGCTAGTGGTGTTGACGGTGAGTAGTGGTGGTAAGATGATTTAGACGTGCTGGGGTGGGATTGAAGATGGGGAATGGGATTAAGAAGTTAACTTTTTGTTAAAAATCAGGTCATGGATGCTATGTAAACTGTCATTTTGGCCCTTTAAAAAACATGTGCATGGCCCATGATCTGATTTTTAAAGAAATTTACCTTTTTAACCAATTTTTTGAAATTACAATGTGGAGAAGGGGGTTGGAAAAAATTAAATGTTGGTAGTCACATTGCAACAGTTGGTAAAACATGTGTAACTAAATTGCAATTAACCCTTTGATATTTGCACAAGTAATGCGGCACTTATCCACTGACCGTATATAGCCAGCCATAGAGGAAGGTCCCTCACTTGGTATATGGGCTATAACATAATGCTTATCCTACAGACTTTAACCAACAGTTTCCCACATCTCCAACTTCACAAATTTAATAAGAGATAGTTAAGGGTCTGGAGTGCAACAATGGACAAAGACAAGAAAAAAAGATAAGACTCACATGGAATGTTCTTAGCCAAAGATCTCATTTGTTGATTCAGAGTAATTTGAGATACTTTGCTGGCTAAAGTGAGATTGGAATTCATTTAAGTTCACATAATTTCCCACACATAGCATATGTTATTTCTCGTTTAGAGAGTGGATGACAGGATTGCTACCATAACTTCATCAACACAATAATATGACACTCACATAAGCCCTGAAAAATTGAATCTCTATTCAATACACATACACATATATAGGGGGAAGTCATCTTGTTTATCTATATTTAATTTAACATTTAAAGGCTCCTAAATTTTGAATTACTTAGATGAATAAAAGCCGAGCTCGAACTTGTTATATCTACATGGGAACTTAACAAAGCCAAATATATATACTACACACATACACACATACACGTGTGTGTGGAGGGGCTCCAGATTAAGAATTGAAGAAAGGATTTACAGGAATAATTTCTTGAGATCTCTGAAGACCATATACGCGCATAATGCTTATTTGACAATTGAGTATGAGATAAAGAAGCAAGGACAACATCAGCAGATTCTATATCATTGAGATTGTGAAAGAAATGAAAATTCCACGTAAGACCATCACCCCTTCCCCAAACACCCGAAAATCTGCAATAGGAGCCCAATGAACAAATAAAAGACAATACGAGGATATAGATCACTTAGGGGAGCATTACCTATCCACATATGCATATATATACAAGGTGGAGCTAGAGGTGGATATGAACACCCTGAACATACATGAGGAAAGCTTAGTAGTCATTTGCTTAGCTCTGCTCGACCAAAATGATTATCACCATAATTTGCAAGCAAATATAGGACTGAAAAAGAGGTAAGGGGATTGTATCTACCTAGGAAGAGATGCATGCTTTCTCTCAAGTGGATTTACCAACCCATTTTTGCCACCATTTTCTTCAAGATGAGCAAATTGTTTTTTGAACTGATCAACAGCACTGCACAAACTTACACTTTAATATAAGAAATGTGCATAAGCTTTAATGTGAACTGAGAGGTCCATCATAAATGATAAAATAAGTTCATAATAATCATAACCTTGGATAAAGAAAATTGGTCCTTTCGACCCCATTAATGTAATCTTTGAGTAGTTGAGGATGGTATTCTAGCATCTCACGGAATATTAATTCTCGTACGTCGTCCTTTGTGACCCTCCTCCGCTCAAATTCGAACTCCATCTTTGTGATAGGTTGGCAAGATGGCTCCCTGTCAGCTTTCGACAGACCCTTAAAGTATGCATCGGCTAAAGCCTGATTGAAAATTGAACAAAGAAAACATCTTAACCATGTAAAATATGTAGGAAACTAGCAACCTGCACAACTGATCATCCCTCGGCCAACAATGAAGAAATGGAAGAAGAATGTAAAAGCCAAGTACACTAATTAACTGCTCATTCATGCTTATGACTAGAAACTAATCCAGGCGAGGGTCCATTATGAAATGCTATATACCTCTTCAGCAGTAGGCCTATCCTTCGGGTCAAAAGCAAGCAATCGTTCCAACAGCCGAAGTGCCAGGGGATCAGCATTTGGAAATTTCTGTGCGAAGGGAACAGGTTGCTTCTTTCTCATGGTAGTAAGGTACCTTCTTGCCTTTTCATTCCGAACCTGAACAACAATTCAGAACTAAAGCCATCCTGCAGAAATGAATAAAGTTCCGTAATATGAAGCAGACTAATGACAGAAGAATTTATACCCGAGAAATGGTGTCCATTGAAGGAGTTCCGAGGAGATCTGTCATTAAATCCAGCTGGTGAACTACATTTTTTCCAGGAAAAATCGGCCTCCCAGTTAAGACTTCTGCAAAAATGCAGCCAATACCCCATACGTCAATCGCAGGCGTGTACTGCAACCACAAGTTGTCAAATGCTTTAGATAAGTATATTTGTAGTGCAGGATAAAGATGAAACTAGCTTAGTTCATCTAAAAAGCAATTATTGCAATCTGCACACTAGTTTATATTAAACAAATAAAAATATGAGTACATCAATAGCATTTCATAATGGATAAAGAAAAACTAGATGTCCACAAAGAAGAAGAAAGAATGACCTCCGGGTGTATGTGGGGAGGATTCTGGTCACCTTGACTAGTAAAATACAAGGATAAAGAAAAACTAACTCGAAGGGATTTTGTATTTTCACACAATTAAAGGACACTTTACTCAATCCCAAAAGAAAAAAGAAAAAAGTCAACATGTATCCCTTATGCACTGATCATCTTTGACCTCACTCTTACCCCTCCCCCTGTATCCAATCCTTGGGAAATGCAATGAACCCACCTCTTTTCTTCAACACGCCTCATATACTTCTTTCATGTTCTGTTTTTCTTGACGTCTGAAAGCTTTAGACAACACACACAGAGAAGAAAAAGGACAATGATAGAGAAAACAACAAAAACGAACAAAAAGATCTTCTTGCCAACCACACAGACTTCCCACTAAAACAATAAGCAAGCAATTGAAGTTCAAATCTGTTTCATGTTTCACCCCCCGCAATCTCTATTAGCAACCTTGGGACCAATCGTATTTGATTTTTTTCTTCAACACAGTAGACATTTCAGACTAAATCATCGCAAGCCAGTGATGCTAAATGAAATAGTGAATAATGCACATTTACATCTAATTAATATTAAGTTCACAACAAGCATCTAACTCCTCTGAATAGAGCCATTGTTGGAGAGCAGGGGAATGTAACTCTGTGCATTCATACTCCTTCGGCTAAAGCTGCCTTTCCATTTACTCCGTCTTCTCCCTGCTCACATTAAAGTCATCTTCTATAGCCCCATTCTCCAGGTTTTCATTTATCACATTCCTCATCTCTAAGAACAATGTCATCCGAGATAACATGCACAAAATTATAAACATTTAAAGTCATTGGCTTCTAAAGCCTCTATCCTCTTCTCTATCTTTTCATTGATCGCGATAATTGTCTCATCTCTCTATACAATGTCATCAGCAAATAACATGCACAAAAATATGCCATTGTGTACATTCAATGAATCCATCTATCCATAAGGTGATAAGACAAAGACTTGAAATGCGGAACCTTGGTTTAATTTTGTCTTAACTGAAAACTAACAATTCCTTGTTATAGATATAGAGAGTGAAGCTGCATATCTTTGATAAAACATGTTTGATCTCAAATCTAACTAACGGGGGATAAGGTCACAAGAACCCGGTATTTGTTTGAAATTACACACAGAACGAGGACTGCGAATGCAAACTAACTAGCTTCAAGGAAGGACCACTAGCTGCAGGCATACTCCTTAAAAACTCTTGAGCGCTCTCTGTGTATTCCATTATTAAATGAACCGAGTAGAATATATAAGTGACTGGTGCGGATGCACATAATCACCAATCACCAATTGTATGAACTATGAATGGAGTAGAATATATATAAGTGACAAGTGCAGAGCACATAATCAACAATTACCAATTGTGTGTCCTCTCATTAAATGAACCGAGAGAAATTCATGTGTACCTCATCAATCATGGGCATACTAGCACAATTATCACGTGCAGCATGTGATAAGTCTCATTCATCCATACAAATCTCATTGATTACTCCATACATGCACACCATAGAGCACCATGTACCCATATGGAAGGCCAATGTACAATTTTCCCTAACATAGCTGAACGCGTGTCTATATCATTTCGTCACAAGACAATGCTATGTTATCCGGTCACCTAACCCATTATACGGGCCACATGAGGCGTGGTAAAGCATATAATATTGAAATAAAGTGCATTAAATCCGGAACGGTGCGCCGATAACGATATTTCCCGCAGGACCTTGTCAACAAGACTAAAATACGTATATGGGTAAACTAAAGAGGCCGAGTATTGGAGTTTGGCAGGACAGTATTTATAAATGTGGCATGTCTTTTGATTTTCTTATGTACTCTTCAATATTCCTAATAGCAGAATATTTATTGTGAGATGCTTCTTTGATTTACTTTATTGCAGCAACCTTCTTTAACTCCATCTATGTTTCAGCATCTTTTATTTTGAATCACCCTTGCATACTTCTAATTAATCAAAATCAGGATTTGTGCATGGTGTTTGAGAAGGTGCACACATTGGCGATTGTGTTGCAGGAAGTTTATCATAAAAATAATGTATAGGAAAGAAGGATCTAGAGGCAATCCGGGGAGTAATGTTGTTTCCACTTCTAGCTCCTCTAGATCATTATCTACATATGTTGCACAATCAAAGTTATCACCATAATCATCTTCCTTCAGTTGCTAACCTTGAGATTCTATTTCAGGAACTTCCTTCGCCCACTCGATCGAGGATGGTTGCCCTACTACCTGAACTCGAGAACTACTTCTTGGTTTTCTAGCTCGCTTGACTACTTGTTGATCAGCTTGTTGATTGCTTGGATTTTTTGTATCAGCAGCAGCAGGTTCCACTGCAACACCTTTTCGCTTCTTGCCTTTTATAGAAGCAAGACGACTGCTTAAATTATCTAGCTAATCCATGATAAGAACAAATTGCATCTCGATCGTTATTAGAAACCTCATATATCTTAACAAAACGAGTATTAATGATGCATGTTAGACTCTGATACCAATTTGATGTATAACATAAGCTTATATGGTGCATCAAATTGGCATCAGAGCCCAACTTGCTTTATAACTTCTCGTTGTGGTAAACCGTTCACACAAGAGGTTTCTAACAACGAACAAGATGCACTCCTTCATATCCGGGATGAAAAAAACAAAAGGAAAAAGGTGGTGCAGTGGAACCAAATCTAATTAACTTGCTGTTGATGCAACAAATCAAGGCCATCAACAAGATAAACAAGAAGAACAACAAGTAGTCAAGCATGCTGGAAAATGAGGAAGTAGTGCTCGAGTTCACGAAGTAGAGCAACCATCCTCGATCGTTTGGGCGAAGGATGTTCCATTCAGAGAACCTCAAGATCAGCAACTAATGGAAAGCAACTAAAAGAAGCTGATTATGATGATAACTATGAGTATGGAACATAGAGGAGCTGGAATTGGAAACAATATTGCTCCCTCTATTTCCTCTTGATCCTTCTTTCTTACCAGTGTCTAACACGCGTGCATCTTCTCAAACACCAAGAACATATCATGTTTTATGAATTAAAAGTATGCAAGGGTTATTCAAAAGAAGAAGATGTTGAAACAGAGATGAAGGGAGATGAAGTTGAAGAAGCTTGCTGCAATAAAGAAAATCAAAGAAGTAGGATATAAGAAATATTATGTAATCAGGAACGTTAGGAACATCGAAGAATATTTGGAATGTCAAAGAAGGCCTATTTTTCCATCATTTCCGAGGGAGCCAAAGACTCACTATTTTTGGCTTGGGGATATGATGGAATAAAGCAAAATGGCTCACTAAACTGTCTACACTTCTTTGTTACGAAGTAGCAGTCAGTCCATACAATGTTCGACGCAATTTTCATCATGGTTCATTCAGAAACAACCTTTCTATGCTTTAATACAGGGGCAAGGTTGCGTAAGGTTGCGTACATCTGACCCCCGACCCTTACCCCACCGTAGGTGAGAGCCTTTGCGGCACTGAGGCAATGTTGTTGTTGTTGTTGTTGTCAAAGAAGGCCTATATTATGCCACAAACCCACTAGCCTCAACGTTTTTTATAAAACAAAAGATTTATTTCATGGCCTAGTTACACCATATGCATGCAGATTTTATTGAACAAGTTGCAGTTCATAAAACACTACAATATGTTGATTTCACAAAAAATTTCTAACCTTCAAGTCAAGATAAAATGGTCAGCTCAACTTAAAGTTCTAGCTCAACTTAAAGTTCTACGCATGATGACTTTGAAATTTGTTCAAAGATTGTGGATTCTTAAACATTTCAAAACTCAAGGACGAGTTTTCTCTAACTATGGGAGGGAAGAATGATGCAGACGCAAAGAGCACTAAGGTAAAGCAAGTTCAAAAGCATAAGAAGCATCATAATATGCTTAAGTTCATGGGGAAGCCTTCAAGTTATTATAATTAGGCAAAGCCTAACTTGAACTCATATTTAAATAGTATGGTATTTCTATAGTAGGGGTTTAGTAATTTTCGGGCTAAGTTTTTTTATTAAATAGGTATCCAATTAGTTATTTATTTTAGGAGTCCAAATTCTTAAAGGATTTATATGTTAGTTGAAGTCTAGGAGTTAGTTTCCATTTTAATTTGAGATTTAGTTTCATTTTGTTTTAAAATTAGTTTCCTATGTGGTTTAGGAATTACTATTGGCCTATATAAAGACTTGTAATACATGCAGTTTGATAGAGAGATTAATAAAAAAAAAAATACTAGCAATAATCAGTTCTATTGTGATGAATTGAGAGATTCAATTCCCTTGGGTGCGCTCAAGAACCTAGGTGCGACTCCATGCATGCTGGCGAAGGGATTTGAATCACACAGATTCAGCACAATGAAGTTGTTTATTGCTGGAAAGTTTCATATTATTTATTTTAATCTCTGAATAATCTAAAGGTAATACAAGCCTTTAGGCTACCAATAGTTCCTAAACCTCATAGGAAACCTAATTCTAAAAGCAAAATAGAAAAATGAAAAAGAAACTTATCCTAATAAAAAAGGAAACTAACACCTAGACTTCAACTAGCATATAAATCCTTAAGGATTCAGACTTACAGAACATATAATTAACTAACTAGACTGCTGGTTGATTAGTATTAAATATTCCCAGCCATTCACTAAAATTACTAAACTAACCTTACTCTAGAAAAGACCAAAGTACAATAAAATAAAATAAAGTCAGACTATCTAATATAATAACTTGACTGTTTTGTCTTGAACTTGAGTACATGATAATGCTTCTTATATGCTCTTGAATTTGTATTTCTTTGGCTCTTTGAGTCCTGCATAACTTTCTAATAGTTTTCTCTCGGTCAATAAAGGCAATACATGCATCCTTCTTTCCCACTTTGATCTTTGGACATTGATTGAGAAAAAAAAATAGTTCCCCAATTTTCCCTTATGAAAAGGATAATCACTTTCATTTTCGTCCACCCACTTAGGATTGTAATAATTATTCTTTATTTTGTGGCAATCAAAGTAAAGAGGGCAATAAAATTAATTACTAAAGCATGTACCAAGGAACATTCACCAAGGAGATAGGTTATTAAAAACTGCGGGCGTAATTGGAGAAATATAATTAAAAAGAGTTTAAAATAAAGAGAGAACATTTAACTGGGGCATCAGAAAATGAAAATGAGGACGTCAGGGTTGGATTTGTCCTTCTACTGTAAATGGTTTCTTCAACATTTGAGATTTGGAAAGGATAAAGATGTGAGTAGCTTATGGTAATGCGAGGTTTTTGCGATATTATGGTGTATATGGAAGGAATAAAATACCAGGGTTTTTGAGAATAGTATGTGCAGGGACGTAGACAGGAAATGAAGAGAGGGGGGTCAAAATATAAACTAAAATACAATGTTCCCCACGTCTTATAAAAACCTTTCCCTTAAAAAAATTAACATATCTATGAAACATGATTTACTTGCATGCTCATTATTAATATAACAATATATTTGGAAATAGAACAATTTTTCGGGACAATTAAAGATAAATATATGACGATTTTTTTCGAGACGGTGGAAGAATATGAGATTAAAAAATTAATTAAAAAAAAACTAATAAAAATAGAATGCGATTTTTCTTTTATAACTATCTTATAAGAAATCTCCCTAATTCCTTTCAAGTCTTGACAATAATTAGCATTCAAATGATATGCAATTCTTAAGTGGACTTGCAAGAAAGTAATTTCCATGATTAGACAAGGTCGAGGAATGTTCCATATTCTGCACTTGGGATTGTTGAGGAGCAGTGCATTGGAAGTGCATTGGAGGCTGAAATAGTGAGGTTAGCCACGTGGTCCAATCATGGGACTGCAAGTAGCCTAATCAGGTTAAAAGGGATGGGCCGTTATGTCATATCGGTGGAGAGAAACCAATATAAATAAATGTGTGCTCACTTAATCTTCCCTGACCTTGTATAAGAATGACTCTCCTTGGTCAATTTCTGCCGGCCCTTTCCTTCAAGACCTGCTAATTTATATTCTATTTTGCTCAATTTTTCTTCCAGATCAGTTTGAAAGTAAAGACCAGTTACGTCAGTATTAGTATTTCAATGATTTTCAATTCCAGATTCCATCTTTTCGAAAAAAGATGGACATGGGAGCTAAATCATATTCGTCCAAAAATGAAGTTGATATTCATTGAAACTTAAATTGATGTGTTGATTACCACGTGTACTGGGAACGTGCCAATCTGTTTTAAGGCAACTTCTCTGAGTAGACATTCAGAGGGGAGAGAGAGATTCTGAGGCAGGTAACAGTGACTTGATTTATCTGCCTACCCATTCAAAAGGGAAGAAACCAAATATTATCCTCTTATATCACTCCAAACTAGTAACTACTCACAAGTTGGGAGTCACATCTGATCGATTGCATATATTAACTCTCCCAATCTCCTGCAGATTTATTCTTGACATCACTACTACCTCACCTAATCACCATTAATTATCTACCTTTTCTTCCAAAGCATTAGGCAAAAGAGCATAGTCATGGAACCATGCATCCAATCACCCCCTAGGTTGCACGGATACGGATACGGGGATACGGATACACGGATACGGGACACGGGGATACGGCATTTTTGAAAAATATAGGATACGGGTGTGGGGGGGTAATATGTAAATATTAAAAGTATAAGGACCAACATATAAATTTAAAAAAATATAAGGACCAAAATGTAAAGATAACAAAATATAAGCATAAATACTAGTCTTTGTTGGTACATATAAAAAAATAATAAGCACATCTAAATTTGTACAAAGTTTGGAATAAGTTTGGAATGAGAGACTTCACCCCACCCCAAGGCCCAAACCCAACCCCAAACCCAAACCCAAAACCAAAACCAAAACCAAAGCCCACCCTCATTTAAATCCAATAAACCCTAACCTTCTCTCTCTCTCTCTCTCTCCAAGTCCACAGCGCTCTCTCTCTCTCCAACCAAGTCCACGACGCTCTCTCTCTCTCTCTCTCTCTCCAAGTCCACGGCGCTCTCAACCTAACAGCCAATCATGGCGGAGACAATGAAGAGTCCAGATCTGTCAGGCTTCTTTCCTTCCCCTATTCTCATCAGCTCCCTTTCTCCAGTCGTCGAATCGTCAAGGTAATGTTTCGATTTTCAGTTTTGGGTTTTGGACACGCGTACCCGTTTCCCGTATCCAAAGTTAGTGAAAATTCAAATTCGGCCTCGATACGTATTTGAGGCCGTATCTGACGTATCTTAGGCGTATCCATAGTTGCGAAAGGCGCTCGCCTCTCTCGCCCGCCTCGCCATATTGTCGCCTTAGAGGTTACGTCGCCTTGGTGTGATGAGGCGAGTGGTCGGCGAAAGCGGCAAAGCCTAAAAACATTTCCGAGTCTAGGTAGGAATCTAAAACGTATCAAATTGGGTTTCTAAAGTTTCCTTTTTTATGGAAGCCTTCTCAATTAAGGAATTTCAATTGTATAAAATCGATTGCAAAATCGATTATGAAATCAATTCAATCAATTTTGAGCGACTTACCTTCAACGATTATCGATTCTGCTACTTCCGCGACTGACGACAATCTTGGCGACGTTGACGACCTTGACAATTAGCGGACACTCACTCGTCGTTCTGGTAATTTTCTTTTTATTTAGAACTCTGCGTCTCTGCGTTGTGTTTTATCTTTACGTTTTCTTTTTTATGTTTTTTTTAATTAATAATAAAAGCAGTCAACTGTCTTCCTGTTTTTCTTTTTGCCAAAACCTGCTTCCTGTTTAATTTTTTTTTTCTTTATTATTCTTTCTTTGTTTAACTTGTTATTGTTTTTCTTTTTCTTTATGTAGATTCAGTAAATGTCTTTTTATTAAAGAAAAAACATTTTTATAGTTTTCTTCTTTAATCAGTATTCTTTTAATTCATTATTGCTTTTAGGACTTGATTTCCCTTTTTTCTATATTTTTTTATATGTTTTGTTGATTTGAACTATGTGGTCTAAATTTATGCTCCTTTTTTTATTATGCTTTATACTTTAAATTTATCTTTATTTGTTACATGCATATTAAATATTTATTACTCCCTCCGTCCCAGACCATGGGTATATGGAGTGAATTTCACGCTTCTTAAGAAATTTTTTAAAAAATGAATAAAAGTTAAATGTGAGATATGGAATAGTAGTTAAATGTGTGGTAGGAAATAGGAGAGATAATGTAAAAGTTAAATATGTGGTAGGGAATAGGAGAAAGAATGTAAAAGTTAAAAATATTTAATAGGAGAGAGAATGAGTGGGAAGAATAGTAGTTAAATGTGTGGTAGAGAATAGGAGAGAGAATGTATAAGGGTATAATGGATGGTTTTTTTGTAAATATATGGAGTTGATAAGGGTATAAATATATTCAAAAACTTTCCATTTATGGAAATGAACTCTTGGTCTGGGACGGACCAAAAGGGAAAGATGAACCCTTGGTCTGGGACGGAGGGAGTAATTATTTATTCTATTTTTCTGCCTTGCTCGCCTTTTTGCCGCTTTTTACCGCCTCGCCTTTCGCCTCTTCTCAGGTGTGTATCGCCCGCCACTCGCCTTTCGCCTTTAACAACTATGGGCGTATCCGTGTCCGATACGTATCGGATACGCGATACGTGGGCTGGAGACGTATCTGTGCATCATAGATCACCCCACCCCACCTCACCGAAATAATATTCAAGTAACTCAACCACAAATCACTACAAATGTTGTTTTAAATTTTGGCTACTATTATGCAAGTAATCTTTCGGCAGAGCATGTTAACAACAATGAGAAGACTCTAGAATGAAAGAAACAAGTGATATATTAAATTATGAAGAATACTCTTGATGCCTTTCATGACATACAGTAATTTATAGCTGGATAATATGCCACCCCAATACGAGCACATAAATACAGCACATCTGACATCACAACTTTGAAATCTACAGATAACTAACTTATAAGAAGTACAGTAACTGAGAAAATTTGGTAAGTAACTAAATATTCAGAATGAAGATGGAAATACCTTCGAGTAAAATGAGCCACATAACTCTGGAGCCCTATACCATCGTGTAGCAACGTAATCCTGTGAAAGAAAACCATGACTAGTATCAAAATATAAATGCAAAACATCAATAAAAGATACAATTCGTATATTAACATTCAGAATCCCACAACATCACATACCGTCCAAAATATTGTTGATGGTGTATCATTGAAGGCAACTCTTGCCAATCCAAAATCACATATTTTGAGTTTACAATTTGCATTTGCCAATATGTTTTTGGGTTTTAGATCTCGATGGTAAACATTTGCTGCAAAATTAATAGTAACAGTCAGATCATTGAAATCTCACCATGCAACCAACAAAATAATTTGGCTTATGAGGGAAAAGTAGGTATATTAACTACTATGGGGCCAGTTTTCCAAATGAACAAAAAAAAGTGTACATTTCAACTTCAAGACATGAATATGAACTCAATGTCGTAGAGAGAATGAATGAAACCACCTCAAACGGACAAGTATATATAAGACTACATAACTTCTTGCAAACTAGAGAATAATATGCTTCGGTACGTAAGGTAAAATGGCAAAGGAAAATAGTTCTCACAGTTACCTGAGTGAATGTACTTGAGTGCACGTAGTAATTGGTAAAGGAAAAACTGATAGTGCTCTCGTGTCAGGTCGTCGTTAGCTTTGATGACTTGATGGAGATCTGACTCCATGAGCTCAAAAACAACATAAATATCCCTAAAATCTCTTCTTGAAGGTGGAAGCATAATGTGCTTGATCTCAACAATATCAGGATGACGCAGAAGCCTAAGAAGCTTAACCTCACGGAGAATTCGAGCAGCATCAGAGATATGTTCGAATATATCATGTATTTTTTTTATTGCCACCTTCTCGCCATTATGAGTGTCAATGGCTGAACAAACAACACCATAGCTACCTTTACCAATAACTTCAAGAATCTTGTATCTACCGGCATCACCATACTCCGAGAAGAAGTCCATCTCCGCAGAATTCTGCAGCATAAGAAGGTAATTCAAGTTACTCGCACGTATGCACATGCATGTTATCCCATAATACAATTGTTTTGTTTAAGCAAAAAATAAGTCGTTCACAAAAGTCCATCCACCAGAACAATCCAGCTCAAACCTCACCCGAATGGCCGGAGCATATCTTTCTAGAAAGATATTGGTATATTCACCCAATACAAATCAGTAGGTAACTACACCCACAATCACAAAGACACAGAAAAGAACATCTTCCAAAAACACAATAACACTTATGCCCAACATTCAATTAAGTCGGTCTCGATGGAATCCCAATTGAAGTATGAAAGTGTCTAGGTGAAGTAGGGGTAACATGGCTTCCAGACTAACAGAATTCGTGGTTTAAAGTTCCTGTGTCACACAATTAAGTTATGGGAAAGGATTATTGATTCTAGGCTAAGGAAACAGTTAGTGTTTCGAAAATCATTTTGGATTTATGTTAGGACGACCCACTGTAGAGGCTATCCATTTGCTAACTGATGGAACACTATATAGAGAAGGGTAAAGATCTGCAGATGGTTTTTATCCATTTGCAAAAAAACTTATGACAAAGCGAACCTTAAAAAAGAAAGGGGTGTCTATGTATATAAATATAACCATGGATATGTAGGATCAAACATCGGGAAATTTTGTGGAGGTGTAACGAGTGGATACAAGATTTCTATTCATTTACACCACGATTTGATGCTGATTCCATATTTGTTTGATGTGGTGGATGATGAGTTTGCAGCTAAAGCTATGGAGAGACATACTGAAAATCGTGAGGTTTTAAATTTAGTCGATCGAAGATTGAATATATGAAATGCAAGTTTAGTAACAGTTGGCGTCGAGACTCTGGAATCGTTAAACTTGATGAACAAGAGGTATCTATGGGTAGTCATTTTAAGTAGTTAGGTTCTCTCGTTCAGAAACAGGGAATATATTTAGATGTCAATGAAAATCCAAGCAGGTTGGACGAAGTGGAAGAGTGCAACAGGAGATCTATGTAATCATAACACGTCATTATGCCATTACGACCAAAAGAAAAGTTTTATAGAAGTGTCTTAAGACACTTCAATAAAACTGGCTAGTAGTCATGTAGCTTACCCTAGGTAGCAACTCATATGTGTATATGTGTGTGTATATATATACATAACTTTTGTTTATGTAGCTTACCCTAACAATAAGGGTAAAAGACATGGCTAGCAGTCATGTAGCTTACCCTAGGTAGCATCTCATGTGTATATGTGTGTGTATATATGTACATAACTTTTGTTTATGTACACAAAAGTTAAGCACTTTGCCACTTTAGTCGAAGAAAATGCATAGGATTTTTGCAACTCCGGTTACAAGATGGGATCAAATAGGGGGTAACTACCATAAAGAAGGATAGCTTTTATTTCTACTTTTGCCCTGCTTGGGTAACAGGGACTAACATGCTTGTGCAGAGGACTTTTCACATTATGCAAGAACTCATGATTTTGAGCCAATGATACGTCAAGCCATCTTGCCAGAACTCATATTTTTGTAACTTGTACAGTTTTCTTTGAAAAGAGAACACCATTAACAGAAAGAGAGAAGATCAAGAACACCTGAATGCAGCCATACTCATGAAGTGAAGGTGAATTGTGTTACTCAAATAAAGAATGAAGTCTATATGTTTAAAGGCATAACAACACCACATTCTAACCAATTGGAGTTAGTTTGGAGATTTCTATAGCAGAATTGTATTCAGCTGTAAGTATATGTCTAGGGCTTGAGCAGAAATTCAATTCATTCATTTCTTGCATTCAACATTTTTCACTCTCGACTATAAGCTTTCCCTTCTTGAATCAATGAAGCAATTCAGGTCCATCTCGAGCTTCTTGACAAAAACAATATAAAGTTGGTCATTGTTGCCGACAGTGCAGACTTAAGCATGAATTCCACAACAGTAGATCACTTTGTACAGTCAATGGGTTGAAATGGACTCTAGAAGCTCAGTCATAAAAAGGTGCAAAAAAGCTATTCTCCAAGTCTAAATGGGTTCACTCGCAAATTGTTTTCCAGCCTCTGAAAATATTGTGTAATTGAGGGCAAAGATGGAAATGCTATGTCAGCCCAAAATCACAGACAGGGACTGAGAGACCAAGGCATGCCCCATCCATTGATATTCCAATGAAAGAGTTGGATGCTGAAGAAGTGACATTAGACCGACCACCCCTTTTTGAACCCGGTTTTGCAGGGGGGTAAGCTAGGATGGAGGTTTCCCAACATTGCCTTCTCTGGCAATGCTACTATCATTGTAAAATAACAGTAATTTCATTATGCAATGTATTTAGCATGTTTTTGTGGCCAAACAAAATAACAAATAAATGAGACTGACAGATTCAAAGTTCACTGCACCCTCAAACAAACAATCAAAAGCCTATCACTGCCTCTTTAAGGAAGCAATCATAGACATAAATATAAGATAATAATTCAACATTCAAAGAAAATAAATCTCACTTTTTTCCTGTGATCTTGCTGCATTGTCAAGGCTGATAAGATACCTCCAAAAACACAATATCAACCCCTCCTCCGACCTAAACTGAGCTGTTAAAACGTTTAGAAGTGAACAGAATCAAACAATTACCCACATTTACCCCACCGACAACGACAACGACAACGGATCACAAGACAGCAGTCCCACCTTGTTCGTTTCGAATTCTTCAAAATAACGCATAGAAAGAAAAACCTAACCAGATCCCTCATAAACCTCTCTAACAAAACCCTAATTCCTCCACCCAATTTTACAATTCCACCGGCATTCTTAGATTGCTCAACGCTTCTAGCATAGCTCCGACTCTTGGTTGCAGAAGGATTGATTGGAACCCTAAAACAAACGATTGAATTGAATGGTCTAGTGTAGAGGTAGAATGTAAGTGAATTAAATTGATTATATGGAGTGGATTGAGTATAAATAAAGATGAGAAAATCTGACGTATCCTTCACTAATATCACGATCGAAAGAAGAAACTGACGATCTGACACCGACGACACCGACACTCTAGCGAGAGATAGGGGAAAGGCGATGATAGTGACGGCATGCTCATATTTATACCGAGGGCAGGTTTAAAAACGAGAGAAAGAAAAACAAATCAGATAAAATTTAATACTCCCTCTGTCCCGGACCAAGGGTGGTTGGGATGGATTTCACGCTTTTTAAAAAAAAAAATAAAAAATAAATAAAAGTTAAATGTGGAATAGGAAATAGTTGTTAATGATTGATTTTTTTGTAAATATTTTAACTTTATAAGAGTATAATAAATGATTTTTTTGTAATATGAAATAGGGAATAGTAGTTAATGATTGATTTTTTAATAGGAGAGAGAATGAATGGAAGAAATAGTAAGTTAATGATTGATTTTTTTGTAAATATGTTAAAATTATAAGAGTATAATGAATGATTTTTTTGTAAATATATAGAGATGATAAGAGTATAAATATATACAAAAACTTGTCATTTATGAAAAGGAACTCTTGATCTGAGATAGACCAAAAGGAAAAGTAGAACCATTGGTCTTGGTCTGGGACGGAGGGAGTATATTTTTCTTTCTAAAGTTGTTTTTGGGTGTTTTTAGCAATGAAGTGGAAGGAAAATAAAGAATTTTTTTTTAAAAAAGAATTATCCTATACAATCCTCTGATGATTTTTTTCTCAAATAATTTCATTTTAAAAATATAAATCTCAAAATAACTAACATTTCAAACTATTTTTCAAAATATCCCACTTTTTGAAACTCGTTACACGGTATAGCGGGTTCAATATGTGACTGATCAAACTCGCTACACGGTGTAGCAAGTTTAGTTAAATTAGGGTTTGGCGTTTGAATTAATCACTGTAATTAACTAAAGAAGAACTCGCTACACGAACATTAACTAAAGAAGAACTCGCTACTTCGTGTAGCGAGTTTGACCGGTCACAGTGAATTCGCTACACCGTGTAGCGAGTTCTCAAAAATCTCATTTCTCCCTTTTCGACTTACAGTCTATTTGAAAGAGGAAAAAAAAAACTTAAATCACAGCCGCCGGTGGAAGAAGAAAGAAAGAAGAAGGAGAAATTTTGTCATTGTTATTTTCATCAAATTCAAGCTTTTCATCACCAAAATTTCGTTATTGTAAGTTTACATTCATGTTTTTTACTTCATTTTGTGTTGATTTTGAACTCAATTGTTGATACATTTTGAACTCAATTGTTAGTATACTTTGATTTGAGTTGTTGTATATGTTGATATTGAACTCAATTAGTGTTGTTATTGAATTCAATTGTAGGTATATTTGAACTTAATTGTTGGCATATTTGAACTCAATTGTCGTATATTTGAAATTATGGGGTTTTGAACTCATTTTGTGGGCTTTTTTGAACTCAATTGTTAGTATGTTTGTTATTTCATTTAGAAGTATTTGATATTAAAATTGGATTTATTTTGTTGAAACAGATGGAAAACTTCGTTGATCCTGGGTCTATTGATAACTCTGTATTAACTGAACATGACAACCACAGAGCTCGTTTTATTTGGGCCGGACAGCAGGTTGCTAGTCCGCTCTCATTTTGTCGTGGTGCCTCTTTGCCGGATAGATTAGCTCATAGGATATTGTCTAGATTAACTGGGTGATGCTTTAGTGGAGTTCATTACATAGGGTGAGTTCAGTATGATTATGGGTTGTTGGAGCCTGGAGGCCTTGATTGAGAGATGGCGTCCGGAGACCAATTCATTTCACCTCCCGGTTGGTGAGATGACGATTACTCTAGAGGATATCGGCATGATTTCCGGGTTGTCGATTGATGGGGATGATGTTACTGATGCTGACATCCCAGCTCTTATAGACTGGCGGGTGGTATGTCACCAGCTTTTAGGGGTTGTCCCATCTCCCGGAGATATGAATGGGAGTAGTCTAAAGCCACTATGGATTACTAGCCAGTTTCCACACTTTCATGACCTCGCTAATGATTCCCCCAATGACATTGTTGATATGTACACTCAGACATATATCATGCTCGCCTTGGGTTCTACGGTGATGCCTGATCGTACGAACAACAAGGTTAAGTTGTATTATCTCTCTCTGCTTCGGAAGCTTTCAAGGGTCTGGATGTACAGTTGGGGAAGTGTGTCGCTGGATTTTCTATATAGAGAGCAGTGAAGTGCGACTAACCATTTGACGAGCCAGTGTGGTGGATTCTCAACATTCTATTCTACGGGTATGTTTATCTCATTTTAATGTGCATTATGTTATTGGTTTTAAGTTTGATTTCAAATTACTAGCATTAGTTATAGTATTTGATATAGATTTTATTGATACAGATTTGGGCTTGGGAGCTGTTGCTATGTGTGCAACCTGGAATTCGAAGGCGATACATTGATCCGGACTTCGAGCACATGCCACTGGGATGCAGGTATACATATATCATACGTTATTTTCTCGTCGTTATAGTTTTTTTTAATTGTTTCTTATAATTATTCTTTTTATGAAATTTCAAGTGGACCGGATCATCATTGAATCTCAGGGAGGTTACTGCCCATAACCTGTGAGGCAATCGTGATCAACTGACCAAGCTAACAGATGATCAAGTTGTGTGGTAGCCTTATAGAGATAGATATGCTCCGGCATACTGCACTCATGGACATGTCGTATGGATGGCGCGGGTCCCTCTTATATGCTTTGAGAGGATAGAGTGTGAAATTACCCGGATCGCGCGGATGCGGCGAGCGGTTTTTGACTTCACGAAAAAGAGAGTCACCACGCCGTTTTGTATTATGAGCCAAAACTTTGAAAAAGGCTAGTTTGAAAAGGAGGTCGTTTTGATTGGGAGCCAAAACTTAGGAAAAGGCTGTTTGAAAAGGAGGTCGTTTTGATTGGGAGTCAAAACTTAGGAAAAGGCTGTTTGAACAGAGATTGTTAGGTTCAGAGGTCAGGTTACGTTTCGGGAAAAGTATCTGGAGATCACCCGAAACGCCTCGCATGACGAGTCTTTCTACCTTTCTCGAAAAATGTGCGTGTGTGTGTATTCGTGTTACTTTTGAAAACTAGTTTGAATGACAAACTTTAATCTTGGTTTGAATGACAAACGTTGATTTTGAAAAGGAGTTTTGCGTGGCAAACCTTTGATTTTGAGGGAGTCTGAAAAGGAAGTTTGAATGACAAACTTTAGTTTTGAACCGGGCATTATGATGTTACCCTTTTTTGATGAAAATGATGGCAAGTAAGAAGCGATCAACAAGTCATTTTGTGACTCGGACGTTTGAATGTAAATACTATCAACAAACCAAATGGTTTGGACTTGTAAATGACAGTATTGAAATTGACGGTATCAACGGATCGAACAATCCGGGCGGTAAAAGTGTGAATCGACGAACCTAACGGTTCGGACTGTAAAGGTGCTTAAAGTAAATAGAAATATCAACGGATCAAACGATCCAGACGGTAAATAGCAATCAACGAACCAAACGGTTCGAACGGTAAAAATGTGAATCAACGGATCGAACGATCCGGACGGTAAATGACATAAAAGTAAAAACGGGACTCGATCTCCGTTTTAACCCTAAATTACTTCTCTCGAGGGAGAAAATATGATAGAGGAATAAAACGTATCGAGACCCGTAGACGGTGTTTCATCTACATTTTGGAAACTTTGATCAAATCGAAAGTAGCGTATGACGCGTAAAACGAGGCAAAGCGGAGTTTGAGAGTGAAAGTGTTACCAATGGCTAGGTGTTGACTCTTTTGCTCGGGAGGACGTATACGGGATACGAAAAGGTGTTTGAAAGGTGTTTTTGAAGTGTTTGGCTCGTGTTTGACTTGGAAAACATGGTTTTCACGCAAATCGAGGCATTTTTGGGGCTCGGGAAGGGGTTTAGGTTGCTGGAACCAAGGGGTTTTGCTGAGGAGTAAATATTTTGGGCCCTTTTTACTGAAGGGGAGGGGCTGTATTTATAGGGGGTGAAACTGAAGAACAGGCCGTCCGGCCATATCCTCAATTTCAGGGACCTCTCGGGTATTTTGAGATTGACTGAGACTGATTGATTAATCTTGAAGAACAGACCGGCCGGCCAGTCACTCAATTTGAGGGCATTTTGGTCTTTTCAGCCTTGAATCTGATTGATGTTGATTTGGGGAGGGTTGCATGTTTGCCAAGTGTCCAAGCTTCACTAAGTTAGGATTTTTGCTCTGTTAAGTCGGGTTTTGACTGTTTTCTAAATAACTGTCCGAGAAAATTTCGAAACAGTCCCGAAAAGTCCGGAAATTGCATGTTTCTAGAAAAGTGGTATTTTCATGTGAGCGGATGTGGGTTGAATACACTTTGGATTTTGGATGCACGGGGCAGTCCTGAAAAGTCTCGTTAACTTGGAAAGTGTGAGTTAACGGATTTCGGTTAACTTGGAAAGTGTGAGTTAACGGATTGTAACGATCCAAATTTGGGTACTTACAGTAGCCCCTCGGTGACTTCACTTACGAAGGAAGTGGGGTCGTCGAAAAAAGATAAGGATCCCAAATCGGGGAGATGCCTTATGGAGAGACCTGGACGGTCAAATGGCTGGACCCTATAGCAAGGATTCCTACGTATCCACGGGGGAATCAGGCCGATTGTAGTTCCTGTCTGTTAAGCGTAAGGGACTTAACAAAATGACGTTGGGTCACGAGATCTTTCGCTGGGGATCTGACGAAGTGGCAGGAACGGTTGTGTTAAACTGGCATTTTTAATAACACAGTCTGGGCCATAAAGGAAGGATTGATGTTCTAACAACGGGGTTAGGAACGGAATGGCAGGAACAGTTGTGTTAGACTGGCATTTTTAACAACACGGTCTGAGTTTGAAGGAAGGATTGACGTTCTAACAACGGGGTTAGGAACGAAATGTAATCTCGGGAGGAGATGGTTAATGGCTGTGGAAAAGCGTCCAGAGTTCTAACAAAGACGGTTAGGAAGTGAGGAGATTGATTGACGTTCCTTTAGAAGGATGGTCTTAGGATCCTGCTAGGGAGGAATGTTCGGGCTTACGATGGCGGCCGAAGGAGGATTGTTGTACGTGCTTATAATGATTGTCGTTGAAATGAGATGGTCGGGCTTACGATTGACGGCCAGAGAGAGATTGTTGTACGGGCTTACAATGATTGTCGTTGAAATGAGATGGTCGGGCTTACGATTGACAGACGGAGAGAGATTGTTGTACGGGCTTACAATGATTTCCGTTAAAATGAGATGGTCGGGCTTACGATTGACGGCCGGAGAGAGATTGTTGATCGGACCATGAAAGGTCGCGATTTTGAGATTGGACCGTGGGAGGTCGCGATTTTGAGGTTGGACCGTGAGAGGTCGCGATTCTTAGGTTGGACCGTGAGAGGTCGCGATTTTGAGATTGGACCATGAGAGGTCTCGATTTTGAGGTTGGACCGTGAGAGGTCGCGATTTTAAGATTGGACAGTGAGAGGTCTCGATTTTGAGATTGGACCGTGAGAGGTCTCGATTTTGAGGTTGGACCGTGAGAGGTCGCGATTTTGAGGTTGGACCGTGAGAGGTCTCGATTTTGAGGTTGGACCGTGAGAGGTCTAATGGGAATTTAACCTCTGGAGAGGGGCGTTAAAGATGTATAACTGGGAATTTTAATAACTTTTGAGCAAAAGTATCAAATTTGAAAAGATGAGTGGCTAATTGGCCATTTGGGCCAAAATGGCCCATCCTGTAAAACAGGCCGGTTGGCCACTTCCTCAATTTGGACAGAATTAAAGAAACTGTCAGCTAGAAGGAAGAAAGGGAGAAATTTTGAAGCTTTTGGCCGAGAAAAGAGAGAGAAATGAGAAAAATCTTGTGATTTCTTCCATTCTTTGTTGAAACCTTTGAGAGATTATCGCTATGGAAGCGAGATTGGGTCGAAGGAGCCGCCATAGGAGGACTGACAACGAGAGGAAGAGAATTAGGAGGATGGTGCGAGTGACCGATCTTTATTTGGATCCTACCGAGTTTTATAAAGCTCGGGATAGCCACAAGTCCAAGGAGGGTATTGCGAGGAAGGTAAGCATCCTTTGAATTCCTTTGAATTTTAGAATTTTGAATTCTTGAAATTTTGGAATTTGATTTGAATTGACTTAGGGTTCTTGGTGCCCGATTTGGAGCTTTTGACCTTGCGATGCCCTTTTGTTGAAATTGACTCTTGCTTAGTGCAATTGTGGTTATGGGTAGACAACGTAGAAAATTTGGTAGAAAAATTTCATGTCTAGCTATGTTTTCCAAAATTAAAGTGAGTTAATTCGGGACGGAGTAATTTTGAAATGTTTTGAATTTTCCGGATTTGACGGGTTTTTCGAAATTTGAAAGTTCCGGGTTTGACGGATTTTTCAAATGGTTTGAAAGTTCCGGATTTGACGGATTTTTCGAAATGGTTTGAAAGTTCCGGGTTTGACGGATTTTTCGAATGGATTGAAAGTTCCGGATTTAACGAATTTTTCGAAATCGTTTGAAAGTTCCAGGTTTGACGGATTTTTTGAATGGTTTGAAAGTTCCGGATTTGACGGATTTTTCGAAATGTCTTTAAAGTTTCGGGTTTGGCGGATTTTTCTGAATATCTTGAAAGTTTTGGGATTTGAACCATTAATACTCCGGTTTGGGACGGAGATATCTTAGGAAAATTGATTGAATTATATCTTTGTGTTGATATATTTGTGTGATTTTGACATTGCATGTACATTTTGTGTACGTTACTTGGTATTGACATACCTTTGCTATGTTTACTCATAGGGCGAGGCCGATTGATCTTTCCACTACTAAGAGTAGGGGAGATGTTGAGGATGTCAGCGCACTGTGGGAAATGTTCCCGGACGTGGCTCAGGATGGAGAGAGAAGTCCGCGGCAGCTGGTGATTGATTCCGGCCTGGGGGGCTTTATTAGCACAGTGGCTGCTGTGGCTTCGACGCAGAGGTTCAAGGTTATCCATGTAGCCTTGAGCAAGTATTGGTGGGACACGATCCATACATTTCACTTTAGGAGGGGGAGGCATCGATCACTCCCACTGACTTTGCTGTGATCACCGGGTTGTCGTTCCGAGGCAATCCCATAGGGTGGTTTGAAGAGTTCACCTTGGAGCAGCTGACGGATCTGCTCGGCTTTGATATTACTGATGCCAGGGGCATTGGTATTCGGTATGGACCGATGGAGGGACATCTGAGGAGAGGTATTGCTGATTATCTGGCTGGTTCCGAGAGGATGACAGCTGATCGTTTGGCTAGGGCGTTCTTGTGGTTTGCTCTGTCAGCAACCATTTTTTCCAACACTGATACGACGTGCCAGTTCACTCTGCTCAGCTCTTTGATTGATCTGGAGGCAGTGAGAGGGTTTTCCTGGGGAGAAGTTGGCCTGGCCGAGCTTTTCTTTGCCTTGGACAAATATTCCCGGGGGGAGGATAACTCGTTTTGCTGTTTCCAGTTCGTGCTGGATGTGAGTCTCCTTTTTCTCTTCCTTGTCTCGCTTGTACTTGTCTGTATCTGCTTTGTAGTTGACATAACTTTCCTTTCGTCTTTCTGGTGTGGTGCTTTGAAGTGCTCCATCCGCATCGGTGGAGCATTAGGGAGGAGTATGCTCCTTTGTTTCCCGCTATGCTGTCTTGGCAGAAGGAGGCTAGGAAGCTGGTGAAGTCGATGGAAAGTACCCGGGTGACTTATGAGGAGGTGTCCTTGGCTCTGGACCGGGACTTCTCGCCGAGGATAAACTTGACTTGGTGGAGCCGATTTGATCAGGCGGTTGTGAACGCTGCCAGGGAGGTGACGAGCCATAGGAAGTTGCTAGTGGGGCTTCATTGTGACATCCTGTATCTGGGCGAGAGAGTGTCTTGCCAGTATACTCTGGGATCTGGTCCCATGGTTCCGAGGGATCCTCCCCTCCATATGTTATTTCCTTTGTCCATAGTTGGGGAGGAGTTGCAACGGTATAGGCAGGGAGAGCCTTTTACTGAGAATGTTATTGAAGAGGCTGACTATGACATTTTTCGGAGGATGAGGCTGAGGAGCTCACAGGCGCTGGCCAGAGAGGGTGAGGACCCTGCACATCCTAGAGATTATCCGATCCCCTGCACTCGCTTTGCATATGAGGGTGTTGGCGGTTCTCGCAGGCGGTTGACGATTTCCATTCCTGAGCAGGCGAGGCCTCAATATAGAGTTGAGCCTAGAGCTTCGATGAGTATCTTGCTGCTTTTCTGTACTGTAGCCGCTTTCTGCAAATGTTGCATCTGTGCTGCTTTTTCTGTCTTGTAGCTGCTTTCTGCAAATGTTGCATATGTGCTTCTTTTTTCTGTCTTGTAGCTGCTTTCTGCAAATGTTGCATCTGTGCTGCTTTTCTGTCTTTTGATGGCTTTCCTGGTTTTGCAGGTTTCTGGCCGTACTTACGATCAGACCATCAGACGCCTAGATGGGGTGACTGGTTTTGCCAGGAGGCTTGTTGACTTCTTACGGTGCAGTTCTCGAAGAAGTACGGCTGTTCATGAGCTGATGCCTTCCAGACCGTCCGTTGCTAGGGACTCATCTGCTTCCACGGCTGGTGGGATAAATGCTGGGCAGGGCTTTGGTCAGTTTGCCGGTGAGACTGCTGGATTTGGGGCCCGCCATTCCTCGTATTCGGGATTCGAGCATGGGGAATCTTCGGGAGCACAGGCGCGGGGCCATCATTTCTCGTATTCGGGATTCGATGACTTCGTGGATTATCTGTCCGTCACAGATCCAGCTGCTGCGGCGCAGTATGTTGAGTGCTCGGATGACGAGCAAGACTCTGAGTAGCCCTGTTAATATCTTTAGACAACTGTATGTACTGCCTGCAATAGATATTATTCGTACTCGAGAGGCCCTTGTTCTGGGGCGAAACTTTGCACATTTGAACATTTATCATGATTGCTCTTACAGACCACAAACCAATGGTGCAGTAGAGGCAGCCAACAAGACTCTCGCCATGATAATCAGAAAGATGACCACCAGAGGTCGGGACTGGCCCGAAAAGCTACATCTAGCCCTCTGGGGATACCGAACATCAGTCAGAACGGCCACAGGGGAGACTCCGTTCGCGCTTACCTACGGAATGGAAGCAATGTTGCCCATGGAATTGGAAATTCCATCCCTTCGAGTCCTCTTGGAAAACGGGATCAATGAAGTCGAATGGCTACAGAGCCGTCACGACGAACTTGCTCTACTCGACGAGCACAGATTGAAAGCCATGGAACACACTCGAGCCTACCAGAGCAGAATGGCCTGAGCATTCGACAAGAAATTCAAGATCCGAGACATCAGAGAAGGCGACTTGGTGCTAAAGGAAAAGCCTCCTACGCAGAACAATCCCCTCGGAAAGTGGGAGCCTACCTGGATAGGACCGTTCGTGGTACAAAGAATCTTCTCCGGAGGAGCCATGAAGTTAGCAGACTTGGACGGAAACCCTTTCGTTAACCCCGTGAACGGAAGCAAGCTCCGCAGATACTTCGTTTGAGGAAGAGCACGAGTCAACTCTCCTTCCCCATACACCGTCCCTTCAGTAAAATTAAAAGTGCTAAAAGAGTAATACCCAACTGGATACATTCCCGCTAATGATCCAGGTAAAAAACAGGGTCGCACTTCTTTTGTCTTTGCGTTTCTCAAATTCACCTAAAGTGTCGAACTACGGTGACCTGAGCCCCTTAGTCCAATTGTAAAAGGAGAACGTAGGCAGCCATCATTGGTTCGGTCTAAAAAAATATACAATAAGCATCAATTGCTTGTGTTTCGAAAAACTCTTTTCATTTAACCTACAAATTCATTACGGTTAAAACAATCTTTGATGAGTCCAAGCACGGTCAACTCTTGACTCGCTACACGCTAGCAAAACTATAATAAAACATTAATCAATTAATGTGTCTGCAAATGACAATGGGTGGATACTCTGGACAGCAAGGTCAACCTAGTTTCCCGTACTTGGTCCTTCATCCTTCTTCCCCTTCCCCTTCCCACGGCGAGTGTCCTTCACCTTTACAGGAAATATTCCGGTAGTCCTTCTACCTGGCTCAGGGACCCTTCCCGACTCCTCCGTCAAGCCTGTAGCTGTCAACGCAGCCCTTTCTCTAACTCTGTCTCGAGCTGCCTCGCTTCGAGCCATCATAACAGTGCTTTGATTGGCCTCCCGATCAGTATTGGCCTCATAGTCAGCCATGGCATTCCCAGTCTGATTCCGAGGGTTAGCCCCCGCTTCAGTCCACCTCAAGGTCGAGCATCTGTGTGATCGGCACCCAACGGCTCACTCCGTCTCCACAAGATTGACATCTCGTGTCTCCCCTATACACTCTTCGTACCGGTTCGAATCTTTGCGTCGACGAACAGTGCCCCCTCTTCGGTGAAGGAGAACCACAGCGAGGAAAGGACGTGTATTGCCACCACCGCGTGAGCTGCAATAGCGTCGAAGGATCTTCCATCGGCCGTCTTGTCGCGAACCAACGATGGAATGTAGAAAGACGTGCGAGACGGCCCGGCACTCGACAACCAAATGACCCTCCCGAGTGGTCCGACAAGTTTGTAACTTCCGGTGGGAACCCACCATCGCAAGTGATGCGTGCGGAGTCCGCCATCCAGAGCTCCAGCCTAAACCCGATTGCCCCTATGACCAGAGGACGTCGAGAGAAGGACCAAGCGTCACAAGACATTGGCACCTCAGGCATCATCTGCAGTCTCTCCCTCAACCACATGGTAAGCATAGCGGGACTCCCTCCCCACATGTATCGGCTACCGGTCGCCATCCGGCCTATGCCCAGGAACGTCTCGCCCAAGACCAACGGCACAATGTCTCCCCCGCTCCGGCACTGCCTCACCAAGTCCAGTACACTGTGATGGCACACACCCAGAGACGTGAATGTGAACAAAGTAGCGATCGCGCACAGAGCAAACACGTCCCACACAAAGACGCTCCCCTCAGCTTCGGCAAATCTTTCGGGCAGTCCCGAAATGTCAACATAATCAGTATCCAGTATCAGCATCCCGTATGCTTCTCCAGCCGAGATACCAAGCAAAGACACTAGCTTCTCAACAGTGGCCATGCCACCAGCATACGGAAGAACTAGCTGTTCCGTCTCAGGTCCTCCCAGAATGGCCTGGAAATCTTCGAACGTAGGAGTGACTTCGTTGTATGAAAAGATGTACACATTCCTCCGCACGTCCCAGAAGCGAGACGCGACTCTCAAAAGATCCCAATCTGGCATGAGCTCCTTCAAAGCCCAAACAGATTTCATCCCGTAACAGCCTTCGAAAAACCCCTTGTTCTGCCTCGTGTGGTTCCGCACCCACGACTGAAAATTGTCCAAGTATCGCTCTTGCATCCGAGACGATAGCTTAGGAAAGGGAGCCATGACAGAAAGTGAAGTAAGCCTAAGAAATTTGAGAGAATTCAGCTAAACTGATCAAAAGCAATGCGCAGTTTCTTACAAATTGCAAAGCTGAAACTGCAATTTAAAGAATCTGGAAATTCACTTCTAGTCTGGTCGGACTCCCTCTGCAGTTGACTTGGTAAACTCTGCAGCCAGCTGCTCCTGAATTGGAAAAAATTCCAAACAGCTCCCTGTTCATCCTTTATAAAACCTGCGTGCTCCCCTTGTTTTAATTAACCAAAACCAACACCTTTTCCGCCCCCGGACTCGTGCAACAATGCAAATAATTAATAATCAGTGCATATAGGCTTAATTTTTGACCCGTTCAATTTTTAATGCATGTTTCATCTTATTTACTTTTGATTAACCTACTTCCTTATTTGCCGAAAATAACAGAAGGTGATCACAGAATAAATGTGCGAAGTATAGGTTCCGCCCCACGGGCGCCTTTTTTGAATACAATTCAAATCAATTCGTTCCAGACGATGCATACAAAAAACAAAAGAGAAAGAAAGCAGTAAAAAAAGGACTACTCCGAGTCCTGCTCGTCATCCGAGCACTCGACGCACTGCTCCGCAGCTGCCGGATCCGTCGCAAACAGGAACTCGCCAAATTCCTCCGGGCGGGAATACGCGAAAGGCCTCCTCGGCGTATGCGAACTCGAGGACTCTCCCCTCTCGCACCCCGAGTGCGAAGAAGAATGAGCTCCAAATCCAGCCGTTCCGCCCGCGAACTAGCCAAATCCCTGTGCAAAGTCCTCCCCACCAGCCGTGGGAGCAGGCAAACCTCTCGGCCTAGACGGCCTCGGCTCACGGACATCCACGCTCCTCCGGGAACTGCACCGCATGAACGCTACGAACCTCCTAGCGTAGGCGGACCACCCGTCCACCAGCCTCATAGCATCGTTGTACGTACGGCCAGACACCTGCGAACCAGGAAGGTCATCAGAAGACGAACAGAAAGTACAGATGCAACATTTGCAGAATACTACTATCAAATGCAGAAAATCAAAAAGTGCTCACCGAAGCATTGGGGTCAACCCTGTATCGTGGTCTCGGCTCATTCGGGAGCGGGATCACAAGTCGCCTGCGCGAACCGTCCAGCCCCTCGTACGCCAGCCTAGCGCGTGGGAGCGGAAGATCTCGGGGATATCCAGGGCCATCGCCCTCCCTATGCTGCACCTGTGGGCTCCTCAGCCTCATCCTCAAGAAAGTATCATAGGCGGCCCCCGCTATGATGTACTCGGTATAGAACACGCCCTGTCTATACCTCCCTAACTCCTCCATCGGCATCTCCCGAGGATGCTGCATGTGCATAGGAGGATCCACCGGCACCAACGGAATGGACCCCGGGCCGTGCTGACGGGTCACCCGCTCCCCCAGATACATAGCGTCGCAATGAAGTCCCACCAGGAGCTTCCTCCGCCGCGTCACCTCGCTAGTAACCTGAACCACGCCCATGTGGAACCGACTCCACCAGGTCAGCTGGATCCTCTCAGAGAACTCCCGGTTCAGTGCCTGGGACACCTCCTCGTATGACACTCGAGTGCCGACTCTCGACGAGACCGGCCTCTTCGCTCTCTTCTGCCAAACCAGCATGGCAGGGAACAGGGGTCGATACGCCTCCCTGATGTCCCACTCCTGCGGACTGAACACCTCATAGCACCAGACCTGCCAAGCAAATGGAAAGTTATGTCAGCTACAGAGCAGATACATACGAGTACATAAAAGAGACAAGGAAGAGAAAAAGACATGAACTTACATCCAAGACAGGTGTGAAGCAGCTCAAGGAGTTCTCCTCTCCTTGCGAGAATCTGTCCAGGGAATGATAGAGTTTGGCCAGTCCAGCCTCCCCCCATGCGAACCCCCTCACGGCATCCAAGTCTGTCAACGACCCGAGCAGAGGGAAGTGACAGGATGTGTCAGAAGTCGGGAACAAAGTCGCTGACAACGCAAACCAAATGAACCCTCGAGCCAGGTGCTCCGCGGTCATCCTCAAAGATCCAGCCAAATAGTCGGTGATACCCGCCTCCAGATGCCTCTCCATCGGCCTGTATCGAATGCCTAAGCCCCTGGCATCGGTAATATCAAAACCCAGCAGCTCAGACAACTGTTCCGGGGTGTAACCGTCAATCCACACCAGCGTGTTGCCATAGGTCGGCAACCCAGTGATAGCAGCAAAGTCCGTGGGAGTCACCGTCGCCTCCCCCCACCTGAAATGGAAAGTATGGGTTGTATCCCACCAATACTCGCTCAGAGCTACATACATGGACCTGGCCCTCGGCGTCGCAGCTATCGCAGCTACCGCACTGATAAACCCAGCCAACCCGGAGTCAAGCACCAGCTGCCGCGGACTCCTCTCTCCCTCTCGAGCCACGTCCGGGAAGGCCTTCCACAACGCTCGCACTGCCTCGAAGGCACCCCAACTCTTCTGGTTGTGGGTATAAACCGTCCCTTGCCCCTGCAGGTGAACAAGACAATAGCAACATCAACAGAATGCACGACGCATGTCAGAATGATGCAATGCAATGGCAGTTCTTATTCCTTTCCTAAAATATTTCCATCCCGGTTGGAGTATTGACGATCCAAGATTTCAAAATCATTTCGAAAACTCCGTCGAATCCGGAACTTTCAAAATCTTTCGAAAACTCCGTCGAATTCGGAACTTTCAAAATCTTTCGAAAACTCCGTCGAATCTGGAACTTTCAAAATCCTTCGAAAACTCCGTCGAATCCGGAGCTTTCAAAATCTTTCGAAAATTCCGTCGAATCCGGAACTTTCAAAACATTTTGAAAACTCCGTCGAATTCGGAACTTTCGAAATCTTTCGAAAACTCCGTCGAATCCGGAACTTTCAAATCTTTTCGAACTATTCGAAAATTTACTCCGTCCCGAATTAAAGCTACTTTAATTTTGGAAAATGCATCTAGACATGGAATTTTGCAACCAAAATTTTTATGTCATCTACCCATAGTGTCAATTGAACTACATCCTAGTCAATTCCGACAAAGGTTCATAGCAAACTCAAAAGCCCCAATTCGGGCACCAAAATCCCTAGTTCATTCCTAATCAAATTTCTAACATTTAAAGAATGCACATTCTTAAAATTAATGGAATTTGAAGGAAGCTTACTTGTCTCTCGATCCCTCCTTTGGAGTTGTGTCTCTCCCTAGCCGGGTAGAACTCCGCCGGATTCAATGGATGAACAATGGTTCGAATGGTCCGAACCAACCGCGTTCTTTCGTCATCGGTCCTTCCATGACGAGCCATTGGTTCCCAATCACCTTCCATAGCAATTTTCCTTCACAAATTTGAGCAAATCTTGCAATTTGGGGTGGAAATTTTCTCTCCTTTCTCTCCTCTCTCGTCGGAAATAATGGGGGAAAAGGGATGGTTTGCGTCGGACTTGGAGCTGATTTGAACCTGGTCAAATTCAGTCCAAGTCCGGCCGGACTCCTGCTGCAATTTAAAAAGATTCCTTCCAATTCAGTCCCTCAATTTTTGGCAGTTCCAATTTTACTCCTTTTGGCCCCCAAAAGTGTAAAATTTCCCCTCAGTTAGACATTTCTAACACCCCATCCCCCGAGGATAAATTCTCAGTTAGTTTTCACTAACGCTCGTCTCCAGACGTTAAATTCCCAGTTAGTTTTCACTAACGCTCGTCTCCAGACGTTAAATTCCCAGTTAGTTTTCACTAACGCTCGTCTCCAGACGTTAAATTCCCAGTTAGACATTTCTAACACCCCATCCTCCGAGGATAAATTCTCAGTTAGTTTTCACTAACGCCCGTCTCCAGACGTTAAATTCCCAGTTAGTTTTCACTAACGCCCGTCTCCAGACGTTAAATTCCCAGTTAGTTTTCACTAACGCCCGTCTCCAGACGTTAAATTCCCAGTTAGTTTTCACTAACGCTCGTCTCCAGACGTTAAATTCTCAGTTAGTATTCACTAACGCTCGTCTCCAGACGTTAAATTCCCAGTTATTTTTCACTAACGCTCGTCTCCAGACGTTAAATTCCTAGTTAGTTTTCACTAACGCCCGTCTCCAGACGTTAAATTTTATTCTCAGTTGACGTTTGACATTAAAACGCTCAATCATGTCTCCGGACATTCCAGTTACAATTCCGTCTCCAGACGTTAAATTCAATCCTCAGTTGACGTTTGACATTCAAACGCTCAATCATGTCTCCGGACATTCCAGTTACATCTCCATCTCCAGACGTTAAATTTTATCCCCAGTTGACGTTGACATTCAAACGCTCAATCATGTCTCCGGACATTCCAGCTACATTTCCGTCTCCAGACGTTAAATTTTATCCCCAGTTGACGTTTGACATTCAAACGCTCAATCATGTCTCCGGACATTCCAGTTACACCTCCGTCTTCTGACGTTAAAATTTCTAGTGGTTTTCACCATCGTTCACTTCCCCGGCCGCCAGTCGTAAGCCCGATCGTTCCACCTCAGCGGCCGTCAAGGTAAGCCCGCACAACAATCCCTCTTCGGCCATCCAGGTAAGCCCGAATGCTCATCCCCAGCAGGATTCTAAAGAAGAAACGTTGATCCTTCCGAGTTGTTAATAACGCCAGTTTAACACAACCGTTCCCATCATTGTTACCCTATCCCCAGCAGGATAAACCTTGCAGTCAACGTAAGCCTAGCATCCAAGGCACGAACGCCTTCGTCCCAGGATAAGCGTACCCTCGTTAACTCCGGTTTGAGGCGCGACACGCCCTCGTTAGTATCAGCAACTCCGGTTTGAGGCGCCACATGCCCTCGAAGATTTCAGGAATCCCAGGTTCAGACGCCTCACAATAGTCTCCATTCAGGTTTCGGTACCTGGCAATGGTCTCATTCAGGTTCAGACGCCTCCAAACAGCCTTGCTTAGGTCAAGGTCCCCACGTGCGGCTCCTTGCACCTACGAACTACGATCGGCTTGATTCCCGTTCGGGATACATAGGAATCCTTTCGCTAAGGGTCCAGCCAACTGACCGCCCAGGTCTTTCAAAATAAGGCATCCCGATTTGGATCCTTATCTTTTTCAACGACCCCACCTCCTTCGGAGGAGACGTTGCTGAGGGGCTAACTGTAAGTACCCAAATCCGGATCGTTAAAATCCATCAGAAAGTTAACCGAAATCCGTTAACTGGCCCGCTTCAGGTTAACCGGAACTCGTTAAACTCCTCGTTGCCAAGCCAATGAGACGTCCCGGGACTGTCCCGTGCATCCCGACATTGAAACGTACTTAACACACGTCATCGCATGTGAAAGTACGGCTTTCCCTGAAAAACGCACTTTCCGAGGGCGTTTCGGACATTTTCCGGACTGTTATTTTAAAAAACCGACGAAATCGGGACCGGGTGTGATGATGTGTGTATCCGAAAATTTTCCCATTTTATTTGAAAAAATCAACGAAACGGAGTCGCCACGCCATTTTTATTTTGAGGGCCAAAACTTTGAAAAAAGCCCGAGATCAGAGATTTGGGTTCGGAGGTCATGTTACACGCCGGGAAGGACGTTAGTGTGCACCCGGAATGCCTCGTAAAACGAGTCTTCCAAGCTGAAAATCATTTTTGTGTGTGTGTGTGTGTGTGTGTGTGTTTTGGCCAAAATAAGTTGAAACTCAGAAAAGTAAAAATTGGGACATCTTTTTAAGACTTTAAACTGATCCCATGAATTTTTGGAAGATTTTTGGATTGAGATTTGGTACTCAAAAGACCTTTCGAAGTTGAGAGCCATTTCTGCCAGAATGAAAAAGGCAGTGGACCTTTGATTTTGAAATGGATTCAAGGGTCTTAAAACTTCATAATCTGGATAAACTCAGAGAATGAAAGTTGTTCTAGACACCTTAAATAAGATTTGTGTGAAGGAATTTTCCATTTTGGAGAAGATTTGAGGGGTCAAAACCTTCTGGAAACCTCAGATATGAGATCTGGATTCCCAGAAGCTGATGAACTAGCCTCTGAAAGAAAATTTTAAAAGAGGAGTTTTACTCACCCAAAAAATAAAGTAAAAATATGTATGGAAAGATATGGATGTTGGCTACAAAAAGTATTTTGTAGTCAACACCAAATTCCACATTTATCTGTGTCCAAAAAATTAGACCATGGACTGAGGTCTGGGAAAATTGCTACTGGACAGCAACTTCCCAAGAGAGAAAGTATGATTTAAAGGGAGGTTTTGCATCCATGCTTGTCCCCATTTCCCTAGGTTTTGGTTAGTGATCACTTGACATTTTAGTGGTGAATCAACTATACCAAACCATCCTTGGGGTACATTAGGACTAAGCATTTCATTTGCTTGGGAAGGGGATTTTTATCCTTTGAAAATGAGATTTTATGCTTGAAAATGGTTTTTAGGGTTTTGAAAATGAGTTTTCTTTGCAAGAAAGTAAGAGAACTTGAAAATAATTTTGATCTTTGTAGAAGATCATCCATGGAGATGGTCTTCCATGGTGATCTTCTTAGATCTAGAGCAAGAAGATGAAAGAACTACATTTTGTAGTTTGCAAATGCATGCATGGTTGGAGTTTAGGGTAAGGAGAAGGAGGGTTTACCAATCTTCCTTGTATTCTTGAGTTTTTTGGCTTGAGTGTATGAGTGTTTAAGGCTTAAGTATGAGAGTGAGTGGATGAGTGTGAGTTGGGAAAGATTGGAGAGAAAATGGTGACAATTCTTGAAGAATTCTCACTGTTTTCTCTCTATATTTCGCCAGAGGTTCGGTGCAATTGTTGTTATTCCCCTTTATTTTTGTGACTGGAGGGCTCAATTTATAGCCCTCTGAAATATGCAAAGATGTCCGCGCGGATAGGGTTGCTTGGCGTGCACTGTTCATTAAATGCAGCTCCAGCTTTGGACAAGAGGAATATTTCTTTTCAAAATTCAAATTAACAGCCAGTTTATTGTTCCCAGCCATTTCTATTTGTGGTTTTATTCCTTTTGTTTTACTTTTTGAGATTCTTTTTGAGGTTTAACCTTAAATAACAATGCCCATTTTACCCTCACTTTGTTAGAAAAGTTAGGATTGTTAGGAATTGTTAGAAATGTTATAACTTTCGTTAATTTTCTAACGAAAATTCTAACAAGCTCAAATTGGAGCACTTACAGTAGCCCCTCGGCGACGGCGCTTTCGAAGGAAGCGGGGTCGTCGATAAGAGTAAGGCTCCATATTTGGCGGGATGATCGAGTGATCGGGTGGCTGAACCTAGCGATAGGCTACCTACGTATCCCGAATGGGAATCAAGCCGGCCGTAGTTCGGGTCTTTGACCACCCTGGAGATGATGGCGTTTTAGGTGCCTCGAACTTTGGTGAGCGAGTTCTCGCAATTGGGCTGGAGAGAAACTCTGCTTTGGGGGGTAAGAGATGACCATCTTCGGTCGATGGCTATCCGCTCTGGCAGGGATAGGAATGACCATTTTCGGTCTCTGCTGGGGATGATTGCGATTTATCGCTTTCCTAGTGATAGCGTCTTAGGTGCCTCGAACCTTGATGATGGCGTTTTAGGTGCCTCGAACCTTGATGATGGCGTTTTAGGTGCCTCAAACCTGGATGATGATGGCTTTTTAGGTGCCTTGAACCTTGGAGATGGCGTTTTAGGTGCCTCGAACCTTGATGATGATGGCTTTTTAGGCGCCTCGGACCTTGATGATGATGGCTTTTTAGGTGCCTCGGACCTTAATTTGAAATGGCCTTTCGGTGGACTTCGTCTGCTGCCGAAGGAGAGGGTGACCGTTTTGGTCGAGGGGCTGGACCTAATGATAGGCTACCTACGTATCCCTAGTGGGAATCAAGCCCTTTCGTAGTTCGAATTCTACTCGAGATTTCGCTGGCTTTTGGGATTCCGTTAACTTTCTTTGGGGATTTCGTTAGCCTTTCTTTGGGGAAAATCGGACGTATTCGTGCAGGAAATCGGTCTTACGTTTGACTGCCGTGGAAGATTTTGATGAAAGATACGGGATCTCGTTATCTTTCTCGGGGAAATCGGTCTTACGTTTGACTGTCGGGGGTGATTTTGATGAAAGATACGGGATCTCGTTATCTTTCTCGGGGCACTCGGTCTTACGTTTGACTGCCGGGAATGATTTTGATGAAAGATACGGGATCCGTTATCTTTCTCGGGGAGATCGGTCTTACGTTTGACTGCCGGGGAATGATTTTGATGAAAGATACGGGATCTCGTTATCTTTCTCGGGGAGATCGGTCTTACGTTTGACTGCCGGGGAATGATTTTGATGAAAGATACGGGATCTCGTTATCTTTCTCGGGAGGATCGGTCTTACGTTTGACTGCCGTTTGATTTTGATGAAAGATACGGGATCTCGTTATCTTTCTCGGGAGGATCGGTCTTACGTTTGACTGTCGGGGGAAGATTTTGATGAAAGATACGGGATCCGTTATCTTTCTCGGGGAGATCGGACTTACGTTTGACTGCCGGGGATTGATTTTGATGAAAGATACGGGATCCGTTATCTTTCTCGAGGAGATCGGTCTTACGTTTTACTACCGGGAATGATTTTGATGAAAGATACGGGATCCGTTATCTTTCTCGGGGAGATCGGTCTTACGTTTGGCTCGGGATGATTTTGATGAAAGATACGGGATCTCGTTATCTTTCTCGGGGAGATCGGTCTTACGTTTCTTTGCAGGATGATTTTGATGAAAGATACGGGATCTCGTTATCTTTCTCGGGAGATCGGACTTACGTTTGACTTGTAGGGAAGATTTTGATGAAAGATACGGGATCCGTTATCTTTCTCGGGAGATCGGACTTACGTTTGACTGCCGGGAATGATTTGGATGAAAGATACGGGATCTGTGATCTTTCTCGGGGCACTCGGTCTTACGTTTTTGCTAGGGAATGATTTTGATGAAAGATACGGGATCCGTTATCTTTCTCGGGGCACTCGGTCTTACGTTTGACTGCCGTGGGAAGATTTTGATGAAAGATACGGGATCTCGTTATCTTTCTCGGGGAGATCGGTCTTACGTTTGACTGCCGGGGATGATTTTGATGAAAGATACGGGATCCGTTATCTTTCTCGGGGAGATCGGTCTTACGTTTGACTGCCGGGGATGATTTTGATGAAAGATACGGGATCCGTTATCTTTCTTGGGGAGATCGGTCTTACGTTTTACTGCCGGGGAAGATTTTGATGAAAGATACGGGATCTCGTTATCTTTCTCGGGGAGATCGGTCTTACGTTTGACTGCCGGGGATGATTTTGATGAAAGATACGGGATCCGTTATCTTTCTCGGGGAGATCGGTCTTACGTTTGACTGCCGGGGATGATTTTGATGAAAGATACGGGATCCGTTATCTTTCTCGGGGAGATCGGTCTTACGTTTCTTTAGGAGAAGATTTTGATGAAAGATACGGGATCTCGTTATCTTTCTCGGGGCGATCGGTCTTACGTTTGACTGCCGGGAAGATTTTGATGAAAGATACGGGATCTCGTTATCTTTCTCGCGGAAATCGGTCTTACGTTTTCGCTTAGGGAATGATTTTCTTGACAAGGGCTGACTTTGGTTAACTTTGGTTAACTCTGTCAAGTTGGGGGACCGAATTGCGAGTCACGAAATTTTAAGGGGCAAAAGGGTCATTTTGACCCTGACAATCCTATCCGCGCGGATAGGAGCGTGTTCCAGGGTTTTTAAATGAGGGCCAACGCCCTTTTCTTCTTCCCCATTCAGTTTTTGAAAACAGACGAGAGAGAGAGAGAAAAAACCGAGGAGAAGCCATTGTTGGCCAAGAAAAGCTTCAAAAATCTTCCGATTTCTTCGATTTTTTGAGCAATGGAACACGGGGAAGGCGCTTTTCAAGGCCAAGGACGTGGCCCGGTGGCGGAGAGACGATTGGAGCTTGTCCGGATGAGGAGGCATTACAATCTTTCGCAATCGGTTGCGGAGGAGCATTACCCCGATGCTTGGCAACATTGGGCTTCGGATTCGAATCTCCGAACGGTATACTTTGAAACCCTTTGATCCCTTTGTTGATTTCTTGTTTGAAATTTGAATTTTGGGTGATTTTTGAATTTTTTTTTTGAAAATTCGAATGATTGATATTCTTGGCTTTGAATCTTGATTTTGATGCTTTGCATGTTGCAATGATTATGTGGGTATCCCAAAATATGCATTTTGCTTGGAGAAAGAATTGACCTTTTCGCCATTTTTTTTTGTATCCGAAAATTGCATGTGAAAATTCGAAAATTGTGATGATGATGATTTTTTTTTTGAAATCGAATATTGATATCGATGAATGATGCAATGCATGCATTTTGTTTGGAAAGAATGGGCGTTTTGCCAATATGAGATGTATGTATGTTTAGGATTTTTTATTTTTGAAAAGTGGGACGGATTTTTCCTCCCGTTGCATGTAAGATGGATGATATGCATGTATGCATTTTTTTTTTTGAAAATGGGACGGAGTTTTATTTCCGTCAACTTCTTGTAGGATATGCATGTATGCATTTTTTTTTATTGAAAATTGTTGAATGGGATTTGTTGAAAACTGTCTTTTCTGTGAGAAAAATGGGGCTATGTCTATTGCATGCCGTTATGCTGCCGAATTTTCTTTGAAATTTCATGATGCATATGTATGCTCTTTTTTTTTTTGTGCAAATGCAAATGCAATTTTTTTTTGACATTTTCTCTCCTTTTTTTTTTTGCAGGGCGGAAACCGTTTTGTGACGGAGCAGCTGAACAAGATGAAGACTCGAGGATCGGTGGAGTCTGTGGTTGACCTTTGGGATCGGCTTCCGGATGCGGGCCGAGGAGCTTTGCCGAGTCCGAGACAGATTGTTGTCGAGACGGGGCTTTGGGAGTTCGTTGAGTGCTTGAGGGGGCTGGTCAAGTTCCCTAAGAGCAAGGGCCTGATGTTTGCTCTGGCGCAGCACTGGTGGGACGCGACCCACACCTTTCACTTCTTACGGGGCGAGGCTACGGTTACGCCCTCCGATTACGCTGCGATCACGGGCTGTCCTTTAATGGGCGCGGCATTGAGTGGCGGGATGGCTACGGCGATGCGGATCTACGGGCTCTTACGGGATTTTCCCTATTCCCAAAAAGGGGATGGGGATGGAGTATGCCGTGGTCTACGGTAAGATCGTGGAGACCATTGTGAGCTATGAGGCGGGGAGGAGAGGATAGGCGCCGAGCGGTCGCTAGGGCCTTCTTGTGGTTTGCCTTTTCGAGCACCCTCTTTGGGCATGCGAGGGACGGCGGTCTTTGCCTTGTTGAGGTCCTTGGAGGACATGGAGACGGTCGGAGATGTCTCGTGGGGAGAGGCCGGGTGGCGAGCTTTACTTTGCTCTTGATAGGTACGATCGGAAGGCTGTGAGCTCCTTATCTTGCTTTGAGTTTGCCACGGAGGTATAAGCTCTCTTTTTGCTTTCCCCTCTTTTTTTTTTTTTTGAGCACGCACTTTTCTTTTGCACTTTGGATTGATTGGATTTTTACCTTTCGCAAGTATGGGCGTTGGAGTTTTTCCACGTCATGATGTGGCGGCGGCCGGCGGAGTACGTCGTGGCGTATCCGGCTATGCGGTCTTGGTCCAAGCATGCCGGGAGAAGATAAGCTCCGGGGCGTACGACTCTCGTGTACGCGGATTGCCTTCCTTTGACGGAGGCCGAGACGGATGAGGGGATGATATTCTTCCCACAGGATCGCTTCGAGGTGGCGCGGTGAAGGGCGCCGAGATTTGGGCGTGCGGCGGAGGATTACGAGAGGTCGACTGCGATGCATATTATGCGGGAGAGAGGGTGACGCGCCGGCATGGCGTGAACTCGCCTTTGAGGACACCGGTGGAGCCTCCCGCCGATATGATGCACCCGAGCGATCGGTCCGTAACTGGGATGATTACCGAGCCGGCCGGCACTTCTCGGATTTCGTGGCGGCGAGCCGTATGCGACATTCGTCTTGAGGAGGCTGAGGATGCCTCGGGTTACGGATAGAGAGGGGCTTGGGATCCCGCGGTATCCTCGGACGGATTTTCATATATCCGGGATGGGGTCCGATTGAGGGTGCGAGATCCCTCGGCTGAGCGGCTTCCACGAGCTTTCCGGCCTCGTCAGAGTATGAAGGTATGGCTTTTTACACTTACGCCTCTTCCTTTCTTTCTTTTGTTTCATCATCTTTAGCATCACTTCCTTTTTTGACGCTTTTGCTTTTGTGCGGTTTCGGAGGTGGTCGTCGAGAAGGCGACGAAGCAAGTGATCGGGGCCAAGAGATTCATCGGGAGGATGGTCGCTTGCGGGGGCTCCTCGAGGCTAGAGCGAGGCGACCACGGCCGGCGCTGTCGGACGGGAGGCTTCCCCTATTCGCTCGAGACTTCTTCGAGACTCCTCTGTCTCCTCTCCTTGATCCCCGCGGTGCGCCTTCGGATCACGTCATTCTCGGGGATCCACACGGGCGGGGACACGTATGGCGGCATGGCGGGTCGTCTTCGTACGTCCGGGGAGTCCGACGCCTTCACCTTTGGATACGATTTTTCGCGAGATCTCGGCTTGCCCTATCGGAGCGTGCCGGTTGGTCTGACGAGCCTCTTTACGGAGACGAGGACGATTACGAGCCCGAGATTTTCGGGGCTCTGAGGAGGCGGGCCCGAGTCGCAAGAGGGCGGGGCGGACATCGGGCGCTAGAGACTCCGATTGATTTTTTTTTTTTTTTGGGATTTGAGATTGAGATTGAGATTTGTACGGAACTTATGCACATTTTTTTCTTTCTTTTTTTTTTCTTTGGGATGTAATAATTTAGGATTTTATTGATGTTTGTTTGTTTTTTTTTTTTATGCACACTCTTCTTTTTTTTTGGAATGTAATAATTTAGGATTTTATTTTATGAATGCAATGCAGTATGAATGCAGTGTTGTATGAGCCTTGGTTTTTTTTTTTTTTGCAAGGGTGTTTGGTATATGGGTGGTTTGGGGAGGGTTTTTGCACGGGTTTCGAGCAACGGGACGGAATATTCCTCTTTTGGTGTAGCGGCTTGGAGTACATTGCGGATTTTTCGATAAATGACAAACATGTCCGCGCGGATAGGGTCTGTATCGACATTGTCCTTTAATTTTGCTTGAATCTGGTCTCACTTTATTTCAAATTCAAATATCCTCTTCAACCTCCGGTCCAAACAGCCATTTTCGGGAGAAAGAGAAAAACCATGGAAAACTTTAGAAAAGCTCCATCAAAATTGTCCCAAGAATCCCAAATGTCATTCTTCAACAAGTTCAAGGATTGGTCCTAGGGAGATCATGCATGAGAGGAGGTCCTTCTTTGAAGAAAGGTACAAGGTGAAGTGCTTATGGTCTCTCAAGGAATTGGTTCCGGATTTTGAGCTTTTGAGGGCTTCTTCCTCATTTTGGGACACTAGAAGGCATGTCTTTTGCCTTTCCTTCAACGAGATTGTTCCGACTGTGGAAGAATTTCGGGCCTTGCTTGGAGGTCCGGAGGTGGAAGAGATAGCGGTTCCTTTGCCCGGAGGGGCTTCTTTTGTTGACAGATTGTGCGTCCTCCTTCATCTTTCCCCGGAGGAAGCGCAAGGTATGATCCGCGGTCCCGATCATTTTGATATTTCCGGTTTTCCCGATAGGTTTAGGGGCCTAGGCTTGGATGATGCCTATTGGGATGCTTTTGCACTTTGTATGTTTGGCACCCTGTTCATGGTCTATTCTTTTGGGATTTGCCATCGGTCTTTGCTGGATGTTGTCGTTCACCATCGCACCGGCGGAGATGTCGTTCCTTTGATTACGGGGGAGACTTTTCATGCTCTTGATAGGCCGGCTCTTGGGAAGGCGGGATATGCACGGGGGCAGCCCGTTCCTCTTGACCCTGTGGCTGATGGAGCGTTTGGGGGTTCTTCGGGAAACTCCCGATATGATCAAGCCTTGGACATTTGCCAGAGGGGGTTCTTTGTGGATTTCGATGATCGGGGCTCATGGGAGCGTTGGATGGCTGGTCTCCGGACGAGAGGATATCGATGGTCGGTGCCTTGTTGGCGGGTGGAGACTCGCAGAGTGCTTCAGGACGGGTCCCATGTGGTCATGCTTCCGGGGCTTTCTCGGTCCGGCTTCTATATTCCGGCTTTAGTTCGAGACAATTTGGCTTGGAAGCGGAGTTCCTTTGGAGGGCTTTGATGATATAGCCACCCAGTGGTGGCTCCTGCTTCTATGGATGATCCCTCGGTGTTTCCATTTCTTTCCCGAGCATGGAGGTATGATGCCTTTCCTCCTCGGGTTATTCTCAGCGTCCGAGACCGGTGTTCTTGACCACTTGGTACTGGATTGGTATGAGAGGCATCTCGGGAGAGACTCGGGTGGCTATTTTGAGACGGCGTGAGGCCATTGTGGGTGCGGAGGACCCACTGTTTTCGAGAGGAGGAGGGCCGAGGCGAGGGCCAACCCTCATGACAGGAGCGGAGACGCCGTGACCGACTATGAGGCTTACGTCAAGAGACGGGAGAGGAGGACTCTATGCTACCGGCTAGGCTACGGGAGATGAGAGATGACGCTAGGGCTACTAAGGCCCCGACAGAGGCTGGTTTGATAGATCCTGTTCCTATACCGAGCTTGGTAGGAGGAATACCGACATTTTTCCGGTTCGAAGAAGAAGACTCGAAGGGGGAAGAAGAGAGGGAGAGGCCAAGACAGTGGCTTGGAGTGACTCCGAGGTTTCCGAGTATCCCTTTTCTTGTCATGGCGACACATTAATTTGATTATGTATCTTAGTTTTCTTTTAGCGAGGTTGCCAATTGTAGGAATGAATCGGGCTTAGACTCATCAAAACGCGTTTAACTTGTAATGAATATTTGAATTGCTTTAGAGTTTTTCGAGACGCTTTCATGGTCTCGATCAATTGTATTGATGTCAAAGTATGACTTTTATTTGTGTTTTAGACCGAACCGTTTCCGCCGCTATGTTCCCCTCATTTTGAGGAGCTCGGGTCTTCGTAGTTCAACTTTGATTTTTTTGTTGTTGTTTTTTTTGTTTGTTGTTGTTTTTTTTGTTTTTTTTTGTTTTTTTTTTTTTTTGTTTTTTTTTTGTTTTTTTTTTGTTGTTTTGTTTTTGGTGCAACCCTGTTTTTTACCTAGGCCGCCCTTTTCGGGTTTTCAACCTAGTTGGGTATTACTCTTTTAGCACTCCTTTTTTTTGCTTTTATGTTTTTTTTTACGCGTAGTATACTGCGCCTTGTCACCATTCACCGGGCGTACAAAGGGATTCCCGTCGAGGTCCGCAAGTTGCATGGCTCCTCCGAGAAGATCTTACGGACGACATATGGCCCGACCCATACAGGCTCCCATTTGCCGAGGGGGTTGATACGGACTGGGGGCTTTTCTTTCAAAACGAGATCACCTTCTCGGATCTCCCGATGCTTTACTTTCTTGTCGAAGGCTCTGGCCATTCTTCCTTGGTAGGCTCGGATGTGTTCCATGGCCTTCAATCGGCGTTCATCTAGTAGGGCCAATTCATCATGGCGACTTTGGAGCCATTCGACCTCGTTGATCTGGCTTTCCAGCAGTATACGGAGCGAGGGGATCTCTAGCTCGATTGGGAGTACGGCTTCCATTCCGTATGTGAGGGCAAACGGTGTTTCCCGATTGCCGTTCGACCGATGTTCTCAGTAGCCCCAGAGTGCCAGTATAACTTCTCGGGCCAAATCTCTGCCTTGGGCCGGCCATTTTCCGGATGATATTTTCCAGAGTCTTGTTTGCCTCAACGGCTCCATTGGTTGGGGCCCGTAAGGAGATGACTTGTGACGGGTTATTCGGAATTCTCGCCGGAAGCTTTTTCACATTTCCTTCGAAGTGGGATCCATTATCTGAAATGATTTCGGCCGGCAACCCGTATCTGCATATGATGTTCTCTTTGATGAAGAGGGCGACTTTCTTTGAGTTGAGGATTTTGTAGGACTTGGCTTCAACCCACTTGGTGAAATAATCCACGGCTACCAGGACGAATTCGTGGCCAGATTCGCTCGATGGCGTGATTTTGCCTATGACATCAATTCCCAAGTGACGAAAGGCCAAGGGGTTGTCATGCAAGATAACTCGTGAGGAGGCAAGTGATTAAGATTGGAGTATCGCCGCATTTGTCGCAGCCTTTTGACGAACCGGATGCGGTCGGTTTCCATGGAGATCCAAAAGTACCCCATTCTCGGTATGATTTGCATCGCAGCTCGAGCATTCATGTGAGGGCCGCAGTACCACCATGTATTTCTTTCATGAGTTCGGTAGCCTCTTGTTTGCCGATACATCGCAGAGGGGGCCTTGATAACGCTTCTTGTATAGCATATTGCCCAAAAGAACATAATGGGAGGCGAGCCGCCTGTGGCCGAGAGACTTTTCGCTTTGATTCCTTCTTTATATTCCCCATCTTCATTTTTGAAAGGGGCCTCGCCATCCTTCAGTGCTTGGTAAATGCTGAGTGTACCGGGGATCATTGGCGGTTCGGCTTCCGCCGTTTCAAAGCAATAGCGGGATTTTCTCTTCTACTGCACTCACGAATGGTTTGACGGACTTCCCTTCGGGTATTTCAACGAGAGAGAGGCTAGTGTAGCCGAGCATCCGCGAACTGTTTCGGTCTCTTGGGCTGTAATGAAAGCCGATTTCTTTGAATTGAGCCACTAGTTCTTCCATGTAAGTATGATACTTCGCAAACCCGGATCCACGGTCTTCCATTTGTTAGAGACCTGATTGATGATGAGGGCGTAGTCACCATACACCTCCAATTCCTTGATATTTCTTTCAAGGGCGGCTTCAACCCGGCTATGCAAGCTTCATATTCAGCAGTCATTGGTGACTTCGAGTTCAGCTTCAAGCTATGGGGGTGTGTTCGTCGCAGGATCGACCGTAAGCATTCCTATTCCGTTCCCCCTTTTGTTTGATGCCCCGTCGAAGAAGAGTTGCAGCGATTTTCTCCTTCTAGAGCGAAGATTCCATCATCGGGAAATTGGGGTTCGAGTCCTCGGGACTCATCACTTGGGAAATCGGCCAAATGTTACGCCATTATGCGCGTCCTTTTACAGATTTCCTTGAAACATAAGTGATGTCATATTCGGCCAAAAAGAACGACCATTTTGCCAACCTCACTTTGGAGATGGAAGGCTTGTCGAACGAGATATTTGATGGGGTCTATCCTTGAGACAAGATGTATCGGGTGAGACCGCATGTAGTGCTTCAACTTTCCCACTACCCGGACCAAACCCGCGCAAGTCTTCTCAAGCGAGTAGTAATTGAGTTCGCTTCCTTGGAGCTTTACGCTACGAAATAGATGGCATTTTCGACCTTGGAATCTTTCTTCTCTTGAGCTAGCATAGCCCCAATTCTTTGTATCCGTGACGCTAGATATAGCAAGAGTGGCTTTTGCCGATGTGGTGGGCGAGAGAATCGGGGGATTCACAAGGTATGCCTTGATCTCGTTCAAGGCAAGGCGACATTACAGGGTCCATTACGTGTAGGCATTTTTCTTCATCAACTTGAAGATCGGCTCGCGGATCGAGGTCGGGTGATTCTGGCGGCTTATGTATTGTAGTCTTCCCATAAAGGATTTCACTTACGTCGGTGTCGGGGCGGCTTCATTTCAACTATCGCCTTGATTTTACTCGGGGATCTACTTCGATTCCCCGTTCGTCACCATATATCCTAGCACCTTACCTCGTCTTACACCGAAGGTGCACTTAGGCTGGATTCGGTCTCATGCTTTGTGGTCTCGGAGGCGGCCGAAGAATTTTCTCAAATCAACAAAGTGTCTTGGCCATCGATCCTCTGGAATGTATTATCATGTCGTCCACATAGACCTCAATTTCTTTGTGGATCATGTCATGGAGCGAGCTGTAGCTGCCCTTTGGTACGTAGCCCCGGCATTCTTTAGTCCGAACGGCATGACCAGGTGTAGCGGTAGGTGCCCCAAGGGGTTGTGAAGGCTGTTTTGGCTTGATCTTCTTACGCCATTTTGATTTGGTTGTAGCCGGCAAAACCTTCGACGAAGGATTTGACTTCATGGTTGGCCGTGGAATCTACCAAAATGTCGATGTTTGGCGGGAAATCGTCTTTTGGGTGGCTTTGTTCAAGTCTCACAAAGTCTACGCAGCACCGGATCTTTCCGTTGGCCTTAGTTCTTTACATTACTATGTTGGAAAGCCATGTAGGGTATTCAATGACCCCGATGAACCCGCCCGAGCATCTTTTCTATCTCCTCTTTCACTTGTAGGGACCATTCGGGCTTAATTCTTCTTAGCTTCGCTTTCTTGGCTTGACTTAAGGTCGAGCGGTATTCGGTGCTCAACTATGGAAGGATCGAGGCTGGCATATCTTTATAGGACCATGCGAACACATCCACTAATTCTTTTAGCGGCTCAATTAGGGCATCCCTTTCGGTCCCTTCGAAGAAACTACCAATCTGCGTCTCTTTAGGCTCTTCCAGCGGTTCCCGGATTCACACTCGTCAAAATCTCTTCGGCGGCTTGGGCTCGATTTTCCTCTTTCCGACAACCTTTTTGCTTAAAGATTTCTTTGATATATTGTTCATTTAATGTGTCTGCTTCTTCATCTAGTGAATCGTTATTAAGCTTGTTTTAGATTATTAGTTAATTCATCATTAGTTAAAGTGGCAATTAAGGGATACTCGAAAGGTTCGTCATTTCATTGAGAATAAGAGGGAATACGGCATTGGCTACAATTTCGTGGTCTTCGGGCGTGAGGCCATCGGACGGTCGGAAGACTCAAACTCAACAATGAGAGACTCGGAGGACTTTACAAAGGTTGACACGAAAGGACGGGGGACCAATCCAAGCTTGGTGATCATTTCCTCTTTGGTCGCGGACGGGCACGAGAGAGTTTCCCAATTCTTTAGCGGCATCGGCGTCGGTGGCTTCACAACTCGGGAAAGGCATGGTCTCTGTGCTCCCTCTTCGCCGTTGCTATCATCTCTTTGTCGAACCAGAATCAATTGTGTTTGGCGTCTGAAAGGCGAGCATGTGGATGTAGGGATCTTCCTCAATCACAGGGATTTCCATTTCGTCACAATCGACCGCTCAATCCGAGATGTAAGGGCATGTGCGTCTCGGTGTCTTTGCTAGAAAAATCTCATGTCCCATACTCGAGCGGAAAGGCTCGGCGGGCGGTTCGGCAAGGAGGACGTCCCACACGACGTTCATAGATTCGAGCCGAGTGCATCGGTATTTGTCGACTTTTATCATGAAAATCTCCTCGCCGGCGAGGCCAAAGAATGGGTTTGCGGAATGCGACAAATGCGTGATTGAGGACCGGAGACTTGTGTGCACAGTATCATGGCGGTGTTCGAGCGTTTCCTTCCGATGCGCCTCCAAGTGTTGGAAATAACAATTAAATTTGATGAATCGAACTTCTTCGGAGTCGGCTCGCTTGAGTGTGTTGACATAGTTGGCATCGCTGGATTCCAAAGGATGCTTTGGCGAGACTTGCCTCTTGAAGGTGTAGCCCGGTGTTTGGCTGTGGGCATTCTTGGCTATTGTTTGGCTTCGTTCCCTATGAGGAAGCTGTCACCCCTTATGACTTCAAGGTCTCCTTGCCGGTTGATGAATTTGACGCATTGGTGGAGAGTGGAGGCTATGGCTTTCATGTGATGCAACCAAGGGCGCCCTAGTAGAGTGTGAACTCGGAGGATATCCATTACATGGAACTTTGCGGGCACCATTTGGGTTTCGTACCGAGTTCCCGCAGTCACTGTCCCCTGAATGGGGACGAGACGAACCGTCGTAGGCCTTGACGGTCCGGGTAGATGGGATCATACGCCTTTCATTTATGCGGAGGGCCCTCATCATGCTTTGAGGAAGGACGTTTACCGATGATCCATTGTCCACTAATACCCCGGGGAGTGATATGGTGTTGAGCCGAATAGTGATGTACAAAGCTTCATTGTGTTGGGAGACATCTCTTGGCAAATCTTCATCGCGAAGGTGATCATGCTACCATATAGGTGAGGATCATAGATTTGGTCCTTGTCTCGGGATAGAGAGTAATCAAGCCGGTCACTTCGTGCTTTTTCTTGCGAGGTAGAGCCTTTGCCGAAGCCCCCGGGTTATACGATGCCTTTTGTGGCGGTTGCCATCTCCGGTCAACATGTTGATTGAGTGGGAGCGCCAAGGCGCGTCGGTTTTTCTTCATCGGTGTATACTCGGGAGGCTGGACAAGGCGAACCTTGGGCGACCCCAGGGGTTGGACTTACGTTACGCGGTACTGCGGTATCCGAAGGTCTCAATTCCGTCGTTGGCAAGGCTTTTACGCTCTTTTACCCCTTTTTGCTTTGGGGAAGGCGGCGGAGTAGAGTACATAATAATCAAATCCCCGAGATGGCTCCCAGCGTTCCCACACCGTTATCACCGGCCTCGAATCTCTCCTTCAATTTTTCTTTGGGAGGAAATTTTCTTTTTCTTAGGAGGGCGGTCCTCGTGTATCCGATCTGATAATCCCTTTCAAGGCAATCGGGACGATCACAAATATCCCACCAAATGTGTTCTACGGGTGGTGGCGGATTTGGGACCTCGGGTTGGCGGTCTTTGGAATGACTTTGGGTGGAAGCTGGTCGGGGATCTGGCTTCTTTGGGCTCATCCGGTAGCGAGTGATTGGACTCCGCCGGATAATGAGAGATATTGAGGTCACGAGGGGAACGGGCATATGTTTGTCCTTCAAGGTAGCCCCGATCGGTTGGGATATTGTTAAGGTCCCGAAGTGGCGTGTGGCCTCTTCAATCCGGGCTGCTGTATTACAGCGTTCTTCCGGGGCTTTGATGGTGACCATATTTCTTCAATTGTTCCACTGATTTTCATCACTCAGTGATATTTGTGGGATCATCACTTTGAGAGGGGACAAGCGACGGTATACCGAACTCTTTCGTCCACGGCTAGCTGTTTGGGGGCCGGTTGCCACTGTAAGTCGACGGGCGGAGTCCCGGCGGTGGAAACATAGGAATCTTGGGGTAGCATCTTGATGTATCGGGACGATTAAGAAGAGGAGGAGAACCCTCTTCCTTCTTTGCGGTAAAAGTGCCATCGGAATTGAGGCGATAGTCAAACCATGACTTGCGACAACCCCCGGAAGGTCATCAATTTGAGCCTCATGTCGAAGTCTCATCTGTTCTACCAAGCTTGGATCCAATGCTTGAGTGCATGCGAGGGATTTTGGAGGACGGAGCAACGTTATCCCCATCATTACCGGCTGATGCGGACATTACGAAACCGGAGTCGGAACAAGCGGCGAAGATGACGATGCGCTTGACTCTTCCCAACCGATCAAACGGTGACCGGTGCACGAAACCAAGCTTTGTGCGGAGGCTGCGGGGAAAGGACACGAAGGTTCGGATGTGCAGGAATGGAAGGAGGGTAGGTGTTTGGGCTTTAGGCTCATGCAACATGCGATTATTTGTTCACGTTTACTTAAAACATGTTTATTAACCTAATCGGTTGGAAAAGATTGCTCTTCTTTTCGCAAACTACTGCGGATCTGGATCAGTGGGCCCCCGTCACTACGTCTATAAGCCCCTCGTATTCCACCGTATTTCGACCTCCCGGGGTGGAAAGCCCGGGCGAGGGTCCTATAGGGCAAGCGGGTCCCACCGACCGAAAGAAAAACGATCCTAAAAGTCGGCGGGTAATCGAGTCTTAACGAGCATTCGATGTAAATTACGGACAAGGCGACGTCAAAAGTCAAGATCATGTCCAGGGGCTCGACGAAAAGTCGGCATGATTTGGGTGATAAATGTCCACGATTGATCTTGATTTGTTGTCAATTAAGCCGTAATTAGGCATGGAATAATCATTAATCCTTGATGACTCGGTGTCAATCTTTGGGAGTCGGTGTATAATTTGTGCCGATCGGGCGAAGTCAAGGCGCCGGTCAATATCTTGGTCAAAGTACGCGGCGGAAAACCGGCGGAACTTCGGCGATTAGGGACCCGAAAGATATTGAGTCGGTATGCCGACAAAGGCTTGAAAGGAAAGGTCTATACACGGACGGGGCATGACACGGACCGGACTAAAAACCAATCGGGTCTCGGACAAAGTGTGTCACGGACAAGTGCATGGTCGACACGAGGCTCCATGGGATGTTTGGGTAGTCACATGTGCTCATCCGAGAGGCGTAATAAGACCAAACGGACCGCGACAAGGATTTTCCCGGGTTAGGGACGTAGTGTGCAGTGTACGGTCACGTGCGCGTAGTGTGCAAGCGATCTATATTCTTTTACGAGTAAAATAGAGCTTTTTTTATGTGTCTTAAAAAATATGATGCATGATTTTTTGAAAATTTTCTTTTTTTTTGAAAATCCTTTTTTTGAAATTTTTTTTGAAATTTAATGAGCACATAAGCACGTAAGCACGAAAATTCCAACAGTTAGGGACATTATTCCGACAGTCAAAATTTTGACTTTCTCCGAGGCGGCCAAAACAACACGAAAACTGTGCAAAAATCAACACACACACAAAAATGATTTTTCAAAGCCGGGACGGAAGCTTGACCCTCAAAGCTCTTTCTTTTTTTTTGAAAACGGTGATACCGGTACGTGGGATTGTTAGACCACAATTTATCCCCGACTCGTGTTAGGAGGCGATAACGGGAAGTTTAATGGTTTCCACCAATATACCAAGTATCATTTTTTTTTAGAAAAAGCTTTATCCCCAGCGGAGTCGCCACTGTGATGATGTGTATCCGAAAATTTTCCCATTTTTATTTGAAAAAATCAACGAAACGGAGTCGCCACGCCATTTTAATTTTGAGGGCCAAAACTTTGAAAAAAGCCCGAGATCAGAGATTTAGGTTCGGAGGTCATGTTACACGCCGGGAAGGACGTTAGTGTGCACCCGGAATGCCTCGTAAAACGAGTCTTCCAAGCTGAAAATCATTTGTGTGTGTGTGTGTGTGTGTTTTGGCCAAAATACTTTGAAACTCAGAAAAGTAAAAATTGGGATATCTTTTTAAGACATTAAACTGATCCCATGATTTTTTGGAAGATTTTTGGATTGAGATTTGGTACTCAAAAGACCTTTTGAAGTTGAGAGCCATTTCTGCCAGAATGAAAAAGGCAGTGGACCTTTGATTTTGAAATGGATTCAAGGGTCTTAAAACTTCATAATCTGGATAAACTCAGAGAATGAAAGTTGTTCTAGACACCTTAAATAAGATTTGTGCGAAGGAGTTTTCCATTTTGGAGAAGATTTGAGGGGTCAAAACCTTCTAGAAACCTCAGATATGAGATCTGGATTCCCAGAAGCTGATGAACTAGCCTCTGAAAGAAAATTTGAAAAGAGGAGTTTTACTCACCCAAAAAAAAGTAAAAATATGTATGGAAATATCTGGATGTTGGCTACAAAAAGTGTTTTGTAGTCAACACCAAATTACAAGTTCATCTGTGTCCAAAAATTAAGACAATGGACTGAGGTCTGGGAAAATTGCTACTGGACAGCAACTTCCCAAGAAAGAAAATATGATTTTAAGGGGGGTTTTGCATCCATTCTTGTCCCCATTTCCCTAGGTTTTGGTTAGTGATCACTTGACGTTTTAGTGGTGAATCAACTATACCAAACCATCCTTGGGGTACATTAGGACTAAGCATTTCATTTACTTGGGAAGGGGATTTTTATCCTTTGAAAATGAGATTTGATGCTTGAAAATGGTTTTTAGGGTTTTGAAAATGAGTTTTCTTTGCAAGAAAGTAAGAGAACTTGAAAATAATTTTGATCTTTGTAGAAGATCATCCATGGAGATGGTCTTCCATGGTGATCTTCTTAGATCTAAAGCAAGAAGATGAAAGAACTACATTTTGTAGTTTGCAAATGCATGCATGATTGGAGTTTAGGGTAAGGAGAAGGAGGGTTTACTAATCTTCCTTGTGTTCTTGAGTTTTTGGCTTGAGTGTATGAGTGTTTAAGGCTTAAGTATGAGAGTGAGTGGATGAGTGTGAGTTGGGAAAGATTGGAGAGAAAATGGTGACAATTCTTGAAGAATTCTCACTGTTTTCTCTCTATATTTCGCCAGAGGTTCGGTGCAATTGGTGTTGTTCCTTCTTTTTTTGTGACTGGAGGGATCAATTTATAGCCCTCCTGAAAATGCAAACCTATCCGCGCGGATAAGACCTTGAGCGTGCACTGTTCATTAAATGCAGCTTCAGGCTTTGGACAAGAGGAATAATCTTTTTGAAATTTCAAATTAACAGCCAGTTTATTGTTCCCAGCCATTTCTATTTGTGGTTTTATTCCTTTTGTTTTACTTTTTGAGATTCTTTTTGAGGTTTAACCTTAAATAACAATGCCCATTTTACCCTCACTTTGTTAGAAATGTTAGGATAGTTAGGAATTGTTAGAAATGTTATAACTTTCGTTAAATTTCTAACGAAAATTCTAACAAGCTCAAATTGGAGCACTTACAGCTCCCTAACCCGGGGCTTGGGATAAATTATGGTCTAACAAAGCCACGTACCGGTATCATTGTTTTTTTTTAAAAAAAAACGAAAAAAAAAGAAACGCTTTTGTGGGTCAAACTTCCGTCCCGGCATTTGAAACCATTTGTACTGTGTGTGTGTGTTGGTTTTGCACATTTCATGTTGTTTTGACTGTCCCGGAAGAATCGATATCTTGACTGTCGGACTCGTTTCTTCAAAAAAAAGAGAAGATTTTCAAAAAAAAAAAATTCAAAAAAAAAAAAAGATTTTCAAAAAAAAAAAAAAGATTTTCAAAAAAAAAAAAAGATTTTCAAAAAAAAAAAGGTCATTTTTTTTGCATGCAACATTCTCTTTAAGACACATGTGAAAATTTCTATTTTACTCAGAAAAAGAAGATAGACTGCTTTCACACTACGCGCACTTGGCCTTACACTGCACACTACGTTCTTAACCCGGGGAAATCTCAGTAGCGGCCCGTTTGGCCTTATTACGCCTCTCGGTGCGAGCACGGGACTACCCAAACATCCCTTGGAGCCTCGTGTCGACCATGCACTTGTCCGTGACACACTTTGTCCGAGACCCGGTTGGTTTTTAGTCGGTCCGTGTCATGCCCTGCTCGTGTATACACCTTTCCCTTTCAAGCCTTAGTCGACATACCAAGTCAATATCTTTCGGGGACCCTAATCAGTCGAAGTCATGCCGGTTTTCCGCCGCAAACTTTGACTAGATATTGACTTGCGCCTTGACTTTGACTTTGACTGGCACAACTTATGCACCGACTCCCGGCATGACACTGAGTCATCAAGGATTAATGATTATTACATGTCTAATTACGGCCTAACTAACGACGGGTCAAGATCAATTATGGACGTTCATCAGTCCGAGCCACGCCGACTTTTCGTCGAGCCCTCCGGACATGATCTTGACCTTTGACGTCAGCTTTGTCCGTAATTTACATCGAATGCTTGTTAAGACTAGATTACCCGCCAGACTTTAGGATCATTTTTCTTTTCGGTCGGTGGGACCTGCTTGCCCTACGGAACCCTTGTTCGAGGTTACAGGTTGAGGGTCCGCAGGCGTAGTGATGGAGCCCACTGATCCAGGAATCAGAGTAGTTTGCGAAAAAGAAGAGCAATCTTTTCCAACCGCTTAGGTTTAATAAAATATGTTTTAAGTAAACAAGAACAAATAACTGCATGTTGCATGAGCCCTAAGCCCAAACACCTACCCTCCTTCACTCCCAAATATCTGAATCCTCATGTCTTTCCCCCCGCAGCTCCTCACAAAGCTTGGTTTCGGGCGCCGGGTCACCGTTTGATCAGTTGGGAAGAGTCAAGCGCATCGTCAGCTTCACCATTTGTTCCGACTCTGGGTTTAAAAATGTCTGCATCAGCCGGTAATGATGGGGACAACATCACTCCGCCTCCCGAGACCACTCAAACAGAAATGAAAGTGGAATCGGTTAGCGAACGTATGAGATTGCAACAGAAGCACAGACCACCTCCTATGATACTACTACAGTAACCCATGCTCCTCGATCTTCGGGTCGACGGCCTCCCCGGCTACGAGACTGCGGATCCATGCGGCTGACGGGGAGAACCAGTCATAGCTCCTCGGTGGGGACAAAATCGATGCTTAATGTCTTCTCACGGTTGGGATATCTCGGAATGCCACAAAGAATGGGATCCCGTCTTAGTTCGGAAACAACCAAGCCTGACCTTCACAACAAAGCTAGCTCGTAGTACCGCGGCAACGGTTTGGGATGCCACCACGGCTTGGTTCGGGACAACGGTCGAGCCCCTCCTCGGAATGATGCACGTGCGGCTTGCTCCGAGCACGGCTCCTACAAACCCATTTCCCACTCAGGGGACCAATGGGCCACCAAGCCCCTAATCCCGCTTCATCAATCCTCGGACCGCAATACCCTCTCGGCTACACACCTCGCCACGGCTGGCATACGGTTCAACAACCGGGGACAACGACTCGCACCTATGCCTACCTATGAATCTCGGCTCGGAAAACCAAGCTACCCGGCTACATCAGCCCTGCCTCCGCCCACTCGCCGGTTGAAAGTCAACAAGCCGCAAGGTTCTATCCCTATGCCCGTGCTCCTACTCACGCTCCTCGGGGTAATTCGGGCTAAGGACGAGGTTTTACCTATGTCCCCGGATCGGCCATTCCCTCCACCAGTCTGCCGCCAGTGGTAGCTCCTCACTCTAGCTCAGTCACTGGTCTGAATGCCATGGCTCCACCACAAGACCCTCATCTGGCCTGGTTCATGGAACAACACAAGGAAATGAAAGCGCAGATTGCTGAATTGACCGCTAAAAAGTCTGCCTTCCGGCCTACGGACCCGGACTCCATTGTTCCCTTTCCCCACAAGTTCGTGATGCCTAATCTGGACCTGTTTGAAGGGACTGCTTGCCCGAAAACTCATCTGGACACATATACCTTGGCAATGAAGGCCAAAGGATGCACCAATCAGCAGTTGGCTGACTATTTCAGTCTCTCCTTGAAATCCAGTGCTCTAAAATGGTTCTTCCGCTTAAAACCCGAGGCCAGGGCTACATGGGATAAGATCACCAGTGCCTTTACAGAGAAGTACAAAGCTAATTTGGAATGAGAAACAAATAGAGTTGACTTGCAGACAACCGTACAGCGTCCCGACGAGAATGTTGGGGATTTCTACAAGCGGTGGAATCTGAAACTCAGTGAGATGGCCATCCCTCCTTCTGAAGAGGAACAGTTGGACATCTTCCAGTCATGCCTGAAGTCGCATCTGAGAACCTCCCTCAGTCATTTCCCGTACTCAGACTTACGGGCCATGGTTAACTCCATAGCTAAGTTTGAAAAGGCTTACAATCAACAGCCGGCTGCTGCACCCGCTTACAGATACAGAGCTCCTCCCTCCAACACGGTTCCCGCTCCTGTTAAAAGTAAAGAGGTGATCAACTACGCAGGGCAGGAATGTAATAATGCAACTCCTTTTGCTCCCAGGAAACCAGCCGAGCCCAAGCCTCGGGTCATAAACCTCGAAAGCTTTGGAATGCCTCTGAACGACATCTTTAGAGGATTAGTGAAAGAAGGCTTGCTGCGGCCTTTAGAAAATTTCCAACCCAGAAATCCGAATGCTCCCGTGGATACTTCTAAGTTCTGCGCTTTTCATCAGGCCCACGGACATCCAACAGATAACTGCTTTACTCTGAAAAAGGCAATCCAGGGATTAATATAGCAAGGGAAGTTGGAAGGCCCCGAGGGGCCTAATACAGTCAAAAATCCCTTCCCGAGAAATCAAAACCAGGTGAACATGATTGAAGCCGGAGAACCTTCGTATGTCCAGGAGGATGCGGAAACTGATGAAGACCTCCAAATACCCATGGCCAACCTTGTCGAGGATCCTGAATTTGGATTCCCCCTCAGCCTTGGGGATGGTGAACAAACCAACCCTCCTTGGTCTCATGTTAGAAATTTCTTGCAAGAATATGAGGCTCGCTATTTCTCGGAGGAAAGGAAAGTCGATCTTTGAAGAGTGGGCTGTTCCAGTCAAATCATGAGAAAACCATTTACACGAGGTGGTTAGAGCAGTCAAGGAAGATTGAGCAAGAAAGCTTCAGACGGGCGCCTGTATTGGGGCTTATCAGCAAAGAGGCCGAAGAACACCTAACGTTAGTGCACTTCTGCAAGATGGTTTTGGGAGAAGCCGAATATGATCCCGAGGACAGTAAAAATGAAGAATCAGAGGAGGAGGATTGCTTCTATATCCTTCCTGGAGTCAAGTACGTGCCGCCCCCTCTCACTCTTCCCCCTCAGTTTCTGGGAGGAGAAGCGGAGTCGCAATTGCCGCTTCCGGCAATGGGGGCTTATGACAATTTATGCGGCTACACGCACCCATCTTCCCCTAACAGATTTGACCGGCGTTCTCTCTCAGCCGAAATCCCAGTAGTATGGGAAGATGATTCTGATGACAGTAATGATGATGATGACGACGAGAGCAAAGAGTCATCTGAGGCCCAAGACCCGGAATCAATCTGGAACAATCATGCCGGAAATGATATCATGGAAGCCAGACACAATGGTTGGTTGTCAGCAAGCGACGATGAAGAGCCGCCAGAAAATACGGGTCCCCACGAAGTACTCCTAGTAAGATGCACTTGTGGTCAGTGCTCGGGTACTCCAGAGGATGGGGAACAGCAAAGCCCACTTGCAGATCCATACATATCCAAGGTCCTAGAGCACAATGTCCCCTATAAGGACCTAGCGGGAGAATGGAGAAGGTTCATTGAAGCACTGGTTGAAAAGGGAGGTTTTCAGCAACCGAAAGACGATGAATTCGTAAACGTCATCGGTTCCTTTTCTTCCTTCCCTAGAACAGACGGCATCATAACTGTAAGAGTCACTGCCGAGCCACTCGAACATCTCGAATGCATGGAGTCATTGAAAAGGGTTATTGATCTAAATGTCTCCCCAGTCGCCTTCATACCCATGGACCCACATGACGCTTTCTTAATTGCTCCTGTACCCGACAGTGGGCCCCGGGTACTCCTCATTTGGACCCAGATCTACCGAGCTGTTACGTCAAACTACGAAGGCGAGCATTGTCTATCCTTTACTTGTGGTTGCCCGGCTTGCAAGGGCGAAAGGAAGAAGATGTATGACGAGATGGAGGCTGACAGCCGTAAGATTGAAGAAACTTCGGATGACGATTATGAAACCGAGGACATGAAGGCCATGAATTTTCCTGGGGCTGAGCACGTGGACGTCATAGAGTTCAACACTGCCTACCATGCTTTGGGGAAAGGGTTTTCAGACACCCGATCCAAGAAGATAGTTGAAGATCTGTTAGAGAGAGGGAAACTGACTCCCATCCTCCCCAATGAGAAAGTGACCATGGTCAGATCAAATCTGCCCCGAAACAAAGTAACAATCCTTGTCAGGGTTACCCAAGAAGAGGTCACCTTCCCCGAATGTATTTCAGCTCTCAGAGAAGTCCTGGAAACCGGCATGATACCCGATGCTCCTCCATACAGAATGCTATAATCATCTCCAGCTCTGAGTATTACAGAAAGGAACCAGAGTGGCTGCACTATACCGGAGATGAAATCGAAAAGCCACCGAGCCCTGAGAATAGCAATTACTGTTGTATGATAACTATGGATAAGGCAGGCTATGAAGGCAAATCGGAGGATGCCCTAGCTCTGTGGGCCATCTAGGGAACAGCATCACAATCTCGGGTTCAAAAGCCTGTGACATGGGAAGCAGTTTTAAAAGCTGCCCAGGAAGGAGCCAATACGGCTCAAGCCCAGCCCCTCACCGTTGTTAGACTCCGTCAGAACCAGTGACCGGTAGCCAAAAAGGCTCCCCCGTTGACCTTGGCAGCATTGAAGAAATCTAGTCAAGAAGCGACTGATGAGGAAGTCAACATGTTGACCCGATCGGGGCAGATCTACCAGGGGAACCCCAAGACAGATAAGAAGGTAGCAGATCAAGCACCAAGGGAAGACCGTCTCCCCTATGCCAACACAGCCGAAACTCCTGACCTCGAGAAGAAGGACCCCGTGCTCACCCAGCTGAAACAAACTCAGGCCAACATCTCTTTGTGGTCCCTGCTTACCTCATCGTACCCCCACAAGCTAAAGCTGAAAGAAAGCCTAGCCCGCACGCTAGTCCCTATTGATGCTACTCCTGATGATGTGGTGCAGTTGATTGGGAATATCCACTACGGAAACATAATCACTTTCACAGACCTCGACCTCCCTCCGTTCGGAGCTGATCATAACGAGCCCCTCTTCATCACAGTCCAGCTGGATGAACGGCGTCTTCCCCGAGTTTTGGTTGACAATGGGTCCGGGATGAATATCCTCCCAGCTAAGATCATGAGTCTGCTCGACATCAAATCCACAGATTTAAAGCCTTCCTCCCTAACAGTCAAGGCATGTAACTCTACATCCCGCACAGTACTTGGGGTTGCCACTTTGAACCTCTGGTTTGGCAAAAAGATGATACCTGTGGAATTCCAGGTTATCGATATCCCAATCACCTTTAATGCCCTGCTGGGAAGACCTTGGCTGCATCAAGTCAAGGGGGTTCTGTTGGGTATGCATTTTTTAACCCTCCTATTTTGTATTAGATTTGATTGATACCATAACCTCCTATTTATTTTAAGGACTTTAGGACCCTATGTAATGAAGCAAAGACTTCAATTTTTTAGCTAAGTCCATTTTATAGAATAGGTTAAATTTAGGCTTGAAGACTGGCACAAGAATCATTGGATCTAAGGATTACAGTTCTGAGGTTTCAAAACCGCCTATCAAGGAACCGCTTGGCAGAACCGCTTGTAGCCTAACTGCTTTGTAGTCCCTTTTTGAAACCGCTTGTATCCCATAGTGCAAACCGCACTCTTGGAAATCCTTCTTCTGGTGGAACCGCTTTCATGTCAAACCGCCTTTCTCCAGAACCGCTCCAATGATTGGCTACTTGAAGTGAACCTCTTTTAACCGTTGGAATCCACGTCAGCAATATCAAAAGTCAACTACCATATCTTGTCACGTGACTACTTTTCAGATAAGATCTGCAAGGATCTTAAAAAGGTGACAGATGTCCTAACCACCTTGATTGCGGGCGAGGTCCGATCGGCCTTTACTGCATCAGCGGTTCCAAAGGACAAAAGTAGTTCTTTGTGGACCAATGGGATTGCATCAAGGACCGTCCTTACAACAAAGTGTATCCAACGGCTAGTTTCTTGATGCTTGGGTATAAATACCCCTAATCTTCACCATTTGAAGATTGCTTGAATCTTGAGAAATTGTTGTGTTCATGTGAAGTTGAAGCTCTGCCCAGAAATTCTAAGTCCTTTGAATCTTCATCTTCATACTTCAAGAAATATTCCCCAGCCCAGAAATCAAGCCTTAACACTTTCAAGAATCATTGAGCTCTATATCTCTCAGATATAAAGAGCCTTGATCTTGAACACACACACACCTCACTTGTTTAAACACATAGTTTATTCATTTGAGATACACTGGTTATAGTCTAGGATTTGTTCTTCATAGAAAAGATTTTATTGTACTTTGTAATCTCTCAAATACTCAATATAAAATCTCTCTTAGAAATCCAAGACTAACCATCTTGGTAGTGGACGTAGATCGTTTATCGATTGAACCACTCCAAATAGCTTGTTCATATACTTTACTGCATTTATATTTTCTGTGCTTGCTAATTATCTATCTCTGTCTCTGTTTGATCTTTATATAGTTATCCTTATTGTGAAATTGTGTTTGGAGTTAACATTGTCTAGACTTCACTTTTGCAAACTGCACTTTCAGTAAACCACACTATCAAACCGCTTTGCAAAACCGCCTCTCTCAAAACCGCTTTGTAACTTCATTATTCATTTGTGCATTTTATAACTCTACTTGCGGTTTCTTACACCGCAAGCGGTTTTGTAAGTATAGAGGATTAGTTTTAAATTGAGGGCGAAAAATTTATTACGGCTATTCACCCCCCTCTAGTCCGTATTTTCACCCTTGTTGCCACCTTTGGGACCAACAAGTGGTATCAGAGCAAACACATTTTAAAACCACTGTTTTTCAAGCTTAACAGCTTGTGTGCCAATTCGATATGGCAAATACAAAGACAATGACAACTGTTAACTATTCACACATTCCAATTTTGGACGAAGACCACTTTGACATCTGGAAGTGCCGAATGCTTATACATTTGGCAACTATAGATGAAATGCTGGTGGAGTGCGTGATTAATGGCCCGTTAGTTCCAATGAAGGCCAACACAGATGCAACCACCAGTGCAACAATTCCAGAGGTCAAAAAGCCAAAAGAAGAGTGGTCGGATGAAGAGAAGAGATTGGTTGCCTTGGACAGCAAGGCCAGGCACATCATTTCTGGAACCCTCCCCGTATCAACTCTACAGAAAGTGATGTACCTCAAAACCGCAAAGCAGATGTGGGATGCCATTGAGAGCTACCTCGAAGGTGATGACGAATGCAAGGAAAGCAAATTATATGCTGTTGAAAGATCATACAACAACTTCAACAGAAAATCCAACGAAACCTTGCGTCAAACCTACGACCGATATGTTGAGGTAGTTAATGCTTGTAGATCTCTTAAATGGGTAAATAAGGCTACCTCTTTAGAAGACTCCAAAGTTTTGGGTACTTGGTCGTTAAGTAACTTGTACGCCAATCTTAGAGTCTATGAATTAAAATTAAATCATATTGAAGAGATTGAAGGGAAAACCAAATCGCTATCCATGTCCGTCGTGGAACATGAGGAGAAACCATCTACATCCAACCAAACCAGTGATCCTTCCATATCAACCTCATCACTCATCGAGATGGATGATGATGATTTTGCCATGTTTGTGAAAAGATTCCAAAAATTTAGAAAATCCTCAAAACCTTTCACAAAATCATTTTCAAAAGGCAAACCTCCTGCAACGTTTTCTAAGGCTGGAGATACAAAGAAAAAGAGTGATCTAGTTTGCTACAATTGTAGAAAACCTGGTCACTTTGCATCTGAATGTCCACAGCCTAAATATGAATACATGAAAAAGAAAACCTCTCCTGCGAAATTTTCTCGTCGCAAGGGAATGGTTGCTGAGGAGGAAGAGAATTCCAAGGAATTGGCTACTTGGATTGAAACAGATTCGGATGATGGAAGTGATGATGAAACCGAAGAGGTTAATATCTGCTTAATTGCAGACGCTTCCGATGAGTCAGATTCTGAGTCAATCGAGTCGCAAGATATGGAAGAAAAAGAGGTTTCTACAAAACTTCCAAATTTTACGTTGGATGATGATATCAAACTTACTCCTAGCATTAAGATAGGAAATTGCTCGTATTCACGTCCCATTTTTCCTCCTACAAATGCTCCACCTTCAAAAACAATTCCAAAGAAGAAAATTTTAAAAAAGGTGGTGGAAGAGGTTTCTCCCATGGAACATGAAAGGATGTTCAAGGAAGCTGAAATGGTGATCCATCAATTCTCTAATCTTAAGAAAGCCTTAAGCTTAGCTCATGATGAACTTAATCTGTACAAGATGGAGAAAACTGTGATGAGGTCTGAAATTTCAAATCTTAAGGACCAAATCGAAGTATGACTCCTCTTGCTGATCGTAACCGCATCCTTGAAACTAAGGTTGCTTTGCACTTCAACTCAGAATGATGACTTGGTAACCCAAATCAACGATCTCCAAAAGATTATTGATTCGTGGCTCAAGTCTCAATCCACCAAGGATAAAATCATGGACTCCCAAGTTCCTCCTGAAATTAAGGAAGGCCTAGGTTTTGGATCTGAGAAAGAGGAGAAGTGTGCATCCTCGAGTGAAAAGGATGAGGAAATTTTGAAACTAACTAAAGAAATTCCTAAGGGGAAGCATGCTAAAGGAAAGGGTAAAGAACGACAAATTAATTATGTCTACCCAAAAGGGAAGCAATATGGAAAGAATTACACGTGTTGAAACCTAAGGATTTTGTGGAAGCGGTGAAGAGGAAATGGCTTATGGAATTGGTCGCATACCGCTCCAACCGCTCCCCGGTGGAAAAGGTGGTGTCGCTAACTCCAGTCGACCGCGCATCTTCTTCGACCGCTCCTCCGCCTTCAAAAGCGGGAATAGCGTTCCCGAGAAATACGTGGTCAAACCAAAGCCTGTTCCCTTTATCTCAGCCGGAGTCTTAGGTGGAACCGCTCCTCACAAACCGCTTCCTTATCCCAAACCGCATGCAACTCCTAAGAAGAGTAAGGAGTTAGTAAAACCTCATGAAGCTTGTGGCTATTATAAATGTTACGTGTGTGATGGTTTAGGTCACAAGGCTGCAGAATGCCTTTTGCGGTTCACATCCAATGCCGGAAAGAGTAAACCTCCTTCGTCAGCAGTGTGGGTCGTAAAGGGTTGATAACTTCAGGACCCAAGGAATAAAGGGGACCTCGTTCTTAATGTTTACATTTCAGGTCCTCTGCTTCATGGCTGATCACTTCAAGGATAATGAATGGTATCTTGACAGTGGCTGCTCAAGACATATGACTAGAGATAGATCATTACTTGAAGATGTCGTTGAAGCTAAAAGTGGTCCGTCTCGTAACCTTTGGTGACAACAACAAAGGCAAGACCATTGGATATGGTGTTAGAAGGAGAGGAAACCTAACCATTGAGAAGGTTTCTCTTGTTGAAGGACTCAAGCACAACCTCCTTTCAATTTCTCAATTTTGCGACAAAGGAATGCTTTGCAACTTCACGTCATCAAACCGCTTTATCAAAGATAGCATTTCCGGCGTCACCCTACTCACAGGGGACTCGTAAGAGTAATATTTACATTATTGATCTAAATTCTCGCATGTAGTATTACTAATCTGTTTTGTAGCTAAGAATGTGAGCGAAAATAGTTGGCTATGGCACAAGAGGTTGAGCCACTTGAACTTCAAGTATCTTGCAAAGATTGGTAGGGAAAACCTCGTTCGTGGTTTACCCAAAGTGGCTGACCACCATCCAGAGAAATGCAGTGCATGCCCGCTTGGTAAGCAGTCCGCGTCGTCTTTCACCAGCAAGACCGCTCCATCAACTTCAAGATGCTTACAACTGCTTCACATAGATTTGTTTGGACCCGTAACCACTGCCAGCATTGGAGGAAATAGATATACCTTAGTGGTGGTGGATGATTACTCAAGATATACGTGGGTTGAGATGATGATTTCCAAAGATGACTGCTATGAGATTCTCACCGCACTTTTTAGACGGCTCCAAAATAAAAAAGAAGATGACATCGTTAGTGTTCGATCAGATAATGGAACAGAATTTAAGAACAACGGTGTTGCTCAGTATTGTGATGACCACGGGATTGATCACAATTTTTCAACCGCTGGTGTTCCACAACAAAATGGGGTTGTGGAAAGGAAGAATAGGACGTTGATTGAAGCTGGAAAGACAATGATATCTGAAGCGAAGCTACCTCGCATTTTTGGGGCCGAAGCAATCAATACCGCATGCTTCACTCAGAACCGCTCCCTCATCAACAAAACCTATAATAAGACTCCCTATGAGCTTTGGCGAGGAAGAACCCCCAACATTGCATTCTTCAAGATCTTTGGCTGCAAATGTTTTGTCCTCTTCAACGAAAGAGAAAATAGAGGTAAATTCGGAGCCAAGGCCGACGAAGGTATTTTTGTTGGGTATGCTAAACATTCAAAAGCTTTTCGTGTTTTCAATAAAACTAGTTTAAAAATAGTTGAGTCTGTCCATGTTACTTTTGATGAGCATTCTCTCCTTGAGCCACATTTGGCTCCAAATGTTGCTGATGATTTTGTTGAGCATAATGAAACAGGTGAACCTCAAACCGCACCTGAACCTCAACCGCAAAATCCAACACCCTCAACTGAAATTCCCTCAAACCACACCTTTGAAACCGCACCTGAAGTTCCTTCTCCAGATGCAACTCCTAGGGAAGAAGAAGTTGAGAATTCCCCTATCCAGCTTATAGAACCTCTTCGTCAACTTACCTTCCATGACTTCGCTGAAGGATCTAACGACGTTCCAATTGAAGATCTTCAGCAAACCTCAGTCCAACTAGACTTACCCCCGGAGGTTCGTGAAGTCAGCAGTCACCCTCTCACAAATGTGATTGGTGATCTGTTTTCCGGTGTTCAAACAAGGAGATCAAATTATGACGAGCATACTTCACTTTTATCTCAAGTTGAACCCAAGAAGATTGATGAAGCACTCCAAGATTCAAGTTGGGTCGTTGCTATGCAAGAAGAACTCAACCAGTTTGAAAGATGCAAAGTCTGGACTTTGGTGCCTAGACCTCAGGATCAAGGAGTGATAGGAACCAAGTGGGTATTTAGGAATAAGATGGATGAGAATGGAAGCATCACTAGGAATAAAGCAAGGTTGGTTGCACAAGGATATAGGCAAGAAGAAGGAATTGATTATGACGAAACCTTTGCTCCAGTTGCAAGATTGGAAGCTATCAGAATCTTCTTAGCCTATGCCTCTTTCAAGCATTTCAAGTTATATCAAATGGACGTAAAGAGTGCATTCCTCAACGGCGAACTGCAAGAGACCGTGTATGTTGCCCAACCGCCTGGATTTGAAGACTCCAAATTTCCCAATCATGTCTACAAACTCCAGAAAGCTTTGTATGGACTTAAGCAAGCTCCAAGGGCATGGTATGAGACTCTTTCTAAATTTTTACTAGAAAAGGGATTTAAACGCGGTAAAATCGATACAACTCTTTTTATTGCCAAATATAATGAACATACTTTACTTGTTCAAATATATGTCGATGATATTATTTTTGGTTCTACTAATGAGTTACTTTGTAAGCGTTTCGAAAAGCTAATGAAAAGCAAGTTTGAGATGAGCATGATGGGAGAATTAACATTCTTCCTCGGGCTTCAAATCAAGCAATGCGAAGAAGGTATTTTTCTCAGCCAAGCCAAGTACACCAAGGAGTTGATAAAGAAGTTTGGATTAGAAAATGCTAAAGCATATGATACTCCTATGGCCACCGGCAATAAGCTAGATAAAGATCTCAAAGGTAAGAAAGTTGATCAGACTTTATATCGAGGTATGATCGGCTCATTACTTTACTTAACTGCTAGTAGGCCCGATATTATGTTCAGTGTCTGTGTATGTGCTCGTTACCAAGCCTGATCCTAGAGAAGCACATCTTATTGCGGTCAAGCGTATAATCCGCTATTTATCCTGGGAACCACTAACCTTGGACTTTGGTATTCCAAAGATTCGAACTTCGATCTTGTAGGTTATTCGGATGCAGATTATGCAGCTTGTACTATTGGACAGGAAAAGCACTAGTGGTACGTGTCATTTCCTCGGGAATAGACTAGTTGCTTGGGCCGGCAAGAAGCAAGCTTCGGTTTCGGTGTCAACCACAAGGCCGAGTCTATTGTTGCCCGGTAGTTGTTCTTTGTCAAATCCTTTGGATGAAGCAGCAGTTGATAGACTATGGAATCCATGAAGGGAATTGCCCCATCATGTGTGACAACACTTCAACAATTTCAGTCTCCAACAACCCTGTCATGCATTCCAAGACCAAGCACATAGATATCAAGTATCATTTCCTCAAAGATCATGTGGAGAAGAGGAATATCCATTTAGAGTACGTGGGGACAGACAACCAGATTGCTGATATCCTCACAAAGGCTCTTGACTCCAAGAGATTTTCTTTTCTCAGAGGAGAAATGGGTATGCTTGAACTTAAATAAATTCCATACTTTTTATTTGCTAACTTGTTTGTTGAGTCTAGGTTGAAATTCCTTTTGGAATCAAACCGCTTCTGTTGAACCGCCTGTGCCAAAACCGCAAGAGTAACCAACCGCCTGCATGCAAACCGCAAGTTCCAAACCGCTCATGCAGTCTGATCGCTTGGATCAAAACCGCGTTTCAACAAGAAGTAAACTCTGCCTATTTTTATTGCTTATCTTAATTAAAAAAAAAAAAAAAACTGTTCAAATTCATTTATTTATTTTTTAGTCCTTATTTTTGACATAAGGGTATTTTTGCAAATGTTTTCCCTCGTTTATTTCAAAATTAAGAGCATTTAATGCTAAGGGGACATGAACATTAAAAACCCTCATGTCAGCCGTCATAGAGAGAGGTGCAGAAGGTGAAAGGGTGCAACAGTTGGTTTATGTTCAATCATTTCTTCTGAACCAACTGCCTGCCCCTTCACCCTATATAAACCTAAGTTGGTGAAACTCTATCTTTTTCTGCCAACTCTCTGCACACTCTGTTTACCTACTCACTTTCTCTCTCTAAAACTCTTCACAAAACCCCCATCTCTAAACTTTTTCTGAAAATCAATGGCCTCTACTTCAAAAAGACAAAGAGCCTCTACCACTGCTAGGGCAAAGAAACCAATTCTGGAAATGGTAATCAATTTCTAACCCTAATTCTTTCTATTTCTTTAAAATCTGCCATTGTTAACCATAAAAACTGTTCGTATGCCTGTTCATGATTTTTGATGATTTTGAACTTGTTTCTTCTCCATTTTTGATAAAATTTGTTGGGTTTTGCTCGTAATCATGACTAGATTTACATTCTGTAATTTATTTCATGATCAATGCATGATTTGAGTGTTAATTTTATGATTTTCAGTTTCTCTACTTCGAAAACCCACTTTACATTTTTAGTGTTTCTTGATGATTCTGGGTAAAGGTTGTAATTTTAATGATATATTGTTAATCCCCTTCCCAATGTGATCATTTTGATATATTATTTGCTCATTTTGGTTAAGTTTCATGTATCTCTGTTCTTGGTGTTCTTGAATGTTCTTGATGTTCTTCACAAAACCCATGAACTGTTCTTGAAAAATCATATGTTTTGGTTGCCTTGATTCTGAGAAAGTTTTTTCCAACACTTAGAATATTTTCAACTTTTTTAGAAATTTTGGATTTTATTTTGGTTTGAAACCGCTTGTTTGCAACCGCTTAGAAATTTATTGTTTCAAACCGCTCCTCTCCTATTTAACCTAAACCGCATGTTCTAAAACCGCATTTTCAAATCTTTAGAAACCGCATGCTGTTTATTTCCTTTCCAATGTTTTTGAGATTTTATTAAGTATATAGGCTGGAAACCAAGAAATTCCTCTCTAATCACTGCTTGCAGTGTGGGATAAGTTTGGATTACAATGCCACGTACTTAAGTAATTTTATTCTCAAGTCCTCATTATTTGTTGAGTATTCATGGTTTCACTTGGGGTTTGAAATTTTCAAACCGCACCATTGCTCAACCGCTTGGTGCTCAAACCGCATGTGAACTATGAATACACAAATGGATCTAACACTTGAAATTTTATTTTATAGGATCCAACTACTTTCCTACCTGGGTGGGAAGTTAATGAGGAAGAGCTCAAAACTGATGCTCTAGGAAGGGAGTTGCTGAGGAAGCTCAGAGTTTCAGGCATCCTACCGCTCTTCACCAAGAAGCAGAATTTCATAGTGCCATCATTCGTGGATCAGTTCTTTGCAACCGCTAAGAAGGATTCAAGAGTTCTTGAACAAGGCCAAAAAGTCTCCTGCCTGACCGCTGTAGTTGAAGGCATGAAGCTCTCCATAGACTACATTGACATAAGAAGACTTTTCAGATTTACTGTTGGTGGAGCTCCCTTAGAGGTTGATCAAGTTATCCAAGATGCTGCTGCTCTCCAAACCGCCAAAGTAGAAACCTTATCCAAGAAGTACAAGAAGATCCCCAGAAAGAGTTTTGGTGAGCTGATGAACTTTATAGGTCATCTAGTGGGGAGATCCATTTGTGGAAAGACTGGGAACCACAACAACTTTACATCCCAACAATGGATGTATAGTTCTGCTATCTTTATGGAAATCAAGCTTCACTGGCCAAGGATCCTTTACTTTGAGATTAAGGACAGCATTGAGACCTATCAGTCCAAGGTCAAAGGTGAAGATCAGAGGTGGAGACCATTCTGCAGAATCTTAACCGCTCTGTTGATGGACTATGAGCACTTAGATGAAATGGTCACCAAGAATCCAGATCTTATGGTTGACTGCTCAGATGATTCCCTTGGATTGCTTGCATGCCATTCCTTCAGGTATGCCAATGGAGATGCACTATACAAATCTTTGTATGATGCAGATACATACCCAGGGAAGGAACCCTATGAGTTGAGAGACCCCTCAACCGCTCCTCAGACTAAAGCTACCAAGCTGTCCAGGAAGCCCCAAGCAAGAGCTGAACCGCTTCCCAAGAGAACCAAGACCGCTCCAGCATCCAAACCGCCTACTGCTGATGATGGAGCTGGGACTAGCAAAAGGAAGAAATCATCCAAGGAACCTGAACCTGAAACCATGCATTTGGTGGATGAAGATGATGAAGAAGAGGAAGATCCAAGTATTCCCAACTTTGTGGCTAGGGCCAAGAAAGCCAGAGATGAGATGGCTGGTTTGACTGTGGAGGAACAGATGAAGGTTCTCCAAGATAGGATTGCTAGATTGGCAAAGGAGCAGGCTGAAAAATATCAAGCCAAGGGCAAAACTCCTGAAGTTGGAACCGTCTCAACCCATGAACCGCCTCAAGAAACCCAACCGCCCCCAACTCCTCAGACCTCTCCTGTCCAATCTCCAAACCAATCCCCAGTCCAATCCCCTACCAACTCTCAATCCAGATCCCCTTCCAAAGCCAAATCCATAACCCCTTCCCCCAACAAAACCGCACCACTTCAGGGGGAGAAACCTAAGAGGAAGAAAATGGCAGCCAGAAAGAAAACCATCAAGAAAACCAAACCTGCTCAACCATCACCTTCCCCCTCACCTACCAGAAATTCCCCTCCTCAATCACCTCCTCAAAATTCTCCTTCACCTTCCCCCAGAAAATCACTATCACCCCTATCTTCTCAATCCCAATATAACTCACCCCAACATTCCCATTCCATGAACTCACAACATTCTAACCAAACCCCTACTCATTCTGCCTATCAACAATGGCAGTCCAAGCCCTCTGCTGGACATGCCACATCCAAATCTGTTAGGGATGATCCAACCCCTGTCAATTCCCCTAACAAAAACCGCTCCCCTACACCTAACCGCTCTAAATCAAACACCCCTTCAAAATCCCCAACTCCTCACAACTCACCAATTAGACAGAACTCACCTCCTCCAAATATACCTCCCCAAACTCAAACCGCACCTGAAACCAACCAAACCCAACCGCCTCCCATATTTCCAACCGCCTCACCATCAACCGCCCCTCCTTCTGAGTACTCCCAAATTCTCCAAACCCTAAACCTGATTCAAGGCCAACTGATCATAAACCAAGGCCATGTTATCTCCTTAACCGCCTCTAATGAATCCCTCCTTGCCTCCAACCGCGCCTTACAAGCCAAGGTGGATTCTCACTCCCTTGAGTTGGCAACCCTTAAAGCCTCTTTGCTTGATGCCATTAAGGGGGAGAGATCTACAGCTATTCCATCTTCCTCCTCAACCGCTCCTCCTGATCAAACCGCTTCCATGATCAAAACCGCTTCTGAAGCCTTTCAGAAATCCCTTGAAGCTGGTTTGGTCAAAGCCTTAGAAGAAAAGGCATCTATTGAGGAGATGAAGAAATCTTTGGATGTTCTTGGAGAGAAACTCTGTACCTCCCTTGATAAAGATTTGGGTAATCTGAGCACCAAATTCCTTGACTTTCTTCAAACCAGACCGCAATTATCTCAAGTTGTCCAAACCGCCTTGGATAATCTGCGTGAAGAAGTCTTGGAACAAATTGATCTTTTCAAGGTGGATTCTAAGGTAAATCTTGATACTGTGTCAGATACAGTGAAGGCCAAGCTGAATGAGATCCAAGATGAGTTCAATGACCGCTTGGACAACCTCAGGGAAGGATTCAACTCCAGACTTGGCTCAACAGTCAATGATCTCAAAACCTCCCTGAAGGTATCCGTGGATTTTGAACCCATGGAACAAGCCATTCAAGCTCAGACTGCTGCTGTTCAGGAGGAAGTGCACACCATCTTCAATTCCCTTTACTCTTCCCTCCATGTTCAGCTGGACACTATCAGAGACAATCTTGTGGAAAACACCAAAGCGGTTGGTGCCACAAATTCTACTTCTGCCCACTCTGTTAATGCTTTGAAGAAGCTAGAGTCAACTCTCACCAGAACCGTAGAGGAAGTTAGAAGACTAAGGAAAGCGTTTGCACCAGACCAATCAAGAGATGGGCCAAGTGGAGCTGATCATGAAGTGAACAAGCCGCCTCAGCAGTAAACCATTTTTTCCTTGTAATTTTTTTTGGTAAGTTTGGACCGCACTTTCTTTGTACTTTCGTTTGTCCAACTTACTTCATTTTTGCTTTTTGTAATCTTGTAATTTCCTTTCATTCCTGTACTTGTAATCATCTTAGGAATTAATGGAAATTGCATCATGGTTCCAAAACTTTGTTCATATCAAACTGCTTGTTTGTAGAACAATAAAACCGCTTATGGTCTTAAACCTCATTCAAATATTTTTCAACTTAAAAATCACTATTTTGAATTGATGTTTAAACATTCAGTTTAAACCGCACTTTGAACTTAAACTCATATTTTTAAGTGCACTGAATGCATTTCTATACTCTTCAAATTGTAAGTTTATCAATCTTTCAAAAGTATAGAAGCCTATAGCGTAAGCTAGTGTGTGCATTAACTTGGGACATGACTTACCATGTTTATTCTTATGGACATGTTTTTACCAAGTATAATGTTTGCTTTTGCTGTAGTAGGTAATGGCATCAATCAAATAGGGGGAGATTGTTGGGTATGCATTTTTTAACCCTCCTATTTTGTATTAGATTTGATTGATACCATAACCTCCTATTTATTTTAAGGACTTTAGGACCCTATGTAATGAAGCTTGGACTTCAATTTTTTAGCTAAGTCCATTTTATAGAATAGGTTAAATTTAGGCTTGAAGACTGGCACAAGAATCATTGGATCTAAGGATTACAGTTCTGAGGTTTCAAAACCGCCTATCAAGGAACCGCTTGGCAGAACCGCTTGTAGCCTAACTGCTTTGTAGTCCCTTTTTGAAACCGCTTGTATCCCATAGTGCAAACCGCAATCTTGGAAATCCTTCTTCTGGTGGAACCGCTTTCATGTCAAACCGCCTTTCTCCAGAACCGCTCCAATGATTGGCTACTTGAAGTGAACCTCTTTTGACCGTTGGAATCCACGTCAGCAATATCAAAAGTCAACTACCATATCTTGTCACGTGACTACTTTTCAGACAAGATCTGCAAGGATCTTAAAAAGGTGACAGATGTCCTAACCACCTTGATTGCGGGCGAGGTCGATCGGCTTTACTGCATCAACGGTTCCAAAGGACAAAAGTAGTTCTTTGTGGACCAATAGGATTGCATCAAGCACTGTCCTTACAACTGCTGTATCCAACGGCTAGTTTCTTGATGCTTGGGTATAAATACCCCTAATCTTCACCATTTGAAGATTGCTTGAATCTTGAGAAATTGCTGTGTTCATGTGAAGTTGAAGCTCTGCCCAGAAATTCTAAGTCCTTTGAATCTTCATCTTCATACTTCAAGAAATATTCCCCAGCCCAGAAATCAAGCCTTAACACTTTCAAGAATCATTGAGCTCTACATCTCTCAGATATAAAGAGCCTTGATCTTGAACACACACATACCTCACTTGTTTAAACACATAGTTTATTCATTTGAGATACACTGGTTATAGTCTAGGATTTGTTTTTCATAGAAAAGATTTTATTGTACTTTGTAATCTCTCAAATACTCAATATAAAATCTCTCTTAGAAATCCAAGACTAACCATCATGGTAGTGGACGTAGATCGTTTATCAATTGAACCACTCCAAATAGCTTGTTCATATACTTTACTGCATTTATATTTTCTGTGCTTGCTAATTATCTATCTCTGTCTCTGTTTGATCTTTATATAGTTATCCTTATTGTGAAATTGTGTTTGGAGTTAACATTGTCTAGACTTCACTTTTGCAAACTGCACTTTCAGTAAACCACACTATCAAACCGCTTTGCAAAACCGCCTCTCTCAAAACCGCTTTGTAACTTCATTATTCCGCTGTGCATTTTATAACTCTACTTGCAGTTTCTTACACTGCAAGCGGTTTTGTAAGTATAGAGGATTAGTTTTAAATTGAGGGCGAAAAATTTATTACAGCTATTCACCCCCCCTCTAGCTGTATTTTCACCCTTGTTGCCACCTTTGGGACCAACAGGTTGCTTCGAGCCTCCATCAGTGTGTGAAGTTTGTCTCAGATGGGGATTTGACAACCATTTATGGAGACCTAGTCACTTTGGAGGGCACTGATACGGGTGGGATACCTATTCTGGAAATCAAACATGACGAGGAAGGTCTCATGCTAACAGGCTTCACGGTCGAGCCTCCCAAAGCCCAAGTTTGTAACATAGATCTGACGATCACTCGGGACAAGATCCCTCCAGTCTTGAAGATGATGAGAAGAATGAGCTACCTGCCCGGTCTTAGTCTGGGGAGGCATCAGCAAGGAACTCACAAAGTTATTGAGGTGAAAGGACAGAAAACTCGCCACGGCCTGGGATATGAGGCCACCTCGATAGACACTACGAAAGTAAAGGAAATTGCCCGAAAAAGGGAAGAAGTTGCCACAGGAAGGGTCCCGATCAACGACCCTAGATCTCTCCCTTTCAGTCCTTATTTGGATGACTACTTTGTAAAAGGTCCTACACAGCAGGGCAGCGCCCCAGTCAAAGAGCCTACTCCGGCATAGGGATGGATGAAGTTACAGCATGACCTTAACAAGCTCAGAGGAACCAAGGCAAATCCGGTCCGTAGACTGTTTTTGGATCTACCCAAGATACCTGGGGCTACCACTACCATGGAGAGCGAGTACACTTTCAAAGGCGTTCCAAGCCTAGTGGAGCAGTTCGAGAAGCTTGCCACTGTGGTCCCAACTGTCCAAGAAGGCCCAAAGCCTGAGTTTGAGCTGACAATGCCGAAAGCCAAAGCCACAGAAGTCTTTTCAGATGATTGGGATGGCCCGATTATGCAGCAGCTATTCGGAGAAGAGGTTCAGGTGCCAGACCTGATTGATTTCGGTTCAGTCAAAGAGATGATAGAAATGATTGAGAAAGGAGAACAGCGCAAATCCCGAGTCATGAGGCCCCTGACAACAATGCCATTGAAGAATTGGGAAACTCTCTCAGGCCCGTCCGCGACCAAGGAGGAAATGATCACAAAGCTTGGATTGGTTCCCCGTCCCCATGTGTCAACCTGTGTAAAAGTCCTCCGAGTCACTCATTATTGAGTTCGAGTCCCTCGAGTCGTCCGATGGCCTTACGCCTGAAGACTACGAGGTTGTAGCAAACGTTGTATTCCCTTTCGTTCTCAATGAAATGATGAACCTTTCTGAGTATCCCTTGATTGCCACTTTAACTAATGATGAAATAACTAATAACTTAAAAAAAAAAGTTAATAATGATTCACTAGATAAAGAAGCAGACACATTAAATGAACAATATATTAAAGAAATCTTTAAGCAGGTTGTTCGAAAGAGGAAAATCGAGCCCAAGCTGCCGAAAAGGTTTTGACAAGTGTGAATCTAGGAACTGCAGAAGAGCCTAAAGAGACGCAGATTGGTAGTTTCTTTGAAGGGACCAAAAAGGGTACTCTGATTGAGCTACTGAGAGAATTCGTGGATACGTCTGCATGGCCCTATAAAGAAATACCTGGCCTCGACCCTTCCATAGTTGAACACCGGGTACCGCTCGACCCGGAAGCAAAGAAAGTAGCCCTCTTCGTCAAAGAAAACATCATATGCCGATACGGGTTGCCAGTCGAAATCATTTCAGATAATGGATCCCACTTTGAAGGGGAATGCGACAGGCTGCTAGCGGAATTCAGAATAACCCGTCACAAGTCATCTCCCTATAGGCCCCAAACTAACGGAGCCGTTGAAGCAGCAAACAAGACTTTGGAAAACATCATTCGGAAAATGGTTGTCCGAGGCAGAGATTGGCCTGACAAGCTTCACCTTGCTCTCTGGGGATACAGAACATCCGTCAGGACGGCGACCGGGGAAACACCGTTTGCTCTTACCTACGGAATGGAAGCCGTACTCCCAATCGAGCTAGAAATCCCTTCACTCTGGGTATTGTTGGAAAGTCAGATCAACGAGGTCGAATGGCTCCAGAGTCGCCATGATGAATTGGCCCTGCTAGATGAACGCTGATTGAGAGCCATGAAACATATCCGAGCTTACAAAGGAAGGATGGCCAGAGCCTTCGATAAGAAAGTAAAACATCGGGAGATCAGAGAAGGTGACCTCATTTTGAAAGAGAAGCCCACAGTTCGCATCAACCCGCTTGGCAAATGGGAGCCTGCCTGGGTCGGGCCATATGTTGTTCAGAAGATCTTCTCCGGAGGGGCCATGCAACTTGCAGACCTCGACGGAAATCCTTTTGTACACCCAGTGAATGGCGATAAGCTGCGCAGATACTACGCATAAAACACTGAGTCAAAAAAAAAACAAATAAAAAGAGTGCTAAAAGAGTAATACCCAACTAGGTTGAAAACCCGAAAAGAGCGGCCTAGGTAAAAAACAGGGTTGCACCAAAAAAAGAGTGCTAAAAGAGTAATACCCAACTAGGTTGAAAACCCAAAAGGGCAGCCTAGGTAAAAAAACAGGGTTGCACCAAAAAAAAAACAACAACAACAACAAAAACAAATTAACCGGGTCAAACTACGGAGACCTGAGCCCTTTAGTCCAAGGGAACGTAGGCAGCCGGAAACGGTTCGGTCTAAAAAAAATAAAATTCATACTTTGTTCAAGCCATGAAGGCGTTTCGAAAAACTCTGAAGCAATTCACATATTCATTACAGTTAAAAACTTTTTGATGAGTCTAAGCTCGGTTCACTCCTACGACTTACAATCTGCTAAAAGAAACTAAGATACATAATAACTAATGTGTCTGCTACGACAAGAAAGGGATACTCGGAAACCTCAAGGTCACTCCAAGCCACTCGTACTGGCTTCTCCTCTCTTCTTTCCTCCTCTTCGGGTCTTCTTCCGCTGCACGGGAAAAATGTCAGTCTTCCTCCTACCAAGCTCTAGTGTAGGGACAGGATCTATCAAACCAGCGTCTGTCAGGGCCTTAGTAGCCCTAGCCTCGTCTCTCATCTCCTGCAGTCGAGCCGGTAACATAGGAATCCGCCCCTCCTGTCTCTTGACATAAGACTCGTAGTCCGTCACGGCATCTCCGCTCCTATCATGAGGGTTGGCCCTCGCCTCAGCCCTCCTCCTCTCAGAAACTGTCATATCTTCCGCACCAACAATGGCCTCACGCCGTCTCAAAATAGCCACCTGAGTCTCCCCCAAATGCCTCTCGTACCAATCCAAGTACCAAGTGGTCAGAAACACATGCCCCGGACGCCTGAGGATAACCCTAGGAGGAAAGACGTCATACCTCCATGCTCGGGAAAGAAATGGGAACACTGAAGGATCATCCATCGAAGCAGAAGCCACCACCCTGGTGGCTATGTCCTCAAAACCCTCCAAAGGAATCTGCTCCAAGCCAAACTGTCTCCGAACCAGAGCCGGAATATAAAAACTGGACTGAGAAAGCCCCGAAAGCATAACCACATGAGAACCATCCTGAAGCACTCTCCGAGTCTCTACCCGCCAATGAGGTACCAACCATCTGATATTCGTAGTCTGGTGACAAGCCATCCAATACTCCCATGAGCCCTGATCATCAAGATCCACGGTGACCCCTCTCCTGGCAAAAGTCCAGGGTTTGACCGCATCAGAAGTTTCGCGGAGGACCCCCAGGCGCTCCATCAGCCACATAGTCAAAAGAAACGGGCTGCCCCTGTGCATATACCGCCTCCCGGTAGCTAACCTGTCAAGAGCATGAAGGGTCTCTCCCAGGATCAAGGGCACAACATCCCGGCCCAAACGGCAGTGTCTGGCCACATCCGGCCAAATCCCGATGACAAATCCCAAAAGAGTAAACCATAAACAAGGTACCAAACATGCAGAGTGCAAAAGCATCCCAATAGGCATCATCAATCAAGCCTAAACCCCTAAATCTATCAGGAAGATCAGAAATGTCAAAATGATCAGGACCACGGATCATACCTTGTGCTTCCTCCGGTGAAATATGAAGAAGGTTGCACAACTTGTCAACGAAAGAAGCTCCTCCGGGCAAAGGAATCGCAATCTCCTCCACCTTGGGACCACCAAGCAAAGCCCGGAATTCTTCAACAGTCGGGACCATTTCATTGTAAGAAAATCAAAAGACATGCCTCCTTGTATCCCAAAATGAAGCGGAGGCCCTCAAAAGCTCATAGTCCGGAACCAATTCTTTGAGAGACCACAAGCATTTTATCTTGTACCTTTCTTCAAAAAACGACCTTCTCTCGTGCATAATCTCCCGGGACCAATCCTTGAATTTGTTGAGAAATGACATTTGGATTTCTTTGGACAATTTTGGAGAATTTTTGGCCATTTCCATGGTTTTTCTTTCTTCTTCCCCGAAATTCCAGTAAGTTTGAACTGGAGAAGATGGAGTTTCACAACATTTATGGTCTAAACCAGATCCAACAATCGAAATAAATGAAACCTGTCAGGAGCCAGTCCAATCCGCGCGGACAGGAATGCCTCCGAGTCCAATCCGCGCGGATCCTATTGATCCCCAGCAAAATTCTTTTTCACAGCTCAAAACCTGCACAAAACCTGTCCAAAACAGTTCATATACCATACATTCACACCCTTGCCAAAAAACCAGGCTCATGCAACATACACATGCATAATAAAAAAGGTAGATAACAGTAATCCTAAATCATTACATTCCAAAAAAAAAGTAATAATAAAAAAAAAAGTGTGCATAAAAAATAAACTGTATCTGTCAAAATAAGTACAGTCCCAGAATCAACCAAAAATCATCAATCAGAATCCTCAGTGGCTGGCGCTTTCCCCCGGTCCCTCTTGCGACTCGGGCCCGCCTCCTCAGTAGTCATGAATATCTCGGGCTCGGGATCGTCATCCTCGTCTCCAGAGGGAGGCTCGCCTGGATCAACCGGCACGCCACGATAAGGCAAGCCGAGATCCGCAAAGAAATCATATCCGAATGTGAACGCATCGGATCCCTGGCCATGCGAAGATGATCCACCGTGGCGCCAAACATGTCCCTGTCCATGCAGATCCCCGAGAATGACGTGGTCCGGAGGCAGCTCCATGCCAGGATCTATGAGAGGAGAAAGAGGAGTCTCGGTAGAATGCTCGGAAGGAATAGGGGAAGTCTCCCGCTCTACAGGCGCCGGATGTGCCTGTCTCGCTACGCCTGAGCGGCCCACGAGGTAACCATCCTCCTAAGGAACCTCTTGGCCCCAATCACCTGCTTCGTCAGCTTCTCCACAACCACAGCCGGGAACTGCACGGGAACAAAAGCGTCAGAAATGATTTGATGTGAAAGAAAAGCAGAAGAGACAGAAGCAGTAAAAAGTCATACCTTCATATCCGGACGAGGACGGAAAGCTCGTGGGACCCGCTCAGGGATAGGGATCTGCACTCTCAATCTAACCCCATCCTGGACATATGAAAAGTCCGATCGAGGGTACCGCACAACCTCCTCCCCCTCTCTCTCTAGCACCTGAGGCGTCCTCAGCCTCCGCAAGATAAATCGCGAATAATCCTCGCTCGCCACAAACCTCGAGAAGTGCTCGCCACCTCGATAGTCACCCCAGGTCTCCGAGCTCTCAGTCGGATGCATCATGTCAGCAGGAGGCTCCATCGGTGTCATCAGAGGTGCACCCTCGCCATGTTGGCGCGTCACTCTCTCCCCCAAGTAATATGCATCACAGGTCAAACCCCTCAAAATCCTCCGCTCCACAGTCCACCTCTCCGCACCCTTCAGCTGCTCCACCTCGAAGCGGCCCCAGGGGTAGAACCTCATCCCCTCGTCCGTCTCAGCTCTCATCAAAGGCAGGCAATCCTTGTACTTAAGGGTCGTGCGCCCCCTGGAACCTATCTTCTCCCGAGCATGCTTGGTCCAGGAGAGCATAGCCGGATATGCCCCGATGTGCTCCATGCGTTGCCGCCACATCGTGACATGAAAGAACTCGAGCCCATACTGCGAAGGTAAAGATCACATCAATTAAGTGCGGAAAGAAACAATGCGTGCTTAAAGAAAAGAAAAGCTGAAGCTTATACCTCCGGAGGAACTCAAAGCACGTCGGAGGCGCGGCCTTTCGGCATACTGTCTGAGCAAAGTATAGCTCTGCCAGCCCGGCCTCCCCCCAAGATACCTCTCCAGCCATCTCCACGTCAGTCAACGTCTGCAGCAGGGCAAATACCGCCGTCCCCTCGGCGTGTCCAAAAAGTGTGCTCGAAAAAGCGAACCACAGAAAAGCCCTAGCAATCTGCACCGCAGCCACTCTCTCGTCCCCAGCCTCATAACTCTCAATGCTCTCCACGATCTTCCCGTGGACCACAGCATACTCCATCCCCATCCCCTTTTTGGGAATGGGGGTAAAGCCTAGAAGATCCTGCAACTCCCGGTCACTGTACCCATCTCGCCACTCAATCTTTGCGTCCTTTAAAGGACAGGCCCGTGATCGCAGCATAATCAGAAGGTGTGACCGTAGCCTCGCCCCAGAAGAAATGGAATGTGTGGGTCACGTCCCACCAATGCTGTGCCAAAGCAAAAATCAGGCCCTTACTCTTGGGGAACTTGAGCAACCCCCTCAGACACTCGATGAACTCATACAACCCAGTCCCAATGACGATCTGTCTCGGACTCATCAAATCTCCTCTGCCCAAGACTGGAAGCCGATCCCACAGGCCGATCACAGCCTCCATCGATCTCCGAGTCTTGACTTATTCGAGTGCTCCGTCACAAAACGATCTCCACCCTGCAATTGAAAGAAAAACAAAAATGTCAAAAAAAAAAAGAGAAAAATTGCATTTGCATTTAAAAGCATACACATGCATCATAGACATAAAGTTTTGAAAAAATTCGGCAGCATAACGGCATATAATGGACTCAGCCCCATTTTTCTCGCACAAAAGAAAAGATTTTTGAGCAATCACCATTCATCATCCATTCATGCATAAAGAGACATGTCAATAACATTGAGTCAACGGAAGCTAAACTCCGTCCCATTTTTCATAAAATAGCATACAGAAACAATTTTCCACATTCATACATTCAATCAACGGAAGCAAAAATCCATCCCATTTTTCACAAAAAATCATATTTCTACAAAAAAACATGCATGCATACATTCATATCATTCATAAAAACATATCTCATTGCAAAAATCCTACATGCAACAAAAAAAAAAGGTCCTTCCCGGATTCGGGCAAATTTTTCGTCATCTCATATTTCAAAAAAAAATGGCAAATCGCCCATACTCTTTTCAAACAAAATGCATATTTTGATTACCCACATACTCACTGCAACATGCAAATCATCAGAGTCCCATTCCAATGCCAAGAACACAATTTTCGGATCAAAAAAAAAAAATCATAAAAAATCAATCTCAAACAAAAATCGACAAAGGAAATGAAGAAATTCGAAGTATACCGTGCGAAGACTCGGATCAGTGGACCAATGTTGCCACGCATCGGGATATGGCTCCTCCGCAATCGATTGCGAAAGCGAGTAATGCCTCCTCATCCTCACAAGCTCTAATCGCCTCTCCGCGATCGGGCCGCATCCTTGGCCTTGAATAGCAACTCCCCCGTGTTCCATTGCTCGAAAATTGAAGAAAATCGGAAGGATTTCGAAGCTCCTGGGCCAACAATGGCGGTTTCTCTCTCTTTCTCTCGTAATTTGCGAACAAAACTGTGAAGGAGAAGAAGAAAAGGCCACGACCTTTATTTAAACCTGTCTGGGCTGCGTTCCTGTCCGCGCGGACAAGAATGAAGGGCCAAAAAGACTATTTTGCCCTTTAAAATTCCAGGACTCTGCAGTCTAGTGCTAAACTTAATGAAGGATAACCAAAGTCTACCTGGGTTAATCCCCTTCCAAAAGAACTTCACGGCAGTAAAACGTAAGTCCGATTTCTCCAACGAAAGTTAACGGAATCCCGTTTCTTTCCTCATTATCATCAACGGCAGTAAAACGTAAGTCCGATTTCTCCAGCGAAAGATAACGGAATCCCGTTTCTTTCCTCATTATCATCAACGGCAGTAAAACGTAAGTCCGATTTCTCCAACGAAAGATAACGGAATCCCATCTCTTTCCTCATTATCATCAACGGCAGTAAAACGTAAGTCCGATTTCTCCAGCGAAAGATAACGGAATCCCGTTTCTTTCCTCATTATCATCAACGGCAGTAAAACGTAAGTCCGATTTCTCCAACGAAAGTTAACGGAATCCCGTTTCTTTCCTCATTATCATCAACGACAGTAAAACGTAAGTCTGATTTCTCCAACGAAAGCTAACGAAATCCCGTTCCCAGTAGTTTTTGAACTACGATTGGCTTGATTCCTCTTAAGGATACGTAGGTAGCCTACCATAGGTCCAGCCACTCGACCAAAACGGTCATCCCCTTTCCCGGCAGCAAACGTAAGACCGATCCTTTCAAATGAAGTCCACCAAAGGACCATCAATCCCAAATCATCAAGGTTTGAGGCACCTAAAACGCCATCACCAAAGGTTTGAGGCACCTAAAATGCCATCATCAAGGTTTGGGGCACCTAAAACGCCATCATTAAGGTTCAAGGCACCTAAATGCCATCACCAAAGGTTCGAGGCACCTAAAACGCCATCATCAAGGTTCGAGGCACCTAAAACGCCATCATCAAGGTTTGAGGCACCTAAAACGCCATCTTCAAGGTCTGAGGCACCTAAAACGCCATTATTATCAGGTTGACGCCTCAAAATAGTCATTCCAGGGTCAACATCAAAGACCCAAACTACGACTGGCTTGATTCCTCTTAAGGATACGTAGGTAGCCTACCATTAAGTTCAGCCATCAGACCAAAATGGTCATTCCTTTCCCCAGCAGTGCGGATATACAACTCTAGCCATCAGACCAAAACAGTCACGTCCTATCCCCAGCAGAGTTTCTTTCAGCAACCGACTGCAGAACTCGCTCATCAGGTTGACATCCTAAAACAGTCATTCCAGGGTCAACGTCAAAGACCCGAACTACGACTGGCTTGATTCCTCTTAAGGATACGTAGGTAGCCTATCGCCAGGTCCAGCCACCCGACCACTTTGGTCACCCCTTGTCAAATATGGAGCCTTACTCTTATCGACGACCCCGCTTCCTTCGAAAGCGCCGTCGCCGAGGGGCTACTGTAAGTGCTCCAATTTGAGTTGTTGGTATTTCCGTTAGAAAACTAACGAAATCCTTCACATTCTTAACCTAAGCCTTAACTTTTCTAACAAAATCTAACTTTTCTAACAAAGCAAGGGTAAGTTGGGGATTGCTATTTAGAGTTAAGCATGGTAAAGAATCTCACAAAAGATAAAAATTCGAAAATAGTAAGCTGTAAAACACAACTGGTTGCTTATTTTGAAAATATATTCCCTTTGTCCAAAGCCTGGAGCAGCATTTAATGAACAGTGCACGCTTACATACATATCCGCGCGGATGGAAATTAAATTTCCAGAGGCCTATAAATAGAGCCCCTCAGTCTCAGAAAAACCATGAACAACAACTCACTCACACAGCACCTTGGCGAAAATATTGTAGAAAACAGTGGGAATTCCTTTGAATTGCCACCTTTTTCTTAATCATTTTCCCAAATCTCACTCACTAAACACTCTCAAATTCAAGTCTCAAACACAAAAACAAAGAAGATAGGATACCACCATTGGTAAACCCTCCTTCTCCTTACCTTAAACATCCCTCATCCATGCATGCATCTCACATTTCAAAGATGTAACTTGTTTGTTGTCCATCCCTTGCCCTAGATCCAAGAGGATCACCATGGAAGTTCATCTCCATGGATGATCTTCTATAAGGATCAACATTCCTTCCAAATTGTTTTTACTTACTTGAAAGCATTTTCTTAACCTAAAATCAATTTTCATACATAAAATCTTGATTTCAAGTTAAATCTCCCCCATCCCAAGCAAATGAAGTGCTTTAAGTCCTAATGTACCCTAAGGATGGCTTGATATAGTAGATCACCACTAAACAAGTTTAGTGATCACTAATCAAAGCCTAAGGAAATGGGGACAAAGCATGGATGCAAATCCCCTTTAAGTCACATTTTCCTTCTTGAGAATGTTGCTGTCCAGTAGCCTTTCTCTAAGACCTCTGTCCATTGTCTAATTTTTTGGACACAGAAAAACTTGGAATTTGGTGTTGACTACAGAATACTTTTTGTAGCCAACATCCATAGAATTTCATACATATTTTTACTTTATTTTTTGCGTGAGAATAACTCCCTTTTTCAAATTATTTTCCAATGGTCAGTTTAGCAGTCTCTGGAAATCCAGACTTCACATCTGTGATTTCCAGAAGGTTTTGGTCCCTCAAATCATCTCCAATCATAAAACTATTTTGTAGTCACCTTATTTAAGATGTTTTGAACAACTTTCATTCTCTGACTTTCCTCAGATTCTGAATTTTTAAAGCTCTTAAATTCATTTCAAAATCAAGTGTCCACTGTCTTTTCCATTCTGGCAGAATTGACTTTCAACTTCAAGGAGTCTTTTGAGTACCAAAACTCAACCCTAAAATCATACCAAAAATCATGGGACTTGTTTAATGTCTTACAAAGAGTTCCCAATTTTTAGTTCTCTCAGTTTGCACTTATTTTAACTAAAAAGAAACACACATACACACACAAATGGTTTCAAATTAGGAAGACTCGTTTTACGAGGCATTCCGGGTGAACCCTAACGTTCTTCCCGGAGTGTAACGTGACCTCCGAACCCAAATCTCTAATATCGGGCATTTTTCAAAGTTTTGGCCCTTAAAATAAAAATGGCGTGGCGTCTCCCGTTTTTTAATGATTTTCAAAAAGAAAAATCGTGGCGGGGCACATTCATCACACCCACCCCCCACCCCTCACGATTTTTTTTTATTTTGCATACACCTGACTATCCCCCCCCTCACCCACCCACCCAGCCCCTGCTCTACCCCACCCCCACCCACCCCCCCCCACGAATTTTTTTTTCTTTTGCATACACTCTTGCCTTGCCCCCCCCATCCAGCCCTTGCCCGACCCCCCCCCCCACTACAAGAAACAGGTTTATTTACGGCGGTTAAAATCCGCCGTTAATACTACGCGCCCCGCCGTATATAGTATTTACGGCGGACTAGCCGCCGTAAATAGACCCCCGTATAAATCATCGCCGTATATACTATATACGTCGGGACAACCGCCGTATATACTATATACGGCGGATATACCACCGCCGTATATAAATTTACATACGTATAATATGGCGTATTTGAGTGATCTTTATACGGCGGAATGTGTAACCGCCGTAAATAAGAGACGAGTCGTCCGCACTGTAACGAGTCGTCCCAGTTGCACCCCCACCAGGTTCCCTCGTCCAAACGAGTCGTCCATGGCCATTTTATACGGCGGTTACTATATCCGCCGTAAATAACTAAATAGGGACGACTCGTCCACTATGGCACGAGTCGTCCCATTTACACCCCCTACTGGTTCCCTCGTCCCCCCTTTGGGCACGAGTCGTCCCTAGGTTTATACGGCGGATTTAGTCACCGCCGTAAATAAGCCTAATTTTTTTTTCCCCCAGCTTGTATAATTCATTTTCCCCAAAAATACGTTCACAAAAACCAAATTCAACCACACACAATATAACCAAAAATACACAAATCCAATCAATATTTACAATCTACATATTAACACAATTAATGTATCCAAAATACACAATGTCTAATAACCATTATACAAAAAAGTTATTAGTTGTTGAATGTATCCAAAATACACAATGTCTAAAATCCACAACACCTATTCATTACCGTCATTTCCACGTCCTTCCATCCAACAACGTTTCAATTCATCAATTTGTTGTTGTAACTTAAGGCGTTCCTCCTCAAGTTGTTGTTGTAATCGCTCCCGAAGTCGTTGTTGTAACGTCGGCGTTCCTCCTCATTTTGTCGGCGTTCCTCCCGAAGTTGTCTTTCAAAATCTGCTCGACCCCGCCACCGCCTCCGCTACGGTTGTCGAGAAGGTTGGGATTTACCAAACACCTTAGTTTTGTTCGAGACCGCCTCCCATACATCGAACTCTCCCATGGTCATCGAGCCAAACATACCAACAAAAATATTTTCACGCGCCGCGGGAGAGTCTTGTTGCTCCTCTGGCAGCTCCTCAACTGCATCATTAAGCGTTCGCTGTAACAAAAACAACATGTTCAATATAAATGTTTTAACTTTAATTAATATTATGAAAATGAAGTTAGAAATGAAAAAAGTATTCTATAGAATAACAAAATCAAAACGAGAAAAGGTTGAAACTTTAACTGACAATCATTTGAGTGGTTTCTTGATCTGCGGGTGTTTTGCCCCTGCGCGTATGTATGAAAACGCTTAAGCGATCGGTTGGTAAACCCTTGTCGCCTCTCTACAATTTATAATAGAATCATTTGACCAAAAAAATATTTATATACGATACAAAAAGAAACATTAATTGAATTGACAACCGAGAACTAAATTGAACGATGACAAACCTCTTTGATGACTTTGGAATGGGACGTTTTTCCGGTCCTATTCAGGCACGATTGTTTTTCTCGATTCAATTTATTTGTTTCTGATATTTCCTGGAAAAAAAAAAGATAATATTAGTATTAATTTGACTACTTATATAAGACATTCACGATAATAGATTGAGATTAATTTGAAATATACCCGAGCCTTGGCGTACCCCACATCGCAACAAGTGCGGCCCATTGATCCGCAACGCACCCACGGGGTGGGTGAGCCAATGCGTCTTGGTCGGATTCATACATCTTATAATCTTTGTTTCAACCGAGTAATAATATTCATAACTGCGAGTCAATATTCATAACAAAGTCATAACCGAGTAATATTCATAACGAGTAATACTTATTATATGCTTGTCTCACATTGTATTTCCGATCACGCCACGCTTTAGCGAGAGAAAGAGCCATAACAGGAAATACTCGAGGAGCATTTGTATTTTCCTATGTACACAATTCAACAAAGAAAAAAAAACAATTGTTAGAGAATCATAAGACTTTTGACTACGTACTAGAGATTTATGTAAGAAATATGGATTACAACTTACCAGAACGTCATTCCATACGTTATTTATGCACTCGTGGTTCATCTGAGACCACTCTTTAGTTAATGGGAAATGTTCCCCATTTTTAGCAAAAATTCCTATACGAGTAGCTAATTGTGCCATTTCCCCACCAACCGGTTGACCATAATTATTCCATATTATGATCAATCTCTCTTTACCCCATTTGGCGGTTGGTTTTGCCAACCCTCTTCCTTTAGGGTTAGAGCCCCGACACTGTAATAAATTTTTCTTTGGAGGCATATACGTCATATGACAATTCAATTATAGCACAAGAATTGGATAAACCAAGTAAAGGACCCAAAAAAACAATCTTATAATATATGTATAAGACCTATAAATTTATTATAGGTCTTATGTATCATGTATAAGACCTATAAAATGCCTAGAAACAACAACAGCAACAACAACAACAACAACAACAGCAACAGAAACAACAGCAGCAACAGAAACAACAACAACAACAGCAAACAGTAACAGCAATACTATCACGTAAAAGTTGAAAAAAAATTGGACCAATACTATCCAAGGAAGTAATGCTCCATTCATTTTTAGGCACTATATAAATACAATCACGTAAGACACAACATATCATATATGAGTCCTACATATTCATTACACCTATGTACTACAAGTATAGTTAAAGAGTTATTAAATTTATACTCATTAACCTAGGTTTAAAAGCTTGCAAAGGTGCTCACTCAAGGCAGTTTTGAGCATGACTCGTCTTTGAAGGTCACGAGTCGTTTCTAGGCCCCGTACGACTGATTCCAAGGCCACGGCGGTGCCTCACGACTCCTTAGCATGGTCACGACTCGTGCTCATGTGCACGAGTCGTGCCCCTCACCTGAAGTCACGAAATTGCAGCAACAACGGCGGCGAGAACACCACAACCACAACAACGGTTTCCGGGTTGCACATCGCCTCTGCCAAGGAATTCTTTACTGAGCGGTTTAGCTACATGTTTTGGGACTCTATATACTCCCTTCAAGACTTATAACTCATCTAAAACAAGGATAAAACAAGTACCAATCCATAACACCACCCTAGGCCACGGTTTTTGCAGCCACTTTAGCAAGAACAAAGAACAATAACAACCTCAACTTTCCCGAACTACTTCAGCTCGCAAGAGGCAACTTTCAAACCATCTAAACACATAGTTTGGACCCTTCTATACTTCCTCTAGCACCACTAACATGCATACAACATGGTTAAACAACAATTATAATAAATCCACACCAAATACTCAAGCTATGGCATGGAAGTTTTCAAGTTCTTAACCAACCAGTTTCTTTTTCATTTTCAAACCCCAAATTTGAGTTTCAACTTCACCCAAAACCTTCATAACTCAGTAATATCATAATTAAACAAGTCATGAACATTTATTTGGAAAAGAACCATAATAATTTACCCAAGTTATTGAAATGAAAGAGAAAGAAAATCAACTCTTCTTGCTCAACACACTTCCTTATGCAATAAATCCAAGTTTGAATCAACAACAAATCAAGGACTGAATTTCTATGAATTTTAGAAGTTAAACAAGGGTTTGGGAGCTTCTATGGCTGAGAGAAACTTTTGGAAGGCTGAGAAACGTAAGATCCTTCTTGAAGAAGCTTACAAAAGATATATATCAAGCATTTACAATCAAGCTCCTCCAAGAATGCAAACCAACACTACAAGAAACAGGCTTATTTACGGCGGTTAAAATCCGCCGTAAATACTACGGGGGAACAACAAACATGACATTACGGGGGCTCCGCTGGTTGTGGACACATTTGTTATATGTCACATTTAACAAAAAACAAATACCAAATAGGTGGGGAAGCGGGGCAGGGGGAACAACAACCACAAGGAACAACAACAACACTATAGGGCAAGCCTTGCTTGATACGAGAAAAGTATAAAATAGTACGGGGGGACATCCCAAAGTAAAAGGAGTACCTGGAGAAGCGGATGACGGAGGTAGAAAGTAAAAGCGCTCGCAACAAGATCCTGTAGGAAATAAGAGTTTGATCAAAAGAAGCGTAACAAATACATATTACAATTAACAATATTAATATTCAATTCAACCATACAAAATAACAAGTTTGATTGAAATATGAAACATAAGTAATAACATTGTCTTAGTAAAAGTAAGCAAATAAGATCTAAACAAATACATATTACAATTAACAATATTAATATTCAACCATACAAAATAACAAGTTTGATTGAAACATGAAACATTAATAATAACATCACAATAATAACATCAGCGATGAGAGCCGGAGGTTTGTCCACGATAGTAGGTCGACGGGAAGAACGCCTGCGTGCACGAGCGGTGGCTCTCGAATGCATCGTAGTCAAATAATCCTCAAACCGGCTCGTAACTCCGGGGCTCTGTGCGCATCGCCAAAGCCTCCACTGCGTATACCGGGCTCCTAAAATGGCAGTTTCATCTTCCAACCCTCAAAACGATCTTGCACCTCCCCATCTAGCATCCTCTAAAGTCCGTCGACTCTGTTCCCGAGCGATAACCTCCCCCATCTAGCATCCTCCAAAGCATGTCGGCTCTGCTCCCGAGCGATCCTTGATCGCTCTGCTCCTCCAAAATGCCCTCATGGTATCCCACTGGATCAAAAGAACCCCCGCCGGCTCTGGTTCTCCTCTCCTCCCCGACCACCCTGTCTCTCCCGATCCTCCTCTTCCTGCTCCTCATCATCCTCCTCATCAACGGGATCCATTTGATCATCAACACCGGGCATACGACAATGCTCAGCTTGTTCACCACTCGGAAACGTGGCCCCTACCCTGCAACGGACCGTCCTCACGGGAGTACCATATTCAAACAATAAAGACTCTGTTGTCCGTCGCCCTCAGGTCCCTCACAAACTTGTCATACCGCACTAGCCGGTCTACGAATAAAAACTCGTGCCCCCATCAATCTCATCGCCTCGGGTTTTGGTTCACCCACACAAGCTTGAGCAATCAATGTGATCATCCCCCTATTGATATGTTTCCTTTTGGTAAGGGCAAATGCCTCACATCTCCTAACAAAAATATCAACCCAATCAGAATCACTGAAAACTCCTCAACCCCGTTCGCAAAAGGTTTACCATAGCCACATTCAATTGAGCGGGCTCTCTGTTTGCCAACCAAGACATAGATAGACCTCGTAAAATAATTTCCAAGCCGGGTGAGAAAGAGAGGAAGCCCTAAGGTATTTTTTTTGCGGGGCAATCCTGTGAGCTCCGAAAAGAAAAAACAAGTCCCCCATCGGACTCGACCCGGTTTCCTCTGATCAACCCCAAAGATTTGCCTCAACTCATCATAATCCACTCGATAGGCTTCATCATTCATATGAAACCAAATAGTATTTTCTTGTGACCCTGGCCTACCTCCAAAGTTGAAAGGAACTCAAGTGAATATCTCAAATACGTAGATGGAGTCTTCCCCAGAAATTACCTAACCCGGCTTTGCGTCATCAATTTCGTTACTAACGTCTCTAAACCCAAATCCCTCAACACCGGCAAATGAAGGAAAGTGGTGACTTGAAATTTCCTACCCTCCAAATTCCGCCATTTTTTCTTTTGAGCGGCGGTCGGTGGGTCAATCCCATATACGGATCATTTGGGACTACGGGCGGCGGGTTTTGTCTACCCCTCTTGTTGCTACCCCCTCTAACATCTCTCTCCTTAGGAGGCATATTTTCAACACAAAAACCACCTATACATAAGACGGAGAGACACAAATTTTAGTAATAACATTGTCTTAGTAAATAGTAAGCAAATAAGACCTAAACAAATACATATTATATAGAAGTAACAATATTAATATTCAACCATACAAAAATAACAAGTTTGATTGAAACATGAAACTTAAGTAATAACATTGTCTTAGTAAATAGTAAGCAAATAAGATCTAAACAAATACTACTCAAACTAATCATCATCATTATCGGCCATATCAACATCATCATTATCGGCCATATCAACATCTAGGTCATTGATATTAGTAGTTTCAATCTCGACCCCATCAACTCCCTCTCGCACCCACGATGTTTCTTCGTTAGCAACATTTTCATCCAGATTTTGTGAGCAAAATGGTACCAATTGTGGAATCGAATTTGCAACTTGTTTATCATCATTTGAATATATGTCAAAACTATCTCTTGGCGTAATCCTCATCACAACTTTCCAATCACTTTCTATAGGATCTTTAACATACCAAACTTGCTCGGCTTGAGATGCTAATATGAATGGTTCATCACCAACTCGATTATCCTTATACAACTTGTGATTGAAGTTTACAAGAGTAAATTTTTGCTCATCTTCCATCTTGCTGTCAGGTTATCAACCCAATCACATTTAAACAATACAAATCTTATTGAGTTGCTATAACGAATTTCAAGGATCTCAATCAACTCCCGTAGAAGTTAACATCCCCTACAATGGGATTATTATCCTTTCGGCTTGCAAAACTTGTCACACTTGCATTCAAGATGACTCCACTATTTTGAGTTTTCCTCCGTCTATCGACATCCTTCACTCGAAATCGAAAACCATTTATTATGTAAGACTTATACCGCCTCGCATCCATATGAGGACCCAATGCAAAACTCGTAATTCTTTCGGGCACTACATCTTTCGTCGTGCATACCTTTTATAAAAACAAAATTTAATAAGAAAATATTTAAAACGATAAATTGAAACTATTATATGAAGGTGGTTTCATACTTACATAATCCTTAAACCAGCTAACAAACTTATCATTATGTTCTTTCTCTATAAGATGTCGTTGATTACGAGGTAATATCTCCCTCAAATGTACACGATGCATTACGAGCGGATCGAAAATATGAATTAAGTATTAATTTGAAATATAAAAGATATAAGGAATGTAAGCCTCATGTAAGGAATCACTTACTCTAGGTATTGTTCAACATCTTCGTATTGAAAAGCACATATCTATGCGCTTGTACTCGTGTGATGTAATCAAGGGTAATTACCTCTTCTTTTCCTACAAAGCGGCCTAACTCATCACCTTCATCATCATTTCTTCTAGGACGATTGGACTTTGTCTCAATGTCATCCAAATATTGCGTACAAAAAGTCATGCATTCTTCATCCACAATTGCCTTAGCTATGGAGGCCTCGGGATGGGCTCGATTTCGAACATATAATTTTAATGTAAGTAGAAACCTACAAAAACATTTACTTATGCTAAAGCAGATGTAAAAAGGAATTTAACTTTTTCAAAGTAAATTTAATATGGATGTACCTCTCTCTAGGATACATCCAACGAAATTGTATTGGGCACGCTAGCAAGGCCTCCTCGGCTAAATGCACCCAAGCAAGTGCTCCATAACATCAAAGAAAGTGGTGGGAATATTTTCTCGAGAGCACATAGTGTGACAACCATCCGATCTTGTATCTTTTCGAGATCGCAAGTGTATTCACCTTTGAGGATAATTGCCTAAAGAAATTTGCCAACTCAATGATGGCTTTTACAACGAGTAGGCAACGCTTTTCGAACAACTAAAGGGAGTAGTTGTTGGAGCAAAATATGACTATCATGGCTCTTAAGACCCCAAATAGCTCTTTCCTCTAGATGTACACAACGAGATATGTTTGACGAGTAGCCATCGTGACTTTGACTCCCTTTAGAACTTTCAAGAATGTGTCTTTATGCTTCTTACTCATTGTAAACCGAGCCGGAGGCATAATATCTTTGCCGATGGAAGCTTTTGTAGATGCAATGGTTTCCGAATGTTCATCACTTTTAGGTCTTTTCTTGCTTTATCATTATCTTTTGATTTCCCCTTGATACCTAACAGAGTATGTAGCACATTATCACACACATTTTTTCAATGTGCATAACATCAAGATTATGACGAACATGATTATTTGCCCAATAAGGCAACTCAAAGAAGATACTCCTCTTTTTCCAATTGTGACACAACTTAGGAACCTTTCTTTTCTCCAACTTGGCTTGTTGCTTCTCACCCTCTTCTCTTTTCCTCTTTTTAATAACATCTTCTATTTTATACTCTGTTTCCATATTTTCAACTTGTTTAAGCAATTTTGTTCCAAACAATAACTTGGGCTTATCTCTCACTTCATGAGTACCATCAAAAGAGCCTTTATCCTTACGAAAAGCATGACTCCTAGGCAAGAAGCGTCGATGACCAATATAACAATACTTGCCACCATGATCCAACCATCGTGCTTGAGGTCTCACATTGCAACAAGGGCAAGCATATTCACCTTTAGTGCTCCATCCGCATAACATTGCATATGCGGGAAAGTCATTTATTGTCCATAATAGTGAAGCTCGTAAAGTAAACAACTCGTTCCTTGATGCATCATAAGTTGATATACCATCTTCCCACAATTCCTTCAACTCATCAATTAACGGTTGGAGATACACATCTATCTTGTTGCCCGGCCCTTTTGGGCCTTGAGTAAGCACCGACAAGAAGAAATATGGTCATTTCATGCATAACCAAGGTGGAAGATTGTATGGCATAAGCACAACCGGCCAAATCTTGTGAGATATAGTCATTGTTACGAAGGATTAAATCCGTCGAGATGCTAATCCCAATCTAACATTTCGAATTTCACTTGAAAATAATGGATAACGTTCATCGAATTCCTTCTACGCACGAGAGTCTGAGATGCCTCAAAGCACACCATCGTCTATTCTTTTCTCGGCATGCCATCTCATGAGTGTCGCGGTCTTAGATGACCAATACAACCTTTGCAACCTTGGCTTTAAGGAAAATACCATACTTTCTTCATCGCTACCTTGGGAAGTTTATTCTTGCCACTTGTTTCCGCACCTTCACCGCTACCCCTTCTTCTTGTTGCTTATATCTAGAGGCTCCACAAATTTCACATTTAGTAAGTTTTTCGGTTTCATTTCGAAACAACATACAATGATTAATGCACGCGTCCCACGTTTTATAACTAAAACCCAAATCCGCAGTCATCTTGTACGCCTCACGATAGGAACTTGGCACTTTCGACCGAGGCAATGCCCTAATGAAAATTTTTAATAAAGAAGTAAATCCCTTATCGGTCACTCGATAATTAGCCTTCCAAAGTGCATAAGTTCTACAATAAATGAGAGTACCGTAAACTTATCACACCCTTCCCACAAGGCTTGATCAAGCATCTCTCAAAAGTCTAAGAAACTTTGCGGTGGATGCATCGATTGTACGATTTCTTCAATTCCTGGTGGTTACTATCCGGCATACCCATCCCTTCATGTACCATTCGCCTCATACAATCTTGCACGCCCAATTCAATTTCAATGCCATCTTCGGTTGTCCTATCATTATTATCATTCTTACGCGCCGAAATGTACTCTTCCCCGTGCCTAATCCAATTCTTGTAATCTTTTTGAAATCCCACCGCAATACAATGTGATCTCACGGTTGCACGGTCTTCTTGGTAACGATTTGCGCATTTTTTACAAGGACAATATATTTCTTTAACACCAACAGAGACTTTTTTGAGAATGCAAAATCGAGAAAGTTGTCAACCCTGCACAAATACTCATTTGAAATTCGATTATCCAAATCAATCCAACTTTTGTCCATATATGACTTGACTTGATATTTTTAACGTTAAAATACAACCTATATATAAGACCGAGAGACACAAATTTTAGAATAAAAATAAACTCATAAACAAACATAGTCTAAATATGTACAACTTTTGGCTCGATATAGATAATATACATTGTTGGAGCCTAGCCTATTAGTCGAACTTGGGCCCATGATATAGTATAACCCTATGACAACATTCATTCGTTCTCTCTCACAAGCCCCCTAATTGAGAAGCTAATTTAAGGAACTAGGTTGATGTGCAAAAGAATATGCACATGCAACAAAAGATTTGAAACTATTTTTAGGAACTAGGTTGAAGTGCGCAACATTATTTTTGAAGTGCGCAACACCAACATATGGACTAATAGATTGAGATTACGGGCACACTAGAGTTAAGGGAATTTACAAGGTTTGCCTTAGTTCAACAACAAAGTTGAACTAAGGCAGGGTATAAAGCAAGACTATCACCAATGAATGAAAAAAGCATTCTGATTCACAATTAACAAGACTATCACCACACAGTGGTAAAGCCACCTCAACCTATTTTACCCTAATTTTTGAAAAATGTCATTTCACTACTTTCAAATATTATCAGGTGAGTGGAAATACCAGTAACAATTTCTAATGACTAAAGAGCCATCGGGACTTGTTTATCGTAACGAGTTTCCATCTCCGAACACTACTATTAGCTTGTAACGTAAAGACATGATAACAAGAAGAGAGCTACGAGACTACCATTTTTTAATAAATGTGGACAATAGGAGAACAGAAAATTAGGAATTCAAAGCATATGCGTGAAGAAACTTACACAGCTTTGATTTAGAATCGCTTTTAATGAGAGAAATCATTTTAACAGTGGAGGGATTTTCACTACATTATTTCACGAAATACATTTTTTAAGAATGTGACAAAGTCATAATTTGGATGGAAACTTAAAATACAGTATCTACTCAGAATTAGGAATGATAAATGGAACCAACAATCTCTTCACATATACCAAATGGTCATGTTTCTGTGACAACCAAATCGGCTTGGACAAGCTAAAACATGAATAAACTAAATAACTACACACTTGAACTAAGGCGGGTATAAAGCAAGGGTCCAGTCACTATTTCTTCGACATAAATAGAAACACACATAACTCACAACACCAAGAACAAAAAAACCCGAAATTAAAAGTAAATTAGAAAAGGGGAAAGAAATGTATACTGATTGTTGTTGATTGAAGAAATCAAAGCTCAATTTCGGTCGGAGGAGAGAGAGAGACTGAGTGAGATACGCTAGAGGAGAGAAAGAGAGACTGAGTAAGAAATCAAAGGGGAGACCAAGAACAATAAAAACCAAAAAATTAAAAGTAAATACCAACCGTTCTTCCAAGACTGATTTGGAGGAGAGAAAGAGATCTTCGTTGGTTGCCCTAGCTATGGAGATTTCGTGCCCTAGGCCGCTATGGAGGAGAGAAAGAGAGGGAGAGATACCGCGAAACTGAATAGGGAAATTTGGTTTCCCGATATTTAATAACATTTACGGCGGACGCGTATAAACCGCCGTAAATAGTTAACTATATACGGCGGCTACTTATAAACCGCCGTATATAACTTCGATCTCATACGTATTCATGTGAAATATACGTATTTACTTATTTACGGCGGTCTAGACCGCCGTATATATTAATTATATACGGCGGTAGATATAACCGCCGTATATATATGATATATACGGCGGACGCGTGTCCACCGCCGTAAATGAGTGCCGTAAATAGCCCCTTCTCTTGTAGTGCCCCACCCCACCCCCCAAAAAATATAATTTTTTTACTCATTTCTCATACCCCTGCCTACCCCACCCCACTCCCGTTCCAAAAAAAAAAATTTTACTCATTAATTTTTTAAAAGAAGGGTAAATTGGACATTTTATATGCTTTCATTCCATTCCTATAATTTGTATTTTCAAACCAAACATGATTTGTCAAGGAATTGAAAGACAATTTCATTTCATTCCGTGCCAACCAAACGGAGGAGTTTGACCAGTTTTTTTCCATTCCAATTCCTTCAGGAATTCAATTCCATTGACCATTCCATTCTCACCCTTTTTAATATCGAACCAAACGGCCCCCTAGAATCATGGAACGAATCGTGTAGGAGATCACGTACGTAAATAACTCCTGATTTGTAGGAACTCTGTTATGGAAATAATTAAAGATGCGTCAGGACTCTGTAGGTCGATGTACGTCTGGTAGGTCGAGATCACCTGCATGGGTCTAGGTCGACCTGACTGACTGATGTAGTCGGATAATACCCGTGTGAGATATGGATCGTATGTCGAACAAAGCTAGGTCGGGACCACGGAGGTCAGGCAATGAGCTAGGTCGACTGATCTTTGATGATGGGTCTTGGTCCTGGTAATAACTGGGCCGCCCCACAAAAGATGTGGTGGCAATAATGTCTGAATAATTGGGCTTCATATATTGGTCCTAGCCCGTCACTTTTATTCCGTTCAGTGAACCCCAACTTTCTGAGTTGACTGTGTCGACTGTGTCGACCAGGAAGTTATAAGACATTTGATGAAGATTTATGTAGGTCGTAGATAAATGCTCGAATCGGAAGGTGGTCGACCATGATGACGTGGCTCAATCTCGACCATAGACAGATTTGACGGTCAGATCCGTTGAAGCCCCGTAATTCTGTAATGATTACTCCTTTTGATGTTTGGACAACTGCCTTGGGAACTGTCTGGGGCATTAATTGAGAGGAATAATTGTTTGAAACCCCAAACCTTTCCAATTCAAGGAATGATTACCATTGGGTATAAAAGGAAAATCCTTTTTCTTTTTGGCTTTTTTACGAACCCCCAATTCTCAAGCATACAGCAAGAACAAAAGGCAAGAACAGATTTCTGATTTCTTAGCGTATTTAAGTTACTCGGTCTATTTCCGAAACCCATCTCCACCAATTTAACCAAGGTACCCTCCAATTTCTTTATTTTTAGCTTTATTACGAGCTTTCTTCGATTTCTGCCATGGCTAGGACATTTAGTTGCGAACCTGGGGTTTGGTATGGGTATTGCACCATCAATCGTAGAGTATATAAACACATAGGTAGGGTATGTAAGGAGATGACCATAGAGGAGTGTGTTTCCATCTTGACCAGGTGGGGCTTGAGCTTTAGTGAGCTAGACCTCCCTGTAGGAGAAGACCTGGGTAACCTAGAAGTAGACGACTAAAGAGTTGTTTCCTTTCATCTTTTCCACGAGCTGCTCGACCATTTAGTCTTGTTCTATGTTAGGGGACCTAATAAACCCTCCTTCCTTAGAAACTTTTTTTTTAAGAGGATCAACATATGTTCCCATATTCCCCCCATTGGTGACTCGAACTCGGGACCTTTGGTCTCAAGTAAGGAGTGTCCTTCCTTAGAAACAGAAAGGGATTTCTAGGGGAATCTAGGTCACCCTTAAGTAGGTCGCTTGAGTCTGTAAGTAGGACTGATTCCCATGTTTCTTCCTCTATAGATATGGCAGATCAAGGGCGAGCTAATGCTTCTACCTCATCTAGCCCCAGAATCGTGGATGCTTTTGACTCCTCAGTTGCACGAGGGAGGAACGAAAGGGGTTATGCGGCCCACAAGCCGGCTCCTGGGAAGAAAGGCTCTGAATCCCGAATAAATATTCTCCATGGCTTTTGCGAGATCAACAGGGAAGAATTCAGGCTAACCCATTACCCCAAAAAAGAATTTATGACCAAGTTTGGGTCGACCTACACCATAGATCCAACTAGGGTAGCTTTCTTCTATGGCCAAATTGAGTCCGGGCTGAGACTTCCCATGGACCCATTTATCAATGAATTTTTAGAGTGTATGGATGATCTTCCCCTGCAGCTGGGAGCTAATAGTTGTACGGTACTTGTATGCTTTGCAATGATCTGTAGGTTTCTAGGCTTTGAGCCCTGCGTCCACTATTTTAGGATGTTTTTTGAGGTGACAAAAGATAAGTCGGCCTTGGGGATTAGCACCCCTTCAAGATCACATGCCCCAGAGCTTTTCATCAATCTTCCTGGTAAGGCCAGTGGGTGGAACTCCCATGTTATTGTTGTTGAGAGCAGGAGAGGTTGGGAATTCCCTTTACCCGATGATACTTCTGAGGTAATCAAGGAGCAGGATTACTGGGTGCCGGACTGGAGCAATTCCCTGTATAAGAAATTGGTAGAAGTAGCTCACAGGGACCCAATTAGCTGGGAGATCTTAGGGACCACCAAGAATAACTATATCCTGGCTGGAATGATGCTGGGAAGTGGTGAGGTTGCTCCCTTGGTTCCGATTGTTAGGAGCTTGAGGTAACCCGATTGGGTCATTGATGAGGGAGATAGGTTTAGGTTTGAGAGTAAATGCCATGACTGTATAAAGACCAAAGATTTCTGCAGACTGAACAAAGATCATTTTGGTGGTAAGTGTCTACTTGCCCTTTCATGTAGCTCGTCAATTCTTACTTGCATACTTCTTACTTTGCTCGTACATGTTTTACTCGTAAATTTTTGTATCGACCCTCTCGAGCTAACACTTCTTCTTATCTGTGCAGTTCTTACCCCGGAGCAGGAAGCTACTATGGTGAGGGCTGTAAGCATAAATGTAAAAAAAAAAACAAGAAGGGTCATGGTGCTGCCAATGCCCGAGCTAGCCGACAGAAAGAAGCCGAGGATCGACATAAACTGTTGCAGCAGATTCCCCAAGACACTGATAAGATGATTCCCATTGAGGAAGAGACTGAGCAGGCCGAGTTGGAGAAAACAGTGGGTGATGCCCCAGAAAGCAATACAGCCGGAGTCGAGGAAGAGGCCGAGCAAACACTTGAGCCCTTGCTGGAGACCCCCAAAGATAAAGCTAACCCGGCTGTCGTCGACCTGGATGACGAAGAATAAGATGAAGACGACCGTCCCCTTGCAAATAAGAGGAAGAGATCAAAGCTCAACCCTGGATCTGAGAGGGATGACTCTCTATGAGCATCGGGTGCCATTACTAAATGCCCTCTACCCCAAGCTTCGAAAGCTTTATATGCCGTGCTCGTCTAAGCTCGTGTGGACAAGCTAAGTGATGTCCCTCCCCACACTGGAATTGATAGCTCCAGTAGAGAATATCCAGAGCTGGAGTATGGGCAGGTGGTGGTAAGGCGATCTTATGATAGGGACCTGGTGGCTAAGCATGCTGAGAAGGGCCTGAGCGCTGAGGAGTTCACTGCTAGGTCAGGTCTTATTCATTCCGAGGTAATCCTTGAGCTTTTCCATACTTTTTGCTCTCCCTTTTGTTCGCACATTCACTTAAAAATTGTTCGATCTGACCCTTTGACTTTTTTATTTTTCTGTAGGCTCTTGCTATGGTTGAGCTGGCCAAGAGCAGCTGGAAGGCTGCCGAGGAGCGAGAAAAGCTTGCCATGAAAATGTACGATTGGAAGTCTAATGAGCTAGCGGAGATGAGGGAAAAACATGCCGACCAGGATTCAGCTTATGAGGCTCTCAAGCTGGTCAAAGAAAATGCTCTTAAAGCCAAGGACGGGGCATGGGGAAAATTAGGTAAGACCAAGAAGGAGCTTGCTGCAGCCTGCTTGGGTAAGGAGAAGGTGGAGCAGGAGCTCGAAAGTGTAACCCAGATGCTCCAAGAAATCAATAATTTGCGGGCTAGACAAAGCTAAAAGAACATAAAGTTGCTCGACTGAAGTGAGAAGAGGAAGCCCAAGCTAGAATGAAGGTCGCCATCAAGGCTGCAGTAAAGGCTTATAAAGATGGTGATGAGTGCTTTAACTTTATCACTGATCAATCTAAGACATTTTTTTATGTTGGTCGCCGCCATATGGCTCGTCATATCATAGTTGATCCCTCTGTCGACCTGCCAGTTGAACAATTGGCTAAGTGGGCTTCAGAGGATCAATATGACATGGAAGCTTGCTGTGGCCATCCCATCATGCCATACAATTCCAATGATTTGGCAGCTATCGCTCAGGAAGATGATAATGAAGGAACTGAGCTTTGGGTTCCCCCTCCAGTCAATCAAGTTAATTTTGACACTATTCTTGAAGAATTGATGGAGGTCGATGAAATGGAAGAAGATGAAGTCACCCAGGAACAGGTATTTTCTGAAACAGAAAGGAGCGAGCAACTATCTCAGCAACAAAATCAAGTGGAGGATGAGCCCGAGCATCAAGATAACTGATTATACTTGTCCTGATTCATATCTGTAATTTGAACAAGTTCCACCGTACCTAGTTATTTCATTTGTGCAGCCGATGCCTTGGCCCAGTTTTTGGGAGGCATTTAATTCGTAACATTGGTTTGTGCAAGTTCTAGCCCCTTTGGGGAACTTGTTTTATTGAATCGTAGTTTACTATATACTTGAGTCTCTTTATTTGGATCATCTTTTGTATTTATTTGTCGAACTTAAATTGATGGATGAACGAAATCGACACAAGTTTTTGGTCGGACTAGTTTAGGAACAAAGTCGACTTAATACTTGCTTGTTTGAGAACGAGATTGACATTGTGTCGAATCTTGTTAGAACGAGGTCGACTAAGAGTCGGACCTGTTAGAGGGACGAGATTGACTATGAGTCGAACCTGTTAGAACGAGGTCGAGTAAGATTCAGACCTGTTAGGGGAACGAGATTGACTAAAAGTCGAATCTGTTAGAATGAGGTTGACTATGAGTCGGACCTGTTAGGGGAATGAGATTGACTATGAATTAAATCTGTTAGAATGAGGTCGAGTAAGATTTTGACCTGTTAGGGCAACGAGATTGACTAAAAGTCGAATCTGTTAGAACGAGGTCGACAATGAGTCGGACATGTTAGGGGAACGAGATTGACTATGAGTCGAATCTGTTATAACGAGGTCGACTATGAGTCGGACCTGTTAGGAGAACGAGATTGACTATGAGTCAAATCTGTTAGAACGAGGTCGACTAAGAGTCGCACCTGTTAAAGATAATTTAGTGGTCGACCTAAGAGTCGGACCTGATTTGAGTGGAGCATAGAAGTTACACAACTTTGTTTGAATAGAACTGGAGCTTTATTGGAGAAGTGAATCGATTACATAGAAAACAGAAAAATGAAACTGAAACTTAAAAGTAATACTTAATAAGGTGGCTAGCATGCCACGGATGTTTCTACTCGTCACCCTCTAGATGACCAATCATATATGTTCCCTCTTTGATAACTCGAGTAACGACGTAAGGACCTTCCCAGTTTGGAGATAACTTCTTCTGTTCTTGACTTTCTTGTCGTGGTAGCCCTTTGTTTTCTTCTTGTAACTGACCATTCGTAGTTGAGCTGTAGCACACTTCTCATCGAGTAAATCCAAATCGATCAATCTGTTGACATCGTTCTGATCGTGATTAAAGAAGACTACCCTTGTTGTAGGAACCTGTAGCTCGGCTAGTGCCATGGCCTCTGATCCATATGTAAGGGCGAATGGGGTTTCACCCGTAGGCCCTCGGGTGGTTGTGAGGACTGCCCAGAAAGCAATGGGAAGTTTGTCCAACCATCTGCTAGCTCGACCAACTAAGCCGTCTTAAGTGCTGATAGGACCAGTTTATTCGCTGCTTCTGCTTGTCCGTTACCCTGAGGATATGCGACTGACGACTTCCATTGCTTGACACCCAATCTGTTCATCTCCATTTCAAAGGCTATGGATAATTGTAGCCCGTTATCCGACACAATAGCTCGTGGAATCCCAAATCGACACCAAATAAAATTATGAATAAGGTTGATGACGTTCTCCTCCATAATATTGGCTAGAGGCTTGGCTTCGATTCACTTGGTGAAGTAGTCAATTGCTACGATCATGTACTTACAGTTTCCCCGGGCGGGTGGGAAAGGGCCAATCAAGTCGACTCCCCACAAGCGAAAAGGCCATGCTGCAATCACTGGAGTTTGCTCGGTAGTAGGCAGTTTAGGTAGGTCGGCAAATCTCTGGCACTTGTCACACTGCTGAACAAAATCATGAGCGTTTGCTCTCAAGTGAGGCCAATAATACCCCAAAGTAATCAATTTGTCGGCCAAAGTCCTGGGCCCCGGGTACCACAAACTCCACAATGTACCTCGTGCAAAAGCTGAGTAACCTCCATGGGGTGAACGCACCTCAATAATGGCTTTGTAAAGGACCTTCTGAACAGTGCATTTCCATGTATGACATACCTTGGAGCTTTCTTCTTGATTGCTCGAGCTGCTTGCTCGCCAGTAGGTAGCTCGCCCTTTTTTATGTAGTCTTTTATTTCCTCGATCCAACACTTTGTATTAATCCAGCCACCCCTCAAGTCATCAACCGAGCATAGAATCTGGATCCTTTCGTATGCTGGATGCTCTAGGTAAGAGATCGGCTCTCCATGCTGTTCGTCTGATGTGGCCAACTTTGAGATAGGTCGACCAATTCGTTATCATCTCGACCTACCCGTTGTATTTCCCAAAACTCTAAGTCTTTGACTAGCTCTTTCACTAGGTCACAGTATTTGACTAGGGTAGGGTTCAGCACTTCATACTCCCCTCTGACTTGATTTACAATCAACTGAGAATCACAGTAGGCCATTACTTTAGTCGCCCCAAAACACTTGGCATACTCAATAGCTGCGACCAAGGATTCATACTCGGCCTGGTTGTTGGAAGCTTCGAACTTGAACCTCAGTGCTTCCTAAAAAATCTTGCATGTCTCTGGCTCGACTAGAACAATACCAGCCCTGCTAACATTTTTGGTTGCCGACCCATCTGAATAAACCATCCAGCAATCATCAGGCAAACTTACTGTGGGCTGACTTGCAGGCTCCTTTCCCTTCACAATTTCCTTTGGGGCTTGTACTTCGCTATCTTCCTTAGTGAACGTAAGCTCGAACAAGAAGTCTGCCAAAGGTTGAGCTTTCAATGCCTTTCGATGTTTATACTCAATGTCGAATTCTGTTAGAGCAATTCACCAGTTGAGTAGTCAGCCTGAACTTTCTGGCTTGTGTAAGATCTTCTTCAGGGAAGCGTTAGTTAACACAACAATAGGATGAGCCAAGAAATAATCTCGCATCTTTCTAGATACAACGACCAAGGCATAGGCCACCTTTTCTGCATTAAAATACCTACCCTCTACGTCGGATAGGACCTTGCTTACATAATAAACAGGCTTCTGAAGCCCCCTTCTTCTCTAACTAGCACGGCTGCCACAGCTTAGTCCCTGCATCTCCTATATATATGTAGGCTCCTTCATGTCGACTAGAGCCTTAATTTTCTAAGGATTGGCTTCAATACCTCTTTAAGAGACCATAAAACCTCGAAACTTCCGTGCTGCTACCCCAAATACGTACTTTCTCGGATTAAGCATCATGTCATTTGCCTAAAAATTGGCGAATGTTTCCTTTAGGTCGACCATGTGACGTCCGGCCTTTATTTTGATGACCATATCGTCGACGTAGGCTTCCATGTTTCGGTCAATTTGGGAAGCAAAGACTTTTTTGACCATCCTCAGGTAGGTTGCCCCGGCGTTCTTCAGCCCAAATGGTATCATATTGTAGCAGTATATACCTCCAGCAGCTTGGAAGGCGGTCTTCACTATGTCGTCCTCATGCATCTTTATCTGTTGGTAACCCGAATAAGCGTCGAGGAAACTCAGATTAGTGTGTCCAGCTATAGAATCCACAAGCTTGTCAATCTGTGGAAGTGGGTAGCTATCTTTCGGGCAAGCTAGATTGAGATTGGTGAAGTCGACACAAATTCGCCATTTGCCATTGGCCTTTTTCACCACTACCACGTTTTCCATCCAGGTGGTATGGGAAGCCTCCTTGATGATACATGCACTCAAAATCTTGTTTACCTCCAGTTTTATTGCTTCCTCTTTAACACGAGCAAAACTTCTTAGATTCTGCTCCTTAGGTTTGACAATCGGATTAACTTCCAGCTTGTGAACGGCGACCTCTTCCTTCATCCCCCTCATATCTTCTACTCGCCAAGCAAAAACATCCGTGCTTTCTTTCAGCAACTTGACTATTTCTGCTTTCTCCTCATCTGACAGTTGTCTTCCTACTTGAATTTTTTGATCAGGGTAGGCGGGATTAGTTATTACTTCCTCTAGCTCATCCACATCCTCAACAATCATATCATCTAATTCAACTGCAATCTCCCCAGTGGTGGCCCTCGAGTTTTGGTCAATCTATAAGCTTAGCTTGCCTATGATGTCTTGGTCGACCATAACTGTATCTGTTTCGACCAGAGTGTTTATGGAGGGACATGTCAGTTCAGTCATGACATGGCCATGTGAGTGATAGGTCGCCTCGTCAACACAGGTGATTGTAGATAGCCTTGATGTTGTGGTGACAGATTTTGAAAGTTTCCAGCTGGCCTCGGGAGTTTTAATTTCTAGCTCCCTCTTCTTCCTTGTTTGGAGGATGTGATCAAGATATGCTCGGGTTGTACTTAGAATGCAGCCTACTCCAGCTAAGGTAGGAAACTTGACCCATTGATGGGGAATAGAGGCAACCATTCCTAGTGCAACCTGGCCAGGAATACCCAAGATAGCAGCATAATCACTTACCACATCTATAACAATGAAAGTTACCTTAGCCACGACCCTGAATGAGTGTTGTTCGATGTCGACCTCCAGCTCGATCTACCCCTTGGCTTCCACCCTATGATTGGTGAAGCCCTCCAGCCGACCATCGTAGGGCGACAATCTTTCTTTCGTCAGTCCCATTTCTTTGAAAGTTCTGTAATAGAGGATGTCCTTGCAAGCCCCTGTGTCTACCAGAATTCTTCTCGTAGTACAACCATCTATCAACCCCAGAATTACTAGAACTTGCTCCCTGGCGGCCATATTGGTGGCTAGCTCGTCAGGATAGAAACTGATGACTTCTTCTTTGATGTAGCCCCTAGGTAGGATGTTGTAAGTACCCCAATCTGGATCACTCTCTTCCGAACGCACGGGAAACACCGCAGACTCACACAAACGCAGTCTCGAACACCCGTAGCCTTCAAAAATTCCAAAAACCACCAACCAAACCAAGGGGGGCCATTCTGGGATTAAAAAGTACAAAAGGACTTTTTGGGAATTTTGGAAAATTTGGAAAAGCAGGACTGGTCCGTGCGGACCACTTTGCTCCCAGACATCATAATTACAAAATCCTCTTAAAGTCCCCAATATTCCCTTAAATCTAGGAAAACCAAAAATTTGGTTTTGCAAGCAAGGTCCGTGCGGACCACTTTGTCAATTTTCCAAGCCTATAAATAGAGGGCTCCCCCTCTCATTTTTCACACACCTCCTCTTCTCTCCCTCTCCCCCCAGCCTTCAGGCAGCCTTCTAAGATCTCATATTTGTCATTTATTTGTTTCATTGCAATTACTGTTCCTTGGACTTGATAATTAGGCTCCATCCGCCTTCAATTATCAAGTCCCAACTGCTATCTCTCTGTTTAATTTGCTTGGCTTGGTATAATTGATATTCATGATGTGATTTCATTGGATTTGTTGCTTATTGGCCAAGGGAGGGTAGATCTCCCTATATCCACATCCCCTTGGTCAATTTATTGTGAATTCATTGATTTCTGAGTTGTTTGGGTGTTGTTGTTTGATTTAAATCGTTCTCTGTTGGATCTGTTGTTCAAATTGTAAAGTCTCTGCAGATGTGTAAGTACCCCAATCTGGATCGCTTTCTATCCCAGCATACGACAAAACCAGAGGCAAACTTCCGGAGATCATAACTCCTTCATACGAACTCCGATTGAGACGTGCCATATATGGTTGGAAAGCTCTCGATGAGAACTAGCTTGCCAAGACCAAAAAAACTGGTAATGGCTGTTTATGTCGTGCGACATACTCTGCCAAGAGACATAATAATTACAGAATATTCTTAATTATTACGCATTCCCTAAATCCGGGAAAACCAAAAGCTGGTAATGGCTTATTGTGTCGTGCGACACAGCTAGCCGTAATCTGTAATTATTACAGAATATTCTTAATTATTGCTGCATTCCCTAAATCCAGGAAAACCAAAAAACTGGTAATGGCTTATTGTGTCGTGCGACACAACTAGCCATTTTCTGGACCCTATAAATAGAGGCCTCCCCCTCCCTCATTTCACACACCTCCCTCTTCTCTCTTCCTCCCTTAGCCTTCTGGCTCCCCTCTAAGTCCTCTTGAGGCACTCCCGGCCCCTTTCGGATCCTTCCGAGGCCTTCCGAGCTCCCTTGTGGTGCTCAGAAGCCTCCCGAGCGCTCCCGAGACGCTCCCGCGCTGCCCGAGGCACTCTCGAGGTACTCGAGGCCCTCGTGGTACTCAGAGGCCTTGCACAGTCTTTCCACGGTGTCCGGCTCTTTCCAGAGTCAAACCGACGATCCCAAACCACGCCGAAACTCTGCCCAGAGTGACTCCTGCTCCACAACGCACGCCGAACCCTTGCTCCGAGTCAAACCGACGATCCTAAACCACGCCGAAATCCCGCCGAGCTGATCGCCACCACAACGCACGCGAACCTCTCGCCCGAGTGATCCCGACGATCCCCACGCACGCCGAACCTGCGCCGAACGCAGCCTACAACTTCAACTCCCGCCGAAACTCTGTCCGCGGACAACCGGCATCTCCCGAAGCAATCCCGATCCGTACCGGAACGCTACTCCGACCTCAAACACCATTCCCCAGCGGAAGACAGACACGAACCAACATTGGTAAGGCTTCCTTCCTATACTATTTCAATACATTTCCATACATAGCATACAATGTAGACATCCGATACAAAGCATGCATTTTTAAAAGCACACACACACACACACAACATTTAAAGGATATTAGGGGTATCCAGAAAGACTCGTTTACGAGGCGACTCGGGTGAGCTCTAATATTCTAATATTCTCTTCCCGAGGAGTCATCGACCTCCGAACTCAAAATCTCATCACACAAAAAACGGTTTAAAATTATCTTTAAACCGATGCCCTTTTCAATGTTTTGGGCTTAATAAAAACGGCGTGGCGACTCTACAAATGCGAAAACAAACGGCGAGACACCTCCAACTCCGAAAACGCCGCAGCGGGAAAAATGCCGGATCTTGCAGGGGCCGCGAGGCTGCTCGGATCCGGGTAATTTGAGTTAGCGACTCTGTGAGGAACGTTTTGTTTTAAAAACTTTTAAACAAAACAAAAGATTTTTAAAACGATGATGAGGGTCAAACTTTCATTTTACCCCTTCCTTTAAGCTGTTGTGTGTGTGTGCACGTGCTTTACTTTTTATTTTACAAAAAATAAAAATACAAAAAAAATGCATCAATATACATACGTGCATACATTTAAAATTCTTCAAAAACTTCGTTTTACTCGAGAAAAAGAATTTTAGAGATCGCACACTACGCGCCTTCTTGCCTCGGTTACACCGCACGCTACTCGCATGCTTTGCCTCGGATACACCGCACACTACAACCCTTAACCCGGAGTGGTCTCGGTTGCGATCCGTTAGGTCTTCCTAGGCCTCTTGGGCGCGCACGGGATCATTCCAAACATCCCATCCTAGCCAAGTGTCAACCCCACACGTTTGAGTCTTGAGTCACACTCTGTCCGGACTCGGTTGGTTTTTACCCGGTCAGGTGTCATACGGCTGGATACATATACCATGCAGGCCATTTTTCGAGTCAAGGCTCGGAACTCAAGATCCCTTGCGCAAGCAAAGCGATGAAAGGTCATGCTAAAATCTTGACTGATCTTGATTTCCGAAGCTACACCTGAACGATGTTCCGTCCCGGATATACATCCATGCTCGCATGACACCATGTCATCACGCCTTTGATACGTCGGCCATGACAATATGACCCAGCCAACGCCTAACGTCACGAGATCCCTTGCGCAAGCAAGCCAAGAGAAGGTCATGCCGAACTCTTGACTGATCTTGACGTAGTGGCCGGCTTGGTTCACTATTCACATGGCTAACGCATCAAAACGAACATGACAAGGCTCGGTCCTTAGGTTCGATTTTTCTTTTAGGCCTGGTGGAAACCGCTTGCACTATAGGACCCTCGCACAGGGCATCCACCTGGGATGTCGAAATACGGGTGCAAAACGAGGGGCTTATAGCCGCACGGATGGTCTCCATCGACCCGGGATCTAGCATAGTTGCGAAAATAAGAGCAATCTTTTCCAACCTACCTAGGATTACGAGAAAACATGTTTTAAGTAAATTAAAACAACAAAAAAATCAAAAATAAAAGAAACGGAAACCGCGTGCCACGTGAGCTTTCCCCTTTTATCCCGTTAGGCCATTCCCGTGTCTAAACCTTGCCCGTCACCCCCTCCGGCGAACCGAGAGTGGTTGAGAATCCTGGAAGCCGCCTTTTCGGTATCGAGGTCACAAGGTCCGATAGCCCTTCCGGTTCAACGGTCCGCACCGTCCGATACTCCCATGACGGGATCAACGGATAACGGTGAGGAAATGGAACCCCGCCACTAAGGAACCTCCAGGACAATGGAGGAGGTGCTGCGAACCTTCGAAACCATCAAGAAGCGCCAAGAAGAACGGCAAGCCTGGATCGTCGACACCTTGCGTCTTCGAGGAACAGTTGCGATTCCCAACCCGACGGAACCTTTGTTCTCATAGAGGACGAAGATATACCGGCTCCCGGTTTCTCAAAGCTATCGGCGGAGTCCCGCCTCCGCCAAGCTACGAGATCCCATCAACGCAAAGAAGCTCTCCTTCAAAGCTCCCCTCAGGCATCGGTCAGCGGCTCAGGCATGCCCGCCTCGGATCGATCGGTTTCCGGCTCTGCACATCAAGCTCATTACCAACGGCACACATACGTGCTCGCTCCGCGAGATCCCAATGCATCTCGGTATCCCCAGATTCAATCCTTTGCCTCTATACGAGCCTCGCAACCACAATCAAAAGTCCCCATTCTTACCGGGGACGGGCATCCGGCGGATATCCCGACATCTCAAGTTTGCCACTGCAAGTACGCGCCAATTGGGGCTAACGAATCGTTTCCCCGAGTTCCCAAACACAACCCTAAGCGGACCACAATCACGCCCCTCAACTTCAACACCCTGTGGTATGGGTTGGTATACACTCAACTTCCTCCCCAAGACTCCCGAATGGCGATCCCATCGACCCAATCCACCTCCATCTTCGGTTTCCGTCCCCGAAAACGGTAACCCACCTCGAACTGATCCCCACATGGCTGGCCGATTGAACAAATGAAAGACATGCAAGGCAAGATAGCTAGTTCTCGGAAGGACTCCCTCACGCTCTGCGATCCGAACAAAGTGGTCCCTCTCCCTCCAAAGTTCGGGATGCCGGAAATGGAAAAGTTTGACGGAACAGAATGCCCAAAAACCCACATCGACACCTACGTCACGGGTATGAGAGCCAAAGGGGCAACCCCCTCAACGGATGGCGAGATCATTTTCGGCATTCCCTCAAATCCACGGCACTAAGGTGGTTCCTCAATGTGAAGGCGAAAACCGCTCCACGTGGGATCAAATCGGTGAAATCTTCTGGAGAAGTACCGCGCCAATCTTGAATGGGAAACAAACCGCCATGACCTGCAAGCCACCGAACAAAAGGATGACGAACCGGTGGGCGAGTTCTACAAAAGATGGAACTGGAAGCTAAGCGAGATAATGGATCCACTTTCCAAAGAAGAGCGAGATGGACATCTTCCATTCACTGCCTCAAGCCATCTTTGAGAACCTTGATCGGCCACCATTTCTACCGGATCTCCGTGCCATGGTCAACGCCGGGACAAAGTTTGAAAAGACTCTAAGTCTTCAAAAGGTAACGCTGACCCCTGCCTCATCTTACCGCTATCGAACAAACACTGGCAACTTCAACTCCCTGCCCAGCCCAAAGGAAAGGAAGCGGCGGGAACAGTGCACTACATTCGGAACGGGCTCGGGTAAACCGCGATCAAGCGGCCCCAAAGAATAACAACCCCCTCGCTTCCCACGGTTCCGGCATTTAGATAACACGGAAATGCCCTTGGGTCAAGTATTTGAAGCTTTGGTGAAACGAAATCTTCTCAAACCACTCGAGAATTTCCAACCGAAGACTCTCAAACCCAACATGGATATGAGCAAACACTTTGCGCCTTCCACAACTACCCCAGGCCACACCAGACAATTGCTTCGTGCTCAGCGGGTGGTCCGGGGGCTCATGAAGGAGGGAAAATTGGAACGCCCTCGTGGTCCCGATACCATCGGAAATCCATTCCCCCGGAACGACGGGGGTAAACTCAATAGCCTTTGACGAAACTCCAAGCGAAGCGGACCACCTGCAATTTCGAGACCGTCGGCATCTTTGTCCCGCTACGGCCAGGAGCGTGAAACCGAGTCAAGAGATCTCGTGGCCGGGAATTCCGACAAGAACGCCCAAGGGCAAGCTGTCTCCCTACGATCTTTGCCCCGGCCAAGGCATACAAATGGATGGATCGAACGTTCCCCGAGAAGGCGAGTCAACGGTAGCACGGGAAGCGGTTTAGCCTTCGAGACGATGACTTGCCAATATGTGAGAATCGGCACAACGAAGCCCTCCTCATCCTCATAAAGATAGAGATGTTCTTCCTCCCGAACGTCTTGATTGATAACGGCTCCATGATCCAACATCATCGCTTTAAGAACACTGAAACGACTCCGCATCGACCGTTCTACTGATAAGGCCTTCACCTCGGGTAATCAGAGCCTACGATTCAACTGCACGACCCAATCGTAGGAGTCATCAATCTGAGGATCCAATTCGACGTACAAGCTGGAGTCGGTAGAGTTCCAAGTCGTGGAAATCAAACCAACCTTCTGCTTTGTTGGGACGGCCTTGGATACATCGGATGAAACGGTATCATCTACTCTTCACCAATGCGTGAAATTCATCAATGCGACGGAGCGATCGAAGTGATCCGCGGAAGCGGTGCAATGGCGAGTGCTTGGCCGGCAAGCTATGACCCGGAAGAAGGTCCCGACATGACCGAATACTCTTCTCCGGATGATTCTCCTACCTGTCCCGCTACGAAGTGGATCCTTACATCCACGCTCTAAGCCGCGATGACAGTGGAAATCGAAGAACTCGTGGGTCGGGATGACAACTCGACATATGCGGCGTGAAGAATGCTTGAGAGAGGATCAAGAGATGGATGCCCTAATGGAGATTGATCGAGGAGTAGACCCTTACTTCGCCGAAAACCCTCTTGCAAAGCGGCTCATCACCGATCCCCGTGCAAGACAACCCTCTGGCCAGAGCACTCTCGGATCTTACGGGGACGGCCATCACGGCTTAGTTCAATTCAACATTTCGGTGTCCGGCACAGACGAACAGTGGCGCAACCTCCTCCAAGGCTTAATCAGGGAAGGAGATATAGCATGCCCGCTCGAATCGGACATTGTGAACGTCGTCCAAGCAAAGATCCCGGATAAAGAGCGGATTCTATGAAAGTGATCAACATCGGCAAGAATCCACTCCGAATCGGCGAATGCTTCGCCCTCCTAGAAGTAGCCCTCGGCGACTTCTATCATCAAAAACCCCCAAGGGTGGTGGCAACACTAATGGAGGGACATCATCGGGGAGCAGCCAAAAACCTCCGCGATCTGGTTTGAAATCGAACCGCATGCAAGCTACTTTCCGGGACTCGTACGAGGAAGATTGGCCACTGAACCCGGCCACCACTCCCTCTAGAGCTACGGCCATCCAGAGTAATGAAGCTGGTCCAATCCCTCGTCGCCTATAGTCTAGCTTCGAGTCTTGTTGTACGTCTATTCACATCTTTTGAGTCTTTTGACGGCTTTACGCCCGACGATTGTGAATCTTTGATCAACAATGTACGGATCTTCACGCTTTCAATAAAAGGTCCGACCTTCCTAAAAAATCATTTCATTGCATCTTTAACAAATGATGACATTAACTAATCAAAACAGTTAAATTAATCTATACAAAAGACAAACACATTAATTAAATAAATGCATCAAGCAAACATTTAAGCATGTTGTCAAACGAGAGAAAAACCGGGCCCAGTGAGAAGGTTTTAATCACAACGATTTGCAAGATTCTTTGAAGAGCGAAAGAGACGCAAGTCCGACGCCATTTCCGGCCACAAACCAAGATTTTCCAATACCTCAAGAGCGGAAACCACCTTCATGAACAAGGAAGACCCACACACGGGAGGGGTCAAAACCAAGAGCATCATGGCCACTAAAACGCCTTGCCTCTCACTTCGTCATCCTCGGGGACATGTTATACAAGAAACGCTACCATGGGCCACTCCTACGGCTGCATCGGCCAAGAAGAAGCAAGCAAGTTCATGAACAGAAGTCCACAATGGGGCTTGCGGTCCCCACATGAACGCCGAGCCACGATGCAAATCATTCTCGGGATGGGCTACTCTTTGGATCTCCATGGAGGCGGATTGCATCCACTTTGTCGAAAGGCTGCGACAAGTGCCAACGGTTCTCCAACCTCAATCATCTACCACCCCACGATCTCTCTTGCATGACTACACCTTGGCCCTTTGCCACTTGGGAATTGACGTCATCGGGAAAATCGCTCCGCCGAGCGACAGCGGTCGCGAGTTCATCTTAGTAGCCATCGACTACTTCACCAAATGGGTCGAAGCCAAGTCCTACAAGGTACTCACCTCCAAGAAGGTCGCGCATTTCCTCAAGGAAAACATCATATGCCGATACGGCATCCCAAATGAGGTCATATCGGACAACGGCTCACACTTCGAAGGGGAATTCGACGGGCTGTGGCTGAATTCAAGATCACACGTCACAAATCTTCTCCCTACCGGCCACAAACAAACGGCGCCGTGGAAGCGACAAACAAAACCCTCGAACGGATCATCCGAAAAATGACCACCCGAGGACGAGATTGGCCCGAAGTTTGCACCTTGCACTTTGGGGCTACCGCATCGGTCGGAAACGACCACGGGGAGAAACCCCATTTGCCACGACGTACGGGATGGAAGCAGTCCTTCCCGTCGAGCTAGAAATTCCCTCACTCAGAGTCTTTGCTGGAAAATGACATCAACGAAGTCGAATGGCTCGGCCGACATGACGAATTGGCTCTACTAGATGAGCGACGACTAAAGGCCATGGAACACGTCAGGAGCCTATCAAAGCGGGATGGCTAGAGCTTTCGACAAGAAAGTCAAATCCCGAGACATCGAGGGAAGGTGACCTTGTACTCAAGAAAAGCCTCCCACTCGAACCAACCCAGCTGGGAAAATGGGAACCCACATGGATCGGCCCTTTCGTGGTTCAAAAGATCTTCTCTCGGAGCGCCATGAAGCTAACGGACCTAGACGGCAATCCCTTCATGAATCCGGTCAACGGAAGCAAACTTCGCGAGATACTTCGCCTAAGAAGAACAGTTTGTGCATCTCTTGGCACTCCATGTAGTGTCGAACTACGCGGACTGAGCCCTCTAGTCAGGAGACGTAGGCAACCTTAATTGGTCCGGTCTAAAAATACACAAAAAAGTCAAAAGTTTGAATGTCAATCAAGACCTCCATCAAGCTCCGCACTTTTCAAGAACACGCCCCAGCGGTCACCTTGACCAAAGTCAGCGACGGCGGCAACATCGAAAGGACATCCCAGGGTCGCTCGGCATCAAAGCAGTGACTCGTATGGCTTCCCGCCAGGGGCTTGTCTTCGCCCTCACGCGCATAAAAAAAAAAAAAAGAGCTCGAGAAAGGGCTCACAAAAAAAAAAGAGCTCGAGCAAGGGCTCACAAAAAAAAAGAGCTCGAGCAAGGGCTCACAAAAAAAAACAATAAATAAAAGAAGCTCAAGCGAAGGCTGCGAAATTGAGATCAAGAGCCCGACGCCAACAAGAGGCAAGGAAGCTGCGAAAAAGACCGTCAGAACGACTTGTCAAGGGAGCATTCAACCTCTCAGCCAAGCACAAAGCCTCGGCAAAGGGATTGCCGTCGGGGCCCAGGCCTTGTCCGCGGATGCAACGAGAAAAGTCCAAAGATGGACGCCGACAAAGTGCAACGAAGCAAAGGCAAACAAAAGATCTTGCGTCTCGACAAAGCTTTAAAAGTAAATCACAAATCACTAACGGTTACAACATTTCTTGATGAGTTCAAGCACGGTCTACTCTCAAGTTCACTGACATGCTAAAAAACGACTTAATACATTTAACTAATAATGTGTTTGCAATGCAATGAATGGATACTTAGGAGGTCATTCCGCGCCATCTGCGCTTGTCCCCTCGCCATTCTTTCCTTTCTTCCCTCGTCCCCCGTGCGAGTCTTCTTTCGCTTCACGTGAACCAACTCTGCGTCTCTCGGTCAGAGATCAGGGTCCTCCCGTAGAGTCAAACAATCCGGTAGCTCTCGGGGCTTCATTCGCCGTGCTTCGGCTCGGATCTCCTCCACTGCGAGTACGCAAAGAGGACCTCTCCCTGTCGGTCGGTCAACTCTAGTCTCGTAGTCAAACAAAAGTGTCTCCCGTCACATCGAAAGGGTCGAGACCGAGGCTTCGGAACTCCTAAGGCAATAGCTGCTACGGCAATCGGGTCCCAGAATCGCTACACGCACGCTCTCCCAAGACCACTTGGGACTGCCCGACATGTTGCTCCATACCGGGCCGGATGCTTGAGTCGTCAATACAACGCTCCCAGACGTCTAAGGAGTACCACGGGAGGGAAAGCGGAATACTTCCATACCCTCGGAAAATACAAGAAGGCACACAGGCTGCCATACAAAGAGGAACTACCTCCGCGGTAGCAAGGTCATCCCGGCCCAACAAAGGCTCTGCTTCATCCCAAGCTGCCGGGAAACAAGCGACGGAATATAGAAGGAGGACCAAGACAAACTGGAACTCGACAACGTAGGACCCTTCTGCAAGATCCTCCTGGTCTCGATCCTCCGGTGCGGAACCCACCGGCGGATCGATGCGTACCAGTGTGCCATCCATCTCTCCCAAGCGGGGTGATCCATATCCAACACAGAGGTCGGCGAGCAAATGACCACGGGCTAAACGACGTCGGAGCCTCGGACATGGCTGAAGTCTCTCTCGCGACCACAAGGTGAGCAAAGCGGGGCTTCCCCCTCTCATGAAACGATCCCCGGTCGCCGGACGGTCGATACCATGAAGAGTCTCCCCCGGCACCAACGGGACAATATCCTCTCCCGGCTCTGCGGTGCCCTACCACATCTAGCAAAGCGCCATCACAAATGCCGAGGAGCGACCCGGAAAAAGCGTCGCCATCACGCACAAGGCAAATACATCCCAAGAGACGTCACTCTCATCATCAACCATGAACCGCTCAGGCGGCTCGAAATGTCGATATGACCCGAATCAAGGATCATGCCACTGCACTTCTTCCAACGAAGTACGAAGAAAGTCTGCACGAAGCTTCACGCTCACGCAGCACCACCAATCAAAGGAAGCGAGATGGCCTCCACCTCCGGTCCTCCAATCAAAGCTCGAAAATCCTCAAAGTGGGCACCATTTCATTGTAGGAGAAGCAGTACACGTGCCTCCTAACATCCCAGAACCGCGGCGGCCGCAACAAATCCCAATCGGGAACCAACTCCTTAAAAGACCAAACCGAGCAAAGACGAAACCTTACCTCGAAAGCCCGTCTCGATGCCTCATACGGCGCCGCATCCACGTTTTCAGCTGCTCAAGGAAGTGTGCTTGCCTCTCTGGAAAGCCTCGGCAAAATTCTAGGGACGTACGAAGAATCCATGGCAAAAATGGAGGTTCCTAGAGAAAATGGGGAAGAAAGCTCGAAAATGGGTGCAAATGGGGAAATGAGGAAGAACCCGGACTTTGGAAAGCATTTATGTCCTTCCCAAAAGCAAGGTTGGTCCGTACGGACCTCTTTGCATGCTAAGTATGTCCGTACGGACCTCCTTGCAAACGAGAACCCATTTCCCCGGACAAACGGTACAAAAACCATTTGTCCTCGGCAAAACCTTGCTCCAAGCGCCCAATACGGCCAAAGCCATTCCCGGCAAACAAACACTACCCACAAATGCACTCTCGGCTCACGTGGCATGCACAAAATAAAAATAATAATAGCAACAATTTCTAGGACAAATCCAGGGAATCACAAAATGACATTACATCTTAAAATAAAATCTTTGTTTGCCATGCAAATACATGTGTTTTATTACAGTACCCATAAATGTCTGTTGCTAAACAAAAAAAAAAAAAAAAGAGGGATATGAAAAGAGGAAAGCAAATGAATACTAATCGAGACTCCTCGGCATCATCATCCTCGCGAGGTCCTCCAAAGAAAAGTCGGGCATCCCGGCGAACTCGCCCGTCACATCCTCGTCGTCGGAATACCGAGCACACGCTGAGGCTCCCACGAAAAGTACTCGGAAGGATCAAATCCGGCGAAAGGATCAAAGAAGGAAGGCTACGAGGAACCCTCGCCACGTGCGCCGTGCGGAGGCATGAGCGATAAAGGCTGCTCCTCGAAGGCCCTGCGGCTCCCGAAGATGTCCGGCATCCATGCTATGCCGCCCCCTCAGGTCCCTCTGCTGCGGCTCAGGCTCGGCTCTAGGCGGAGGAACGTCTACGAGTGCCTCGAAGGCATAGGCTCAAATGTAGACGCGCGCGTCGCGAGATCGGCAAGATATCTTCGACGCCATCTTCTTAGCGAAGGACCTCATCGCCACGTAGCAGCGAGTCGGCATATCATAGGCTCTCCCAGGGACTGCGCATGACAAGCGGCCAAGGAAACGCTCGGCAATGCGGTTATACTCTCGACAACAAAAAGAAAAATGCGAAAAGATGCCAAGATGGAAAAGAGTCGGCACACTCACCGATCTGTCGGGATCCACTCTGTATGCGGCGGAGCACTGCTCGGAGCAGGTACGGACACCCTCCTCCTCGTCCCAGTCCCAGCGGACGTACGTGAAATCCGGTCCGGCATCGGAACCTGCAGGGAGCTGCGGGCCGGCCTCTCTCTCCGCGCCGGTACTGCGGCGTCCTCGGCTTCCTCCTCACGAAGGCCCCGTACTCCTCTCCATATAAAATGAACTCCTCGGCAGGCACCTTGCGAGGTACCTCTCGAAGTCAAGCACGTCCATGTCCCGGGAATCAAGCATCCCAAAGGGAGGGTCCCTCGGAGCCACGGGAAGCACACAGGGGCCATCTTTGCCCGGAAGACCCGCTCTCCCGGATACATGACATCACAAGTCGAGCCCGCGGCATCTTTCGCGCGGCTGTCACCTCGGGAGCCCCCTCGAACTCATCTCCCTCATCACCGAGTCCACGGGAACAAGACAAACCCCTCACGGCTATCTCTCTCCAGGACGCTCCTGCACATCCCCGTGGCGATGGTGAGCTTCCCCGGGTCCTCCTCTTCCTCGCCGTACGAGCCCGGCTAGCATAGCGGGTGCAGCGGCAACGGCCCGGATCTCTATCCCACGGGAAGCAACTTTGGAAAACCTCATAAAACCACACCAGTGACAAAAACGAGAGAAGGCTCGGTGCAAAAGACAACGGAGAAAAGACAAGTTGCTAAATCAAAAAACGACAATAAACTCATACCTCCAAGCGAAAGTCAAGCAGGCCAACGAGCGCCACCCCAGCTAAACCGGTCCAAGGAGAAGTAGAGCTCGGCCAAGCTGCCTCGCCCCAAGCAATGTCACAGACCCTATCCAGATCGGTCAAGCTCTCCAACGGAGCAAAGGGAGGCTGCGGTCGCGTGGTTCGAAACAAAGTCTCGGACGGTGCATACCACCTGCAAAGGAGCGCGCCAAGCTCCAGCCGCTGTCACTGCAGCCGGTACCGGATGTAGGCCCAATGCTTGGACGTGATCCTCGGCTCACATCGCTATATAGCATGCCCGGGCCCTGCGAGGACGAGGCTCAAGCCCGGCGGCTCGGTCGGCACATCATCGGAGATCATGTCTCTCCACCTCAGGCCCTCCTTTGAAGGAGAGCCCGGTGATAACGGCAAAATCGGTGGGCGTCACCGTCACCTCGCCCGGCTCGAGGATGGAAGGTGTGGGTGGTATCCCACCGGTACTCGAGATAAACCCGGGAAGACACTCTTGTTCTTCCTCGTGTCGGACACTCCGGCCCGGGTTCTCAACGAACACACCTAGGCCGAAGCATAAACCGGCCTCAGGGACTCGGCCTACCGTCCACGGAAATATCGGGCATCATTTGCCATAGCTCAACAACGGCCTCGAGCGATCCCCGAGTCTTCATCCTCTTGGCCTTCCCGGCCATAAGCCCCGCATCCTGCGAGGTAAACACGGCAAAGGTACGTCAATCACAGTACTTAATATAAAGGCACATATAACCCGTCACAAAACACGGCACATATTGCACATAATTTTCACATACATTATACATATAATTTTTCCATGTAACCCGTCACAAAACACGGCACACAATGCACATATTTCTCACATATAATATAATGCACATAATTTTCACATATATCATGCATATAATTTTTCCCATGCAGTCCGTCACAAAAACCACGGCACACCACTGTACACATTTTCTCAAAAGAAAAAAAGGGGGATTAAACCCTACACGACACATTTTCAAAAAAAAAAAAAAAAAAATCCGTCCCAACACGGCAAAGGCACATATAACCCGTCACAAAACATGGCACATATTGCACATATTTTCCCCACGAGTCCGTCACCCAAAAACACGGCACGACACATATACGTAACACATTTTTAAAAAAAATCCGTCCCTACACGGCACACACTTTCACATATAACCCGTCACAAAACACGGCACGTGTCACATTTTCACAAAAATTATCACTACACGATAATTTTTCTCACAATGTACATACATAAATAGCATTAGGTACAAAACACCAAAGCATGCAATTCACTAGATAGGCACTTTATTTTCACAAATAAGAGCCAATCTACACATTCTACGCACAAAATACACATACCCACAATTTTTACATGTCCATTTTCAACAATTCATCAAGAATTTCACAAAAAGGCATAAAATAATAAAAAAAATTTCAAAAATGCGAAAAACTAAAACCTAGTTCTAGCATTCAAAAATTCGACGAGGGAATCAAACGGAGCAGATTTCTTACCTCCCGACGTTCATGGAGCGACGATTGTGCACCTCCGGATTCGGATACAAAACATCCGGGTTCTTCGAAGATGGAACGAACGAAATCCAATTCCTTTGGAGCTCCATCCGTTGCTCGACCACTTCTTGGCTAGCGTTGACGGCGACTCCTTCGAGATCCTTCGGCCATGGCAAACAATTCAAGCAAAAAATCTTTGATTTTGGTTAACAATGGAGGTTTTTTCCTCTCTCTCTCTCGCACAGTTTACGCCTGGAAGAAGAAGGAATGAGGAAGGGCTCGGTCATTTAAACTGGTGGCTTGCAGGAGCTGTAAAAAACAAAGGTGGTCCGTACGGACCTCTTTGCAACCGGAGGTTGGTCCGTACGGACCTCTTTGCAAGGGTGGCCAAATTACTTTCTGCCCTTATAATCTTTGCCCCAGGCATCCTAAGGCCTTTTCCGGCAAATCCAAGTGCAGAATGGTCCCTAACCACTTCAATTCAATCCACCGGCCATCAACGTAAGACCGGTCCTCGCCCACTCAACGGCAATTCAACCACCGTGATCGGCGTAAGACCGGTCTCGCCACTCCAACGGCAAATCAATCCCCGGCCGTCAAGCGTAAGACCGGTCCTCGCCCACTTCAGCGGCAATTCAATCCCGGCCCGTAAGGCCGGGACCTCGCCCACTCAGCGGCAATTCAACCACCGGCCGTCAGCGTAAGACCGGACCTCGCCCACTTCAACGGCAATTCAACCACCGGCCGTCAAGCGTAAGACCGGACCTCGCCCACTTCAGCAGCAATTCAACCACCGGCCGTCAGCGTAAGACCGGACCTCGCCCACTTCAACGGCAATTCAACCACGGCCGTCAAGCGTAAGACCGGACCTCGCCCACTTCAACGGCAAATCAACCCACCGGCCGTCATCGTAAGCGCAGGTCTCGCTCCTGACGGCAATTCAATCCGTGGCATAAGACCCGACGCCTCCTCGCCCAACGGCAATCCAAGGCCCGCTCAACGGCAATTCAAGAAGGAGCCAACACCTCCCGGCCTGAATATCAAGGCACAGAAGACGCCTCCAACGCTCAACGACAACTCCGACCCTTTGGCCCTCAAAGGAGGTCCGAAGTCATCTTCCCAACCAGAAAAGGGCCCTACAAGGTCATGCATCCCCGACAATTCAAGCACCGGCGGTCGGATGTAAGCCCGAACCGCCCACTTCAACGGCGCAAGCACCGGCCATCAAAGTAAGCCCGAGCTCCTCCCCCAACAAGTCGAAAGGGAAGTCATACAGGACTGCATATCCCCAGCACCGGCCATCATCCTTGCCCACTCAATGGCAAAACAAGCACAAGAAGGAGCCAACACCTCCGAGTACAAGTCCCAAGGCACGAAGCGCCTCCAAAATGCCAAATGGTGAAGCAATCACCGGCCGTCATCCTTGCCCACTTCAACGGCAACGCAAGCACCGGCGATCATCGTAAGTCCAACCTTTCTACTCAACATGCAAAAGCACAAAGACATCTACGCCTCTCGAAGAACAAGGCAGCCATGCCTACACAACTGCGGGTAGAAGACGATTCAAAGTCCTCGCGCATTACATCAAATTGCGGCTAGAAGACGATTCAAAGTCCTCGCGCATTACATCAAACTGCGGCTAGAAGACGATTCAAAGTCCTCGCGCATTACATCAAACTGCGGCTAGAAGACGATTCAAAGTCCTCGCGCATTACATCAAACTGGCTAGAAGACGATTCCAAAGTCCTCGCGCATTCACATCAAACCGCCGCGGAAGGCACGATTCAAAGTCCTCCGGCCGGCGTGGCATCAACCGCCGCCGGATGACGATTCAAAGTCCTCAGTGGCACCAACGCCGCCGGATGACGATTCAAAGTCCTCCCGGCGTGGCACCAACCGCCGCCGAAGACGATTCAAAGTCCTCCGGCGTGGCACCAACCGCCGCCGGAAGACGATTCAAAGTCCTCGGCGTGGCACCAACCGCAACCAGAAGACGATTCAAAGTCCTCCAGCGTGGCACCAACCGCAATCAGAAGACGATTCAAGTCCTCACAACTATCCCCGGCCAGGAAGGCCTTAAACCACCCGATTAGGAAAATCGTAAAAATTCCATCCCAGGGCACCACCACGTCCTCACAATTGACCTCGGCGGTCACCACATCCCAGGACACCACCATGTCCTTACCACGCGACCTCGGCGGTCACACGACACTTCGAGGGCACCACCACGCCCACATACACTCACAAATTCACGACCTCGAACTACGACCGGGCTTGATTCCCGCCGGGGATACGTAGAATCCTATCACGGGGTCCGGCCATTGACACATACGGTCACCTAGGACACCACCACGTCCGCTTCCCCTCGACCTATACGGTCACCCGGGACACCACCACGTCCTCCCCACGGCCTCGGCGGTCACACAACACTCCGAGGGCACCACCACGCCCGCATTCACAAAACACTCACCCCACACCGAACTACGACCGGGCTTGATTCCCGCCGGGGATACGTAGGAATCCTATCGCGAGTCCGGCCTATTGACCTAAATGGTCACACAAAGGACACCACCATGTCCTCACATTGACCCTCCACGGTCACTTCCTCTCCCGGCACGCGATCCAGTTAGGACCCTTATCTTATCGGCGGCCACTTCTTTCATAAGTGACGTCGTCGAGGGGCTTACTGTAAGTACCCCAATCTGGATCACCCCCTTTCAAACACACGGGAAACACCGCAGACTCATCCACGCAGTCTCAGAGACCTCCCTCTTCTCTCTTCCTCCCTTAGCCTTCTGGCTCCCCTCTCAGTCCTCTTGAGGCACTCCCGGCCCCTTTCGGATCCTTCCGAGGCCTTAGAGCTCCCTTGTGGTGCTCAGAAGCCTCCCGAGCGCTCCCGAGACGCTCCGCGCTGCCCGAGGCACTCTCGAGGTACTCTGAGGCCTCGTGGTACTCAGAGGCCTTGCACAGTCTTTCCACGGTGTCCGGCTCTTTCAGAGTCAAACCGAAGCGATCCCAAACCATGCCGAAACTCTGCCCGAGTGACTCCTGCCACCACAACGCACGCCGAACTCCTGCGCCCGAGTGATCCCGACGATCCCCACGCACGCCGAACCTGCGCCGAGCCGCAGCCTACAACCTCAAGCTCACGCCGAAACTCGTCCGCGGACAACCGGCATCTCCCGAAGCAATCCCGTCCGTCGGGAACGCTACTCCGACCTCAAACACTATTCCCCGGCGGAAGACAGGACACGAACCAACATTGGTAAGGCTTCCTTCCCTACACTATTTCAATACATTTCCATACATAGCATACAATGTAGACATCCGATACGGCATGCATTTTTAAAAGCACACACACACACACACAACATTTAAAGGATATTAGGGGTATCCGAAAGACTCGTTTACGAGGCTACTCGGAGTGAGCTCTAATATTCTAATATTCTCTTCCCGGGGAGTCATCTGACCTCCGAACTCAAAATCTCATCACACAAAAAAACAGTTTAAAATTATCTTTAAGCGATGCCCTTTTCAATGTTTTGGGCTTAATAAAAACGGCGTGGCGACTCTACAAATGCGAAAACAAACGGCGAGACACCTCCAACCTGAAAACGCTGCAAAGCGGGAAAAATGCCAGATGCCGGGGCCGCGAGGCCTGCTCGGATCCGGGCTATTTCAATCTTGTGTGACCTATTTTGTGAGTCTAGATAATTTTCATCCAAGGAAAGTGTTCCAAGGTGAGCATCTTAGACTAGGGATGAGGAATTTACAAGGAAGTGAAGGATGTAGACCATTTAAAGTGGTCATCTATGGAGATTGACTCCAAGATGACCATACTTTAGGTCAAAAAGGCAAGTACCAAAGAAATATAAACAAAGGGACAAGGGGATTTGCATAATTAAAAGTATGGACCCTTGTAGAGAATCATTCATGGAGATGAACTCCATGGAGATCCTCTTGGATCCTTGGGACAAGAGGGGGAGGAGAGTCAAACAACAAATAGTAAGTAAGACTACAAATTTTTAAATATGGAGTAAGTGTATAAACAAGAGAGATATGAGTAGAAGGAGTGAGGGTTTATCAATCTTTCTTGGGTTTGTGTTTAGGGTTTGAAGGATTTCAAGGCTTAGAAGTGGTTTTGGAGTGGATTTGAGGTTGGATTTGGTGTGGAATTTGAGTTTCTAAGGTGAAAATGGCTGTTTGAGAGAGGATTTTGACAGCATAACAGTAGGTTTTCGTATTTTTTGGCCTTGTTAAACTGAGGGAGAAGGGCTGTATTTATAGGTTTGCTGGATGACAATCTTATCCGCGTGGATGAGATTGTAGGTACAATCTCATCCGTGCGGACGACCCCAGCAGCGTGCACGATCACATGCGAGAAGCGGTTTGGCATTTTGCACTTGGTCAATATTTCCTTTTTTATTGGAAATGACAAATCTCAGCGAGGTATTTGTTCATTTTTTTATTCCTAAGAGGTCCTTTCTCGTTCAAATTGTCAAAATAATGTCCAAAATGCCCCTAAATGATCATAAATCATTAATTTGGGCTGACGGAACATTAACGACCCCAGTTGGGGCACTTACACATGCCCTTGATCTTAGGCAAAACATTCAATGGCATTGATCGAAGGGAGACCGATAGCCGGTACATGTTGGGAGGAAGTTCCGCTATACTCACTCTGTGGCTGAGGGAGAGGTTGCAAGTTATGCCCGAGGTTCCCATGACGTGTGATCCCTGGTTCTTCCCTCAGCGACCCTTGGAGATAGGAGGCAGTCAGGCTGACTGGGAGCTTTGGATGGCCAAACTCCGTACACATCATTTGTGATGGTGGGTTCCACACTGGAAACTGCAGACGTGTCGGACCGTTCAGGATAGTCTTCTCATTGTCAGAGTTCCGGGGCTTCCCAGTCTTCTTTTTATATCCCGTCTTTGGTGCTACGGCAGTTCGGGGCGGAGTTCCTTTGATGGGCTTGAGTGATCTTGCTACCTTTGAGGTGGGATCACTTTCCACGGATGATCCTTCGACATTATTGCTTCTCATGCGGTTGTGGCAATATGCGTCTTTTCCCGCCAAGGTTCTCTTTCACCGGAGAGGGGGCACTGTTCTGTCTACTGGCTACTTGAACTGGTATGAGGAGTGTATGGGGGAGACACAAATGGCACTTTTGTGGAGGCGAAGTGAGCTATTGGGTTGGGTCTTAACCGCCGAGACAACTCAACATTGAGGAGGGCTGAGGCCAAGGCTAACCCTCAAGATAGTACGGGGGATGATATGGCTGACTATGAGGTCAACGCGAGCCGATTGGCTGGCTGGAGCACGGATATGACGGCATAGAGAGAGGCAGCTCGTAGTAGAGCTAGGGAAAGAATTTGCACTTGGCGGCAACGGGTTTGACGAGGCGTCGGGAAGGGAACCAGAGCCGGGCGGGGAGAGCAGACGGGGATATTTCCTATGAAAACGAAGAATACCCGCCGCGGAAAAGGGAAGGGAAGGAAAGATGAAGGACCAAGCACGAGCGGCTAGATTGACCTTAAAGTTCGGAATATCCACCCACTATCATTGCAGACACATTAGGTTTAATTAAGTGTTTTATTTTTCTTTGCAAGCATGTAGTGAGTCGAGAGTAGACCATGCTTGAACTCATCAAAAAGTGTACTAACTGTAATGAATTCGCAGGTTAATTTAAGAGTTTTTCAGAACACAAGTGATTGGTGTTAAATTTGAAATTTTATTTGTTTTTGAGACAGAACCAATGATAGCTGTCTACGTTCCCCTTTTACAAATAGACTAAGGGGCTCAGGTCATCGTAGTTTGACACTTTTGAGAAAATAGAAGTGGGATGAAAAGTGCGACCCTGATTTTTACCTAGATCATTTTGAGGATGTATCTAGTTAGGTATTACTCTTTTAGCACTTTGATTTTACTGATTAGAGATATATGGGAGAGAGTTAACTCGATTTCCTCCTCAAATGAAGTATCTGCGGAGCTTGCTTCCGTTTACTGGGTTGACGGAAGGGTTTCCATCCAAATTGACTAGCTTCATTGCACCACTAGAGAAGATTTTATGTACCACGAACGGGCCTATCCAAGTAGGTTCCCACTTTTTGAGGGGATTGGTCTGTGTAGGAGGCTTTTCTTTGAACACTAAGTCACCTACTCTGATGTCTCGGGTCTTGAATTTCTTATCAAATGCTCGGTCCATTCTAATTTGGTAGGCACGAGTATGTTCCGTGGCTTTCAATCTTTGTTCATCGAGTAGAGCCAGTTGTCATGACGGCTATGGATCCATTCGACTTCGTTGATCCCATTTTCCAAGAGGACTCGCAGGGAGGGGATTTCTAGTTCAACTGGTAACATTGCTTCCATCCCGTATGTCAGTGCGAAAGGAGTCTCCCCTGTGGCGGTTCTGACTGATGTTCAATATCCCCAAAGTGCCAAGTGTAGCTTTTTGGGCCAATCCCGTCCTCGTACAACCACTTTTTTATTATCCTTGTAAGAGTTTTGTTTGCTCCCTACTGCACCATTAGTCTACAGTCTGTAGGGAGAAGACTTGTGGCATATAACTCTGAACTCGGTTAACAGCTGGTCACAATCTCCTTCGAAGTGGGTCCCATTATCGGATATGATCTCGTTGGGCACTCCGTATCTGCACATGATGTTTTCCTTGATGAACTCGACCACCTTCTTGGAATTCAATACTTTGTAGGATCTGGCTTCCACCCATTTGGTGAAGTAGTCGACAATGACTAATATGAACTCATGGCCATTTCTCCCGGGTGGAGTAATGTTGCCGATGACGTCGATTCCCCATGTGGCAAAAGGCCATGGTGTAGTCATGCAATAGAGCTCGTGAGGTGGAATATGATTGAGGTTGGAAAACCGTTGGCATTTATCACAGCTTCTGATGAACTGGATGCAGTCTGTTTCCATTGATATCCAGTAGTAGCCCATATGGAGGATGACCTGTGTCAATGCTCGAGCGTTTATGTGTGGATCGTAGGCTCCGTTGTGAATTCCGTTCATAAATTCACCGGCTTTTTTTTGCTTACACATTGAAGGAGTGGTCCTTGATAACGCTGCTTGTATAACATGCCCCCCAGAATGACGAAGTGGGATGCTAGGCATTTTAGATCCACCATGCTTTTGGCCTTGATGCCTTCTTTGTAGTTTTCGCCTTCATTTGTGAAAGATGTTTCTCCACTTTTGAGGTACTGGTATACTTGGTTGTACCAGGGTTCGTCGATCGGTTCATGTTCAATGTCGATCTTACAACAGTAGGGTGGGGTTTCCCGCCTCCATACTCTAAATGGCTTTTACTGATTTCCCCTCGGGAATTTTAACAAGAGAGGCTAGAGTTGCCAAGGTATCGGCGAAGCGGTTCCTGTCTCTCGGCAAGTAGTGGAAAGAGATTTCCTTGAATTGAGCAATGAGCTCTTCCATGTATGCATGGTACTTCTGGAGGCCAGGGTCTATTGTTTTCCATCTGTTGGACACCTGGTTGATGATCAGTGTCGAGTCTCAGTACACTTCTAATTCTTTGATGTTGCATTCAAGAGCGGCTCCAAACTGGCTACGCATGCTTCGTATTCCGCCGCGTTGTTGGTTGCTTCGAAATTCAACTTTATGGCTATGGGAGTGTGCTCGCCTTTTGGATCGACCAGGAGCATTCCAATACCATTTCCTCTCTTGTTGACTGCCCCATCGAAGAAGAGTCGCCAGCGGTTTTTACTGTCGCGCGAAAAGATTCTGTCATCGGGAAACTGTGGATCAGGACCCTTGAGTTCGCTGCTTGGAAAGTCTGCCAGTTGATCTGCCATTACTCGACCCTCTGTTGATTTCCTGGTCATGTATTTGATGTCGAACTTAGCCAAGAAGAATGACCACTTGGCTAGTCTAATTGATAATGATGGCTTGTCGAAGAGATATTTGACAGGGTCCATCTTGGAGACCAGAAGCACTGAATGGGATTGCATGTAGTGTTTCAGCCTCCCGACTACCTATACCAAGGCGGTACAAGTTTTTTCTAAGGCTGAGTAGTTGAGTTCACTTCCCTGAAGCTTTCGGCTCACGAAGTAGATTGCATTCTCAACTTTTGAATCTTTCTGTTCTTGCGCCAGCATAGCCCCAATTGACGTATCAGTCACAGTCAAGTATAGGAGGAGTGGCTTATCTTCATGCGGTGGGCACAGGATCGGGGGGTTCACCAAGTATGTCTTGATTTTCTCGAAGGTTTCTTGACATTCAGTGTTCCATTCGATATCAACATTTTTCTTCATTAACTTGAATATTGGCTCGCAGAAAGAAGTTAGTTGGTTGACAAAGCAGCTGATGTATTGAAGTCTTCCCATGAAAATTTTCACTTCTGTTAGTGTTTGCGGTGGCTTCATTTCGATGATGGCCTTGATTTTCTTGGGGTCGACTTTGATGCCTCTTTTTGTGACCATTTACACTAGTACTTTACCTCATTTTACGCCGAAGGTGCACTTTGCAGGTTCAATCTCATGGAGTGCTTTCTGAGTCTGTTGAAGAACTTTCTCAAATCTATCATGTTCTGCATGTCAGATCCTTTGGAGTGTATGATCATGTCTTCTACGTATACTTCGATCTCTTTATGAATCATGACATGGAAGAGGGCAGTTGCAGCCCTTTGATAGGTAGCCCCAGCGTTCTTTAAGCCAAACGGCATGACCTTAAAATAGTATGTCCCCCATGGAGTGGTGAAAGTAGTCTTGGCCTGATCGTCTTCGGACATTTTGATCTGGTTGTATCCGGCGAAACCGTCTACAAAGGATTTTACTTCGAAATTGGCCGTGGTGTCGACCAGCATGTCGATGTTGGGCAGCGGGAAATCGTCCTTCGAACTGGCTTTGTTGAGATCTCGGAAGTCTACACAACATCTGACCTTTCCATTGGCCTTGGTGACCGTCACAATGTTGGAGAGCCAAGTCGGGTACTCAATTACTCTGATGAAGCCGACGCGGAGCATCTTCTCAATTTCTTCCTTTACTTGCAGGGACCAATCTGGCTTGATCTTGCGTAGTTTCTGCTTGATAGGCTTGGCCTCGGGATACAATGGGATTCAGTGTTCCACGATGGAGGGGTCGAGCCCTGACATGTCTTGGTATGACCAGGCGAACACGTCAATATATTTTTGAGGAGATTTATCAGGGCTTCTTTTTACCGGCGAAGCGCCCACTTGTGTCTCTTTAGGCTCTTGCACTGACCCCAGATTCACTTTAGTCATAACCTCTTCGGCAGCTGTTAGTACCCGGTCCTAAAAAAAAGATATTTTAATCTTGTTCCTAAAAGAATTGCTTTGGACTGATTAGGGTTGACAAAACCCTAATTACTCTTTTAAATAATTCTCTTTCTCGCGCCGTCGGTAAAAGGTTCGATCGACCCTTCTCGTAAAAAGGTTCGATCAACCCTTCTCGGAAAAAGGTTCGATCGACCCTTCTCATAAAGGTTCGATCGACCCTTCTCGTAAAAAGGTTCGATCGACCCTTCTTGTAAAGGTTCGATCGACCCTTCTCGTAAAAAGGTTCGATCGACCCTTCTCGTAAAGGTTCGATCGACCCTTCTCTTAAAAAGGTTCGATCGACCCTTCTCGTAAAGGTTCGATCGACCCTTTTAAGGTTCGATCGACCCTTCTCCAGAAAGGTTCGATCGACCCTTTTTCGGTCCATCAGCCGTAAAGGCCCACTTCCCGAGCACTATAAATACGTTCACACTTCTTCACTTTTCAACAACAGATTCTCAGCGGAAAAAGTCAAGACTAAACTTGAGTTTTCCATTCCACACATTTCTCAATAGCGTTTCGAACATTCTTCGAATCTTGCTAGATTCGACCCCAAAGCCTTGCCACAATTGGTAAGTCTTTTATTTAATATTCCGTTCTTTACTATTATTATTGTCATACTAGATTAAGATAATTTGTTTGCATGCCTAATATGTTCTAATTATGCCTATATGCTAGATTTAGGACTATTTTAATATGTTTAAGTATGTATGGCCGATGATGGTCTAGGATTTCACTCAAGAAATCTAATGGATCTAGGAACTATTTCTTTCCTTCCTTCTTAGTAGTAATCATCCCATGATCAACAATTCTCCAAGGATGAACGTTGATTAGTGTACCTTCCGAGGGCCTAAATCAAAGGTTCTAGGGTGTGATTATCCGTTAATTCTTTCTCTCCCCTCCTCCTTATGCATGATCCTTCTTCTATCTATTCCTGTAAACACCACACACGACCAACACCCCACATGCTAGAAAGACCGATCCGTCGGGCAATAGGAGTGATAACGTTTCTTCTTCTGTTGTAACTTGACCCCCGAACCCAATCACTTGCTTAGCCTTTTTTCAATGCTTTGGGCTATATCAAAGCGGCGTGGCGACTCTCATAAAATTAAACTAATATTTTTAATATGGTTTAAATCGAGTGTCACTTAATGAATATCCCATTTCGGTCCGACTTTCCATAATTATTTATTTTAAACTTCCGAATGCATGTTGCATCGGAACGGGGTATTCACAGTGGCGACTCCGCTGGGGACTGTTTTGAAACTTTTTCAAACTTAGTGGGTCAGACTTTCATTTTTTGTGGTGTTGTACATTATTTCTCTTTACCCCCTTTCACTTTTAACTATTGCATTCGCATGCATAAAAGTTAAAAACAAAAAAAAACATCTTTCTCTTTTTTCCTTAAAAAGAATTAGATCTTCTACCTCACACTACCACTAGAGTCCGTGTCACACCGCAGCCTGACTACCCTTAACCCATCGGAGAAGCCAAAGTGCGGGAAGTGTGGTGATCATGTCGCCTCCCTTCCGAGTCTCACTTGGCCATCCATTCATCAGTGCGCTTCGGCTGCACGGTGGAAGCCTGAAGCCTAACTTTGGTGTCACCCACTTTTACTAAGAGCACACTCCTTATACCCGGTTAGTTTGACTAGCTTTTTCCTATAGACAATTAATATAGTATTCATATTGTGTCAACACGAGTCAATGATGAGTCGAGATCTATTTCCTTTTAAAGGACGTGCCATGAAAGGTAAGTGATCGATCTTGTCCTATCATCGAATTGTCAGACCCACAATGAATATTATAGTAAACGTCTATAGGCGAAGGTTAGTTGTTAGGATCCACCACTTTAGGAATACTAGATAGTTGTGAAAAAGGGGTATCCCTTCCAACCAAAAGTAGGTTCTATAACAATAGAAGGCTTTTTTGCAAATAAAATGCTTAACTATCCCTCAATTTAGGACCTTACAAGGTCCACTCTTCACCTCTTGGAACATTCGCGGTTCGCTCTCTCTAATTTGGACCATCCTAGGTCCACTTTCTCTATCTAGGACCCTCCGAGATCCACTCTTCATTTCTAGGACCCTCCGAGTTCCACTCTTCATTTCTAGGACCCTTTAAGGTCCACTCTTTGCCTTTTGGACAAGTCGCGGTCCATATCCCTCATCCCTTGGACCATTCGAGGTCCACTTCCTCTACTATGGACTACCATAGGTCCACTATTTCTATCTTGGACCGTTTAAGGTCCACTCTTCATCTCTTAGACCATTCACGGTCCACTCTATCTACTTTGGACCATTAAAGGTCCACTTTCTCAACCTAGGACCCTCTGAGGTCCACTTTTCATTTCTTGGACCATTCGCGGTCCATTCTCTCTATTCTAGACCATCCAAGGTCCACTCCTCATCTCTTGGACCCTTCAAGGTCCACACCCTCTACTACGGACCGCCCTAGGTCCAGTCTCTCTATCTTGGACCGTTTAAGGTCCACTCTTCATCTCTTTGACCCTTCGTGGTCCTCTTCCTATACTATGGACCCCTAAGTCCACTCTCTCAATATTGGACCGTTCAGGGTTTACCCCTCTTTTCTTGGATCCTTCGAGGTCCATTTCCTCCACCCTGGGCCATCCAAGGTCCGCTCTCAAGTATTAGATCACCCATGATCTATTCCTCTTCTTTTGGACCCTTCTAGGTCAACTTTCTCTACTATGGACCCCTAAGTCCACTCTCTCAATATTGGACCATTCAGGGTTCACCCCTCTTCTCTTGGACCCTCCGAGGTCCATTTCCTCCACCCTGGGCCATCCAAGGTCCTGAAATTACCCGGATCCGAGAGGCAGCGCAATCGCGCCCCGGCATCTGGCATCTTTCGCGTTGGAGCGATGTGTCTCGCCGTTTTTGTTTTGTAGAGTCGCCACGCCGTTTTTATTAAGCCCAAAACATTGAAAAAGGGCATCAGTTTAAAGATAATTTTAAACTGTTTTTTGTGTGATGAGATTTTGAGTTCGGAGGTCAGATGACTCCCCGGGAAGAGAATATTAGAATATTAGAGCTCACCCGAGTAGCCTCGTAAAAACGAGTCTTTCGGATACCCCTAATATCCTTTAAATGTTGTGTGTGTGTGTGTGTGCTTTGTTAAAAATGCATCTTTGTATCGGATGTCTACATTGTATGCTATGTATGGAAATGTATTGAAATAGTATAGGAAGGAAGCCTTACCAATGTTGGTTCGTGTTTGTCTTCCATTGGGAATAGTGTTTGAGGTCGGAGTAGCGTTAGGTACGGATCGGGATTGCTTCGGGAGATGCGGTTGTTCGCGGACGAGTTTCGGCGTGAGTTGAGGTTGCGAGGCTGCGTTCGGGCGGAGGTTCGGCGTGCGTGGGGATCGTCGGGATCACTCGGGCGGAGGTTCGGCGTGTGTTGCGGTGGCGGGAGTCACTCGGGCGGAGTTTCGGCATGGTTTGGGATCGTCGGTTTGACTCGGAAAGAGCCGGGACAGGTGGAAAGACCGAGCAAGGCCTCGGAGTACCACGAGGGGCCTCGGAGTACCTCGAGAGTGCCTCGGGGCAGCGCGGGAGCGTCTCGGGAGCGCTCGGGGAGGCTTCGGAGCACCACGAGGGAGCTCGGAAGGCCTCGGAAGGATCAGAAAGGGCGGGAATGCCTCGAAAGGACTTAGAGGGAAGCCGAGAAGACCTAGGGAGGAAGAGAGAAGTGGGAGGTGTGTGAAAATGAGGAGGGGGAGCCCTCTATTTATAGTGCCGGATTTGGTGCAAAGAGGTCCGTACGGACCTCCACAGTAATCCGATTTTTGGTTTTCCTCGATTTGAGGGAATCGTGATGATGGAGGAATATTTGCAATTATGGTGTCCCCTGAGCAATAAGGTCCGTACGGACCATCTTGCATGCAAAGAGGTCCGTACGGACCAACTCTGCGAGGAGTAATCATTTTCCCGGGATTTGAGGGAATATTGTGGACTTTAAGGAGATTCAGTAATTATGACAGCCAAGAGGTCCGTACGGACCAATATTGCTTTCCCAATTTCTGAAAATTCCCGAAAGGTCCTTTTGTCCCTTTTTATCCCGAAAGGCTCCTCCACTTGGTTTGGTTGGGGGTTTAGAGAGGGTTTTGAGTGAGAGGGGTCGTCGAGGCTGTGTTGATGAGTCTGCGGTGTTTCCCGTGTGTTTGAAAGGGTGTGATCCAGTTGGGGTACTTACGAAGCCCTCGACGACGTCACTTATGAAAGAAGTGGGGTCGCCGATAAGATAAGGGTCCTAATGCGGATCGCGTCTTTGGGAGAGGAAGTGGCCGTGGAGGTCGGTGTGAGGACGTGGTGGTGTCCTTTTGTGTGGACCGCATAGGTCGGTAATTTGGACCACTGTGATAGGATTCCTACGTATCCCTGGAGGAATCGAAGCACAGTCGTAGTTCGGGTGTGGGGTGAGTGTTTTGTGAATGTGGGCGTGGTGGTGCCCTGAAGTGTCGCGTGACCGCCGAGGTCAGTGGTGAGGACGTGGTGGTGTCCTGGGTGACCGCATAGGTCGATGGCCGGACCACTGTGATAGGATTCCCTACGTATCCCTGGCGGGAATCAAGCACAGTCGTAGTTCGAGGTCGTGAATTTGTGAGTGCGGGCGTGGTGGTGCCCTGAAGTGTTGTGTGACCGCCGAGGTCAGTGGTGAGGACGTGGTGGTGCCCTGGGTGACCGCATAGGTCGATTGTGAGGACGTGGTGGTGTCCTGGGATGGAAATTTTACGATTTTCCTAATCGGGTGGTTTAAGGCCTTCCGGGCCGGAGATAGAGTGAGGACTTGAATCGTCTTCTGATTGCGGTTGGTGCCACGGCCGGGAGGACTTTGAATCGTCTTGCGGCGGTTGATGCCACGGCTGGAGGACTTTGAATCGTCTTACGGCGGCGGTTGGTGCCACGCCAGAGGACTTTGAATCGTCATCGCGGCGGTTGGTGCCACTGGCCCAGAGGACTTTGAATCGTCTTACGGCGGCGGTTGATGTTACTGGAGGACTTTGAATCGTCTTCGGCGGCGGTTGGTGCCACGGCCAGAGGACTTTGAATCGTCTTAGCGGCGGTTGATGTTCTGGCCCCGGAGGACTTTGAATCGTCTTGGCGGCGGTTGGTGCCACGGCCGGAGGACTTTGAATCGTCTTACGCGGCGGTTGATGTTATGCGCGAGGACTTTGAATCGTCTTCTAGCCGCGATTGATGTAATGCGCGAGGACTTTGAATCGTCTTCTAGCCGCGATTGATGTAATGCGCGAGGACTTTGAATCGTCTTCTAGCCGCAGCTTGATGTAATGCGCGAGACTTTGAATCGTCTTCTAGCCGCAGCTTGATGTAATGCGCGAGACTTTGAATCGTCTTCTAGCCGCGTTGTGGAGGCATGGTGCCTTGTGCTTTGATTGCGAGAGGCGTAGATGCCTTTTTGTTTTTGCATGTTGAGTAGAAGGTTGGACTTACGATGACTGCCGGTGCTTGCGTTGCCGTTGAAGTGGGCAAGGATGACGGCCGGTGATTGCTTCACCATTTGGCATTTTGGAGGCGCTTCGTGCCTTGGGACTTGTACTCGGAGGTGTTGGCTCCTTCTTGTGCTTGTTTTGCCGTTGAGTGGGCAAGGATGATGGTCGGTCTTTGGGGATATGCGGTCTTGTATGACTTCCTTTTGACTTGTTGGGAGGAGCTCGGGCTTACTTTGATGGCCGGTGCTTGCGTTGCCGTTGAAGTGGTCGAAGTTCGAGCTTACATCTGACTGCCCGTGCTTGAATTGTTGGGGATGCGTGACCTTGTAGGGGCCCTTTTACATTGGGAAGATGACTTCGGACCTCTTTTGAGGGCCGGTGGTTGAAGTTGTCGTTGAGCGTTTGGAGGCGTCTTGCGCCTTGATATTATTCGTCTTTGGGAGGTGTTGGCTCCTTCTTGAATTGCCGTTGAGCGGGCGTTGGTTGAATTGCCGTTGAGCGTTTGGAGGCGTCTTGTGCCTTGGGATTCGTGCTGGGAGGTGTTGGCTCCTTCTTGAATGGCCGTCGGGCGTTGGTTGAATTGCCGTTGAGCGTTTGGAGGCGTCTTGTGCCTTGGGATTCGTGCTGGGAGGTGTTGGCTCCTTCTTGAATTGCCGTCGGGCGTTTTGGAGGCGTCTCGTGCCTTGGGATTCGTGCTGGGAGGTGTTGGCTCCTTCTTGAATGGCCGTCGGGCGTTTTGGAGGCGTCTCGTGCCTTGGGATTCGTGCTGGGAGGTGTTGGCTCCTTCTCGAATTGCCGTTGAGCGGGCGGTGGTTGAATTGCCGTTGAAGTGGGCGAGGACCGGTCTTACGTTGATGGCGGGGATTGAATTGCCGTTGGAGTGGGCGAGACCGGTCTTACAGCCGACGGCCGGTGGTTGAATTGCCGTTGGAGTGGGCGAGACCGGTCTTACTGGCCCGGACGGCCGGTGGTTGAATTGCCGTTGGAGTGGGCGAGGACCGGTCTTACGCTGACGGCCGGGGATTGAATTGCCGTTGAAGTGGGCGAGGACCAAACTGCATCGAATTTGCTGAAGTAGGCCTTTAGACAACCAGGGGCAAAGATTATAAGGGCAAAGAGATAGCCCGGCGGAGTTTGATCTGTACCCCTGGGCTCGGTATGAGGCTGATGATTTCGAGGGTGCTCCCGTGGTGACAGCGCAAGGGAAGATGCTGCGGGGCGACTGCGACGTCATGTACAGGGGATCGGGTCTTACGCGGCATGGCCCGGGTATGCTTCCCTTGGCTCCGAGGGACCCTCCTTTTGGGATGCTTGATTCCCGGGATATGGATGTGCTTGATTTTGAGAGGTACCTTGGCGGTGTGGGCGCCGAGGAGTTCATTTTGTATGGAGAGGAGTACGGGGCCTTCGTGAGGAGGAAGCTGAGGACGCCGCAGGTACTGGCGAGGGAGAGAGAGGCTGGCCCGCAGGCTCCCCCAGAGGTTTCGATGCCGGGGCCGGATTTCACGTATGTCCGTGGGGACGGGTCGAGGCGGAGGGTGTCTACCGTTTCGGCGAGCTCTGCTTGCATACAGAGTGGACCCAGATAGATCGGTGAGTGTGCTTACTCTTTTCCATCTTGGCATCTTTTACGTATTTTCTCTTTTTGTTGTTGAGTATAAGCGTATTCTTTGGCGTTTCCTTGGGCTGCTTGTTGGTGCGGAGTCCGGGGAGAGCTTATGATATGTTGACTCGCCGTTACGTGGCGATGAGATCGTTTGCGAAGAAGATGGCTTCGAAGATATCTTGCCGGTCTTCGCGACGCGTGCCGGCGTACGAGCCTATGCCTTCGAGGCATTCTGTAGACGTTCCTCCGCCTAGAGCCGAGCCGGAGCCGCGGCGAGGAGGGACCTTTGAGGCGGCATAGCATGGATGCGGGGCGTCTTCGGGAGGCTGCGGGGCCTTCGAGGGAGCAGCCCTTTTATCGGTTCATGCCTCCGCATGGCGCATGAGTGAGGGTTCCTCGAGCCTTCTTTCTTTGATCCTTTCACCGGATTTGATCCTTAGTACTTTTCGTGGGAGCCTCCGTGGTGCTCGGTATTCGGCAGACGAGGATGTGACGGGCGAGCGGGGCCCAGGATGCCCGACTTCTCTCTGGAGGACCTTGGCGAGATGATGATGCGAGGAGTCGATTAGTATTCATTTGCTTTCCCTCTTTTCATATCCCTCTTTTTTTGTTTGTTTAGCAACATTTATGGATATTTTGTACTGTAATAAAACACTTGCATTTGCACGGCAAAACATTTTATTTTAAGATGTAATGTCAATTTTGTGATTCCTGGGAATTGTCCTAGAAATTGTTGCTATTATTATTTTTTATTTTGTGCATGCCACGTGAGCTGAGAGTGTGTTTGTGGGTAGTGTTTGTTCTTGAGAATGGCTTTGTCCGAGTGTTTGGGCGGTTTGGAGCAAGGTTTCTTTGGGGACGATGGTTGTTATGCTTTGTCTTTGAGGAAATGGGTTACATTTGCAAGGAGTCCGTACGGACATACCTAGCATGCAAAAGAGGTTCGTACGGACCAACCTTGCTTTTGGGAAGGACATAAATGCTTTCCGATTAATGCAGTTCTTCCTCATTTCCCCATTTGCGGCCATTTTCGAGCTTTCTTCCCCATTTTCTCTAGGAACCTCCATTTTTGCCATGGATTCTTCGTACGTCCCTAGAATTTTGCCGAGGCTTTCGCGGAGATAGGAAGCACACTTCCTTGGCTTGATTGAAAACGTGGATGCGGCGCCGTATGAGGCATCGAGAGACGGGCTTTCGAGGTAAGGTTTCGTCTTTGCTCGGTTTGGTCTTTTAAGGAGTTGGTTCTGATTGGGATTTGTTGCGGGGCTGCCGCGAAGTTGCAGGATGTTAGGAGGCACGTGTAACTTGTTTCTCCTATAATGAAATGGTGCCCACTTTTGAGGATTTTCGGGCTTTGATTGGAGGACCGGAGGTGGAGGCCATCTCGCTTCCTTTGATTGGTGGTGCTGTGGTGAGCGTGAAGCTTGCAGACTTTCTTCGTACTTCGTTGGAAGAAGTGCGGGGGCATGATCCTTGATTCGGGTCATATCGACATTTCTGAGGCCGGAGCGGTTCATGGTTGATGATGAGTGATGTCTCTTGGGATGCGTTTGCCTTGTGCACGATAGCGGACGCTTTTCTGGTCGGCTCACTTGGCATTTGCGATGGCGCTTTGCTAGATGTGGTAGGGCCTTTGCGGAGTGGAGAGGATATTGTCCCGTTGGTCTTTGGGGAGACTCTTCATGGTATCGACCGTCGCGGCGGGGATCGGTTCATGAGAGGGGAAGCCCCGCTTTGCTCACCTTGTGGCTGCGAGAGAGACTTCGGGCCATGTCAGGCTCCGACGTCGTTTAGCCCGTGGTCATTTGCTCGGCGACCTCTTGTGTTGGATATGGATCGATCGCCCGGGAGAGATGGATGGCACACAACTTGGTACGCATCGAGATCATTTGGTGGGTTCCGCTGGAGGATTGAGACCAGGAGGATCTTGCGGGGAAGGGTCCTACGTTGTCGAGTTCCCGGGTTTGTCTTGGTCCTCCTTCTATATTCCGTCGCTTGTTTCCCGGCGGTTTGGGATGAAGCGGGAGCCTTTGTTGGCCAGGATGACCTTGCTGCTGCGGAGGTAGTTCCTCTTTATATGGCGGCTTCGAGGTGCCTTCTTGTATTTTACGAGGGTATGGAAGTATTCCGCTTTCCCTCTGTGGTACTCCTTAGACGTCGGGAGAGTGTCGTGTTGACGACTCGCATCCGGCTGGCTATGGCGTGTTGGCAAAGTGGCGTGTTGGGAGAGCAGGTGTTGCGGCAGTAGCGATTCCTAGCGACTGACTGTTGCGTAGTAGTAGCTATTGCCTTAGGAGTTAGAGCACAGTCGACCCTTTGGATGTGACGGGAGACACTTTGTTTGACTACGAGACTAGAGTTGACCGGCGACGGGGAGAGGTCCTCTTTACGGACTCGCGGAGGAGGAGATCCAAGCGAAGCACGGGCGAATGAAGCCCCGAGAGCTCTTGGATTGTTTGACTACGGGGAGGACCCGGATCTCGGAGGAGAGACGCAGAGTTGGGTTCACGTGAAGCGAAAGAAGACTCGCCGGGGACGAGGGAAGAAAGGAAAGAATGGCGAGGGGACAAGCGCGAGATGGCGCGGAATGACCTCCTAAGTATCCATTCATTGCATTGCAAACACATTATTAGTTAAATGTATTAATTTGTCTTTTAGCATGTTGTGAACTTGAGAGTAGACCGTGCTTGAACTCATCAAGAAATGTTGTAACCGTTAGTGATTTGTGATTTACTTTTAAAGCTTTGTCGAGACGCAAGATCTCTTGTTTGCCTTTGCTTACATTGTGCACTTTGTCGGCGTCCATCTTTGGACTTTTACATTTGCATTTGCGGACTTGAAAGCGATGCGGGCTTTGGCAGACAATCCCCTTTCTTGAGGCTTTGTGCTTGGTGAGAGGTTGAATGCTCCCTTGACAAGTCGTTTTGACGGTCTTTTTCGTAGCTTCCTTGCCTCTTGTTGGCGTCGGGCTCTTGACCACTTTTTTTGCGGCTTACGCTTGAGCTTCTTTTGTTTTTTTTTTTTTGTGAGCCCTCGATCGAGCTCTTTTTTTTTTTTTTTTTTTTTTTTTTTTTTTGAAGCGCGTGAGGCGAAGACAAGCCCCTGGCAGGAAGCAAACATGAGTCAGTCGTTTGATCTTTGAGTGACCCTCGGATGTCCTTTGATGTTGCCGCGTCGTTTGACTTGGTCAAGGTATTTGTTGGGGCGTGTTCTTGAAAAGTCCGTTGCTTGATGGAGGTCTTGATTGACATTCAAACTTTTGACTTTTTTGTGTATTTTTAGACCGGACCAATTAAGGTTGCCTACGTTCCCCCAGGACTAGAGGGCTCAGTCTGCGTAGTTCGACACTACATGGAGTGCCAAGAGAGCTGCAGCCTGTTCTTCTTCGGGCGAAGTATCTGCGAAGTTTGCTTCCGTTATTTGGATTCATGAAGGGATTGCCGTCTAGGTCACGTTAGCTTCATGGCGCCTCAGGAGAAGATCTTTTGAACCACGAAAGGGCCGATCCATGTGGGTTCCCATTGTCCCAGTGGGTTGGTTCGAGTGGGAGGCTTTTCTTTGAGTACAAGGTCACCTTCCACTGATGTCTCGATTTGACTTTCTTGTCGAAAGCTCTAGCCATCCTGCTTTGATAGGCTCGGACGTGTTCCATGGCCTTTAGTCGTCGCTCGTCTAGCGAGCCAATTCGTCATGTCGGCTTCGGAGCCATTCGACTTCGTTGATGTCATTTTCCGGCGGTACTCGGAGTGAGGGAATTTCCGGCTCGATGGGAAGGACTGCTTCCATCCCGTATGTCGGGGCAAATGGGGTTTCTCCCGTAGGTACATTACGGCGATGTGCGGTAGCCCCAAAGTGCAAGGTGCGGCTTCTCGGGCCAATCTCGTCCTTGGGTGGTCATTTTTTCGGATGATCCGTTCGAGGGTTTTGTTTCTTGCTTCCACGGCGCCGTTTGTTTGTGGCCGTAGGGAGAAGATTTGTGGCGTGTGACCTTGAATTCAGCCGATGCAGCGAATTCCCCCTCGAAGTGTGAACCATTGTCCGATATGACCTCATTTGGGATGCCGTATCGGCGAGATGATGTTTTCCTTGAGGAAATGCGCGACCTTCTTGGAGGTGAGTACTTTGTAGGTCTTGGCTTGACCCATTTGGTGAAGTAGTCGATGGCTACTAAGATGAACTCGTGGCCAGATTCTTTGCGGCGGAGCGATTTTCCCGATGACGTCAATTCTCCAAGTGGCGAAGGGCGAGGTGTAGTCATGCGGTAGAGATCGTGGGGCGGCGGATGATTGAGGTTGGAGAACCGTTGGCACTTGTCGCGGCTTCGGACAAAGTGGATGCAATGCGCCTCCATGGAGATCCGGTAGTAGCCCATCCCGAGAATGATTTGCATCGGGGCTCGGCGTTCATGTGGGGACCGCAAGCCCCATTGTGGACTTCGTTCATGAACTTGCTTGCTTCTTCTTGGGCGACGCGCGTAGGAGTGGCCCGTGGTAGCGTTTCTTGTATAGCATGTCCCCGAGGATGACGAAGTGAGAGGCAAGGCGTTTTAGGGCCATGATGCTCTTGGTTTTGACCCCTTCGTGTGTGGGTCTTCCTTGTTCATGAAGGTGGTTTCCCGTTCTTGAGGTATTGGAAGATCTGGTTTGTCTTTGCCGGAAACGGCGTCGGACTTGCGTCTCTTTGGCTCTTCGGCAATCTTGCAAATCGTTGTGATTAAAACCTTCTCGGCGGCTTGGGCCCGGTTTTCTCTCGTTTGACAACATGCTTAAAGATGTGCTTAATGTATTGTTCGTTTAATGTGTACGCTTCTTTATCAAGTGAATCGTTATTAAGCTTGTTTGTGTGTTAGTTAATTTATCGGTTGTTAAAGATGCAATGAGAGAGATACTCGGAAAGATCGAAGCATTCATTAAGAGCATACGGGAATACATTATTGGCAATGAGTTCGTAATCTTACGGCGTGAGGCCATCGGATGACTCGAGAGACTCAAATTCTAAGCTAATGGACTCGGGATGAGTTTTGACACTAGACTCTAGGACTCGAGGGGTCGAGACCAAGTTGTTCGATCATGTCCTTTTTCTTTGGCGGTGGGTCGGAGAAGGTGGCCCGGTTATTGAGTGGCAATGAGCTTGATAGGAGATGGGGCTTGAAGGGCTTTGTGTCATCGTTCCCGATCATTGCTATCATAGAGTTATCGAAACAAAATCGATTAGATCGGCATCTCGATTTCTTCTTTGAAGAGCGAGGTGGAGCGGTGGTTCGTCCCAAGCATCGTCTGCGGAGTCTCTTGCTTTTGTCTTGGGCATTACTAGCTCGAATGCGGACTCGTCCCGCTTGTTGAAGGCGGGAGTGTTGACGAGAGAGTTTTCGAATTCTTCCGCGAAAGGGAGTTTTCGAACCAAAATTCATTGTGAATAGTGGTGGTTGTGGATCCGGCGGGGGCGGTGTGTCGAGGAATGCTCTTCGGACGGGATTTGGCTTGAGGCCTACGAATCTTGCCGGAGGTTACCTTTGGAGCTTGTCCATGGTTGTCGGCCGGCTTTGTTTGGCGTGATCGGCTCTGTTCCCTTTTACGGATCTCCTTCCAAGTTGCCGGCCTTCCTTGTGAAGTACTTGGTCATGTCGAAGGCGCCAGGGCGAAGATCGGAGATTGCGTGCGAAGCCTCTTTTGTTATACGTGGAGCGTTTTCGTGCGGCTCGCTTGTCCTCCGCAATGTGTTCGGGAGTAGGAGAGTATCCCGGGCCGTGCGAGGTATTACATTCTTTGATATTGATGATACGGTGAGTGCCACGATGGCGTTTTCCCAAACCGAGCCCCGGGATGTAGTTCATGTGCTTCATCATTTTCATCGGGGAGGATCTTGTCCCAAATCAAAGGCGGAGTCTATGTGGCACACTTGGGCCTTTGGGCTTTCGATGGTGAACCTGTTAGCATCATGCCATCATCGTCGGGTTTGATTTCTAAGGCAAGGACGCCGTTTGTTTCGGTCCTTTCGTTGACTATGCTATCACCGTAGATGATGGTAAGATCTGTTCCTTGGACGAACTTTACGCAGCGATGAAGAGTGGATGCCACCCCATTGATACGGGTGTAGCGAGGGCGTCCCAAAATGGCGGTGAATGTGATTGGGATGTCGATGACTTGGAAATCTGTCGGGACCATTTGTTTTCCCAGGCCACGGGTTGAGTGGCTATTCCCAAGGCGGGCGGGATGTTGAGTCGTATGCCTTGATTGCACCGAGTCGAGGGCTTTAGATCGGTTGCTTTGATCCCTAGCAAATCCATCATTTTGGGTGGAAGGACGTTCATGGATGATCCCCATCTACCAACACCGAGGGAGACGGCGCTCGTCAGTTGAGCTGTTATGTAGAGAGGCTCGTTGTGAGTCGGCCCAAATTTTGGAAGATCGAGCTCTGTGAAGGTGATGATATTCTTTGCGTAATTGACGTTGCCCGATCATCAGGCGCTTCATCGGGTGTCAGCGTGATGGGAACCATAGTGCGGGCCGGGCTTTCTTCCAACTTGAGCTTGTGCGGGTAAGATGAAGTGAGTAAGGACAGTGAGATGTTAGCTGAGTGCGCTTGAGGCTCGTGTCAAGACGGGGATCTTCAACCTTTGGGTCCAAGGTTTCGGCTTCTTTGGCGTAGGGCCCCTTTTCAATTCGTGGCTCGGTATGGGTGGCCTTTTGTCTGTCCGTGGAGGATTGGCTGGGATTTGGCCGGAACGTGTCAGAACATTCACCTCTGGACTTATGGTTTTGCTTGTCTCTCCTATTTACGTAGTGGGAGGAGCACGATTGGCGTAAGAGCCGGGCTGCGCATTTCAATTCGTTCCTTTGTCATAGCCTTCTTGAAGCATCAATAGTGGCTTTGAGATCTTCCCAAGACGGGGTTGGATTATACGGACCTTCGGGCCTTCGGTGGCGGTGCGAAGCTTCGTCCCGGTGATCATGGAGCGAGACATTGCCATGGCCTTGTGCGAGAGCTAGGCTTCTTTGGAGTAGATGACATAGTAGTCAAACTTTCTGAGGGTTCTCCAAGGGTTCCGATTGTGGGATCACCGATTCATACCTCTTTTCGGTTTTTGTTGAGAAGATAGCTTCTTCTTTCGTCGAGGACGGCCCTCGTTCATTGCATCACTGGAATTCCATTTCCGGACAAAGCACTTCAATGTGCAGGCGTCCCACCGAGATGTGTTCGTTGTTCGGCGGTGAGTACGGGACCTCGGGAGGCTGGATGGGCAAGCTTTCCTCTGGAAGGTCTTGTGGCCTTACGTCATAAGCTGCATGGCTCGTACGAGGGTAACGGGTTGACTTACGGGAGACAATGAGAGATGTTAGAGAGCGTGGAGCGATCATGGCTTGGGAAGCCCCGAGGTAGTTGGGTGGCTAATGTTCGAAGTGGTGCATGGCACCTTCGATCCGAGCTTGTTGCTCACCTTGGCGTTTCTCAATAGCCATGAGGACACCTTGAACTTCTTCAATGTTGGGAAATTTCTTGGGGGTAAGGTCCCGTTCTCATCGTGGTTATCCGGCTTGGCCGTAGGGGAATTGACGGATTGTCCTGGTGGCAGAGTTGGGAAGGAGGTAGGACCTTCTTTGTTTGACCTTTGGGAGATGGGTTCCGGGTACTCTCGACCACTCTACGGTTAGGCTGGAGAGGTGATGGGCAAGGTTTAGACACGGGAATGGTCTAACGGGATAAAGGGGAAAGCTCACGTGGCATGCGGTTTAGTTTCTTTTATTTTTTGATTTTTTTGTTGTTTTAATTTACTTAAAACATGTTTTCTCGAAGTCCTAGGTAGGTTGGAAAAGATTGCTCTTCTTTTTCGCAACTATGCTAGATCTGGGTCGATGGAGACCATACGTGCGGCTATAAGCCCCTCGTTTTGCACACTGTATTTCGACATCCCGGGGTGGACGGCCCGAGCGAGGGTCCTATAGTGCAAGCGGTTTCCACCGGCCTAAAAGAAAAATCGAACCTAAGGACCCGAGGCTTTGTCATGTTCGTTTTGATGCGTTAGCCGTGAATAGTGAGCCAGAAACGGCCGGCTGAGTCAAGATCGAGTCGAGAGTTCGGCATGACCTCTCTTTACCTTGCTTGCGCAAGGGATGCAGTGACGTTAGGCGTTGGTGGGTCATATCGTCATGGGCGACGTATCAAAGGCGTGATGACAAGGTGTCATGCGAGCATGGATGTATATCGGGACGGAACATCGTGCAGGTGTAGCTTCGGAAATCAAGATCGAGTCAAGATTTTAGCATGACCTTTCATCGCTTTGCTTGCGCAAGGGATCTTGAGTTAGAGCCTTGACTCGAGAAAATGGCCGGCATGGTATATGTATCCGGGCTATGACACGGGCCCCAGGTAAAAACCAGCCGAGTGCGGGCCAGTGTGACTCAAGACTGAACGTGCGGGGTTGACGCTTGGCTAGGATGGGATGTTTGGAATGATCCCGTGCGCGTCCAAGAGGCCTAGGAAGACCTAACGGACTGCAACCGAGACCACTCCGGGTTGAGGGTTGTAGTGTGCGATGTATCCGAGGCATCGGTGCGCGTAGCGTGCGGTGTAACCGAGGCAGCGGTGTGAGTAGAGTGCGGTGTAACCGAGGCGGCGGTGCGCGTAGTGTGCGGTCTCTAAAATTCCTTTTACGAGTAAAACAGAAGGTTTTGAAGAATTTTAAATGTATGCGCGAGATGTATATTGATGCATTTTTTGTATTTTTATTTTTTTTTGTAAAATAAAAACGAAGCACGTCTTGTACACACACAACAGTTAAAGGAAGGGGTAAAATGAAAGTTTGACCCTCATCATCGTTTTAAAAATCTTTTGTTTTGTTTAAAAGTTTTTAAAACAAAATTCCCCAGCGGAGTCGCCAACTGAAATTACCCGGATCCGAGAGGCAGCGCAATCGCGCCCCGGCATCTGGCATCTTTCGCGTTGGAGCGATGTCTCGCCGTTTTTGTTTTGTAGAGTCGCCACGCCGTTTTTATTAAGCCCAAAACATTGAAAAAGGGCATCAGTTTAAAGATAATTTTAAACTGTTTTTGTGTGATGAGATTTTGAGTTCGGAGGTCAGATGACTCCCCGGGAAGAGAATATTAGAATATTAGAGCTCACCCGAGTAGCCTCGTAAAACGAGTCTTTCGGATACCCCTAATATCCTTTAAATGTTGTGTGTGTGTGTGTGTGTGCTTTTTAAAAATGCATGCTGTATCGGATGTCTACATTGTATGCTATGTATGGAAATGTATTGAAATAGTATAGGAAGGAAGCCTTACCAATGTTGGTTCGTGTCTCTGTCTTCTCTTGGAGAATAGTGTTTGAGGTCGGAGTAGCGTTCCGGTACGGATCGGGATTGCTTCGGGAGATGCCGGTTGTCCGCGGACAGAGTTTCGGCGTGAGTTGAGGTTGCAGGCTGCGTTCGGGCAGAGGTTCGGCGTGCGTGGGGATCGTCGGGATCACTCGGGCAGAGGTTCGGCGTGTGTTGCGGTGGCAGGAGTCACTCGGGCAGAGTTTCGGCGTGGTTTGGGATCGTCGGTTTGACTCGGAAAGAGCCGGGACACCGTGGAAAGACCAGGCAAGGCCTCGGAGTACCACGAGGGGCCTCAGAGTACCTCGAGAGTGCCTCGGGGCAGCGCGGGAGCGTCTCGGGAGCGCTCGGGGAGGCTTCGGAGCACCACAAGGGAGCTCGGAAGGCCTCGGAAGGATCCGAAAGGGGCCGGGAATGCCTCGAAAGGACTTAGAGGGGAAGCCAGAAGGCCTAGGGAGGAAGAGAGAAGTGGGAGGTGTGTGAAAATGAGGAGGGGAGCCCTCTATTTATAGTGCCAGATTTGGTGCAAGAGGTCCGTACGGACCTCCACAGTAATCCAGTTTTTGGTTTTCCTCGATTTGAGGGAATCTGTGATGATGGAGGAATATTTGCAATTATGGTGTCCACGAGCAATAAGGTCCGTACGGACCATCTTGCATGCGAAAGAGGTCCGTACGGACCAACTCTGCGGGGGGAAGTAATCATTTTCCCGGGATTTGAGGGAATATTGTGGACTTTAAGGAGATTCGGTAATTATGACAACCAAGAGGTCCGTACGGACCAATATTGCTTTCCCAATTTCCTGAAAATTCCCGAAAGGTCCTTTTGTCCCTTTTTATCCCAGAAAGGCTCCTCCCTTGGTTTGGTTGGGGGCTTAGAGAGGGTTTTGAGTGAGAGGGGTCGTCGAGACTGTGTTGATGAGTCTGCGGTGTTTCCCGTGTGTGTGAAAGGGTGTGATCCAGATTGGGGTACTTACAGGTCCGCTCTCAAGTATTAGATCACCCATGATCTATTCCTCTTCTATTGGACCCTTCTAGGTCCACTTCCTCTACTATGGACCCCTAAGTCCACTCTCTCAATATTGGACCGTTCAGGGTTCACCCCTCTTCTCTTGGACCCTCCGAGGTCCATTTCCTCCACCCTGGGCCATCCAAGGTCCGCTCTCAAGTATTAGATCACCCATGATCTAGTCCTCTTCTCTTGAACCCTCTGAGGTCCACTTCCTCTACTTTGGACCATTCAAGGTCCACTCCTCAATTTAGGACCCTTCGAGGTCCACTCTCTCTATTTAGGACCATTAAAGGTCCACCCTTCCACCTGAGACTCTCTGAGGTCCACCCCCCATCTCTTGGACCATCCATGGTCCACTCCTCTACCTTAGACCACCTGTGGTCTATATCCTTCTACTTGGGACCCTCCGTGGTCCACCTCTCATCTCTCAGACCATCCATGGTCCACTCCTCTACCTTAGACCATCCATGGTCTATATCCTACACTTAGGACCATCTGTCATCTCTCGGACCACTCTTGGTCCATTCTAAAACCCTCCGAGGTCCACTCTTCGTCCCTTTGACCATCCATGACCACCCATGGTCTACATCCTTCAAGTTAGGACCCTTCAAAGTTCTACCTCTTATCTCTTGAACCATCCACAGTCTGCTCCCTTAGTCTTAAAACCATCCATAGTTTAGATCCTTTATCTCTAGCACCCTTCAGCCAAAAACCCACCTAGATCAAACCTCTCTCGACTCATCTAGATTAAACTACCATCTAGGGCCTACCTAAGCCAACTTAGCAATCAAGGCCGATTCTCATCCAAGTCCAAATCACCCTCATTTGACCAAGGATCGAGTCATCTTCCTCTTCCTTTTTCACCAAACGGACTCTTTTACATTCATCCTCTCTGTTTCTCTAAACTTAACCCTGGTTGTATCATCAATCGGGGCCCCCTCAAACTACGGTGACCTGAGACTCGTACCTTAAATGGTAAGGGTTACGTAGGCAACTTCAGCCCGGTCAAACTCTCAAATTGTGGAGATCAACTATTTTCTCAAAGATGCCTTAAGATTAATTATGAGTCTAATTCAACTCATTGGTTTGACCCTGCCATATGTTCTTACAGAATTCTACATCATGTCTATGGAAAAAAGCATTGAAGCCCTTAAAGAAGTCTCAGACATGAAGTTGGAAGTGATCAACCTCCTCAAGGACATGCATGAAATTGAGCAGCGCCATTTGTCTTACATTCACGAGTACTTGAGAAGAGTTCTTCCTCCTGTTCAATTCCAGAGTCCCTATCATCCACATGCTTGTGGTCCCACTTATGGTCCTACAAATCAAAATTTCTCATTCAGGATGTCTGCTGTGGCCACCAACCAACGAAGGGCACCAATACCCGAGTCACCCCCAAATTCAATCCAAGAGACGAAGATCGACAAGGAGCATTTTGATGACTTAGGAATGCCTGTGGGTGAGTTCTTCGAAGTTTTGGTGAGAAAGAATTTGATCAAGCCGCTCGAGAATTACAAGCCTGTTAATAAGAGAGCTAACTTGGATACATCCAAGTTTTGCAGATACCACAAGTATGCCGGGCATACCACTCGATGAGATATGTCTCAGAATCGAAACGCTTGATTCAAAGATTGATCAACCAAGGAAAAATCCAGGGCCTCATTGATGAAGAAACCCTCGTCCTTTAAGGGAAGATTTAGATTCATTCAGTCTTGTAGGTTCTAGTGTGTCTTTCTTACGTCCACTTTGGGCATTGGTATGTAATGTCCACTTTGGACTGGTTACTTCATTAATAAAAAAAAAGTCTTTCTTTCCTTTCTCTCTAGACTTGAGACATAGTCTCGCATTACTTTCAAGAAGATTATTTTATTTATAATTATCACTTGATTGCTAATCTCACTGATTAACTCACCGGCTAATAACTCATAACAAAGTAAACAATTAATAACAAATGCTTTGATTAGAGTGAACAACTCACTGTCCCTTCCTCATATACACCATCCCTATGCACCCTTCTCTCATACACTCTCTCCATACTCCACCATATACTTTTCGTACACTATCTCCAGACCCTCTCCTTGTACATGCCCTCTATGCTTTCTCGAGCATACACTTCCCCAAATACACTTTCCCCCACTTGACCTCCTTTTCATATGGCCAAGACAAACACAAAGACCGTTGTTGCTCATACAAAGAAAATACAAGGGGTTGTTCTTATCCTTCACAAGTGCTACATGAATGTCTCGCGTCTCCTCTGATTTTCCATTTGAACGATAAGCTTTCGTTGAATATGCTCACATGTCTTTCTCATGGTCCGAATATGTTTTGCCTTACTTAATAAGTCGGTTAAATGAGTTTGCATTTATTTTAAATACTCTTTTGAGAATGCTATCCAGTAGCGATTGAAGCTTAAACCTCTCACCATAGGAAGCCATAACCTTATCCTCACTAAATAATACCCTTTCATTTCAAGATCGACAAGTTTTGAAACCCTAAGGAAGAATCCCATACTAGGGGCTCCCCTGACTCACAAAGGAAGTAATCACCTCCAAGCTCAAGAAATGTGGAATGCAAAAGAAACTCATACAAGGGGCTCCCTCGACTCACAAAAGAAGGGACCACCTCCAAGCCCAAGAGGGAAAAGGTAAACGCATCCTAAGGCATACGCTAGGGGATATCGCGAGCAAACAAATTCGAAGGCTTTTCTAGAGAAGAGGGTGTCAAAAAAAAAAAAAAACCCTTCCATCACTCTGAAGAGAACATCCCATCTCAAAATGAGACATCGAGTGAAGGTCCTATCGTGATCAAGTTACCTGCTGAAATCACAACAAACTCACGAGAAGAAGCAACAAAGATTTCCTCTTGGACAAATCCCGTAAACCAATTCCAAGTCCATCCTCCCACTTTTAGGGGATTCCATCACCACCATTGACCTTGTCAAAATCAAGGAGGTTCTAAAGAAGCGACAACAAGAAAATCCCTTCACCTTAGAGATCCCAAACACATCCCTCAAACCAACCTCTCAGCAAAAGGCCCAGCCGATCTCTCACTTTAAGAGGTCATGTTAAGCATCACCCAATGATCGATCGCAACCCGAAGCCCAGCTACAACCGCTATCGGATGACATTCTCATTTCCCTAAAAGATTATTTAAAAGAAATGCATATTCAAATTTTTGAGTAACTTGTTGTCCTACGTGAGCATATTACATACTCTCTCCAAGTTTGGGAACTCGTCCTATTCTTGAAATTCGTTCGTTCGACTCCTCAAACACTGTCTGCAAAAGTCCCACTGGGGCTTCGCATCCGTGCCTCTCAGCGGCACTCCGGTAAAAGCAAGGAGACACGCGCTAGGGACTATTCCCCTCGGCTTGCGAGAACAAAGGAACAACGAATCTTAACTTGAAAGAATGAAAAATAGAAGGGGCTATAATCAGTCAAATCCTACTTTTTCTTCCACTCCAATCTTTTTCCTATTTTTCATTCTTTCTCATAAAGAAGATCAATGCGGCAAATTTCCGCACGACAATTACCACCGAATTCCGTCAGCAAAGAAGCAACAACGGAACATCCTACTCCTTCTAAAGTCAAGCCCGATTTCACCATCAATCGATTTTATCTCTCTTATTCCAGCTTCAAATCAAAGCATTCATTATTTGTTTACTTATATAATTGGAATTTGATAAACCAATCAGTGAGGTCCATTCTCGAGCAATCAAAAGATAATTCTAAATAAAACAATTCTTCAAATGTCTCGACAAGTCTTCTTTTCTACAATCTAGGAAGAGCCAAACACTTACTTTCTGTCAAGCAGGGGCTTCCTTACACTTGTACATATACTCGCATGGTCGTCCGAAAAGTCAAAACCCAAGAACCTTCTCTAAAATCTCTCTCCTTACAAAGTGTCCCTATGGTATTTCAATACATTTTCTTTCTTTTACTTTTTGAGTCGACTGAATGATTTAAAAATAGAGACGCTCAGGCACTTTGCTCTAAGCCTTCATCAAACATTGAGGCTCTCCTCAACGGAAATGGGTCGACTATGTGGTTCTTCAGCAAAGGCCAGGGGCTCTAACAAGAATCGAGGCTCCAACGAAGTCATATCTAGTAAGAAGGGCATCCCTTGTCATCAAGATCAGCATGTGGCAAATTCTTTGAGTTAGTTAGAAACATAATTAATCATAAGACCTCCTTATCAAATTAACATACTTTCAAAATGCCATCCTCCTTGGCGCCTTGTTTACAAAATCACTCTTTGGTCTTCACAAATTTTCAAACTCTTCAAGTCTATCAAAGACGTATCTCTGTGACTCTCAAGATGACTCGGTCCTACCCCTTATCTCTGGACATCAAACTTATCCAATCCCATCTTCTATCATAGACACCTACTCGGCCTCGCCTGGCTTAAACCATAACCTTTCTGCTCATTGCCTTGTTTAGACTTACCACAAATGTAAACCCTAGCTTCGAGCCTAGGAGACAAAACTCCTCTCTAAACCCTAGCTATAAGCCTAGGTGACAAATACCTCTCCAAACCCTAGCTTTAAGCCTAGGTGACAAATACCTCTCCAAACCCTAGCTTTAAGCCTAGGTGACAAATACCTCTCTAAATCCTAGCTTTAAGCCTAGGTGACAAATACCCCTCTAAACCCTAGCTTTAAACCTAGGTGACAAATACCTCTCTAAACCCTAGCTTTAAGCCTAGGTAACAAATACCTCTCTAAACCCTAGCTTTAAGCCTAGGTGACAAATACCTCTCTAAACCCTAGCTTTAAGCCTAGGTGACAAAAACCTCTCTAAATCCTAGCTTTAAGCCTAGGTGACAAATACCTCTCAAAACCACAAGCTTCAGGCCTGGGAGACAAACTCCTTATACAAACCCCTAGCCTCAATAATCCCAATCAATTCAAGGGTGACTTCCTTATACGTCAATTCTAGGGTGACTTCCTTATACGTCAGTTCTAGGGTGACTTCCTTATCCGTCAATTGGGTGACTATACTCAATCTTTGGTGACTCCCTTATACGTCAATTCTTTGGGTGACTTCCTTATAAATTTCGCGTGACTCCTAGGACAATCAAATCTTTGGGTGACTCAAATCTTTGGGTGACTCCTATACGTCAAATCTTTGGGTGACTCTTGGCAGCCAAATCAGGCGACTCCCTCGGACACAATTGGGTGACTCCCTTGGAGACTTCAACAATCTCTGGGTGACTCCTGACAATTAAATCTTTGGGTGACTCCCCAAATCTTGGGTGACTCAATTCTTGGGTGACTCCCGACCAAATCTTTGGGTACTTAGGACAAATAAATCTTGGTGATTCCTGACGTTGGTGACTCCTGACAAAATCTTTGGGTGACTCCCCAGTCAAATCTTTGGGTGACTCCCCCAGGACGATCGAAATCTTTGGGTGACTCCTGACAGTCAAATCTTGGGTGACTCATCAAATCTTTGGTGAGCTGACATCAACCTTTGGGATGACCCCTGGCCGAAATCTTTGGGTGACTCTGTCAAAAATCTTGGGTGACTCCTTGCATCTAATCTTAATGGGTGACTGACCAAATCTTTGTATTGAAATTTTTGGTGATTTCCTCGGCATTGAAATCTTTGGGTGATTCCTTGCATCTAAACTTTTGGTGACTCCTTGAACAATTGGACTTTACAAATCTTTGTAGCTGACTCCTTGGCGACTCCCTACCCTTGGGTGACTCCCTTGGACAAATAAATCTTTTGGTGACTTCCCCGTAACAATTGAAATCTTTGGTGACTCCCATTCCACGTATCCCTTCAAGTGATTCCCTGAACACGCATCACGATCTCTGGCTTAAAGACACCACACGCTTCCTCCTACTTCCAGGGTACTAAACGCCCATTTTACATTTCTCTCCCCAAGATATTGTTTTTGGACCGATTAGGGTTGACAAAACCCTAAATTACTCTTTTTAAATATTTCTTTTTGCCGCTCGCCGGTAAAAGGTTCGGCCGTCGACATGAAGGCTTCTCCCCGGGGAAAGGTTCGATCGACCCTTCTCGTAGAAGGTTCGATCGACCCTTTTAAGGTTCCGATCGACCCTTTTCTTCACCATCACCGTAAAGGCCCACTTCCCGAGCACTATAAATACATGCATACGTGTTCACATTTTTAACACACACATTCTCAACGGAAAAGTTAAGACTAAACTTGAGTTTTCCATTCCACACATTTCTCAATAGCGTTTCGAACATTCTTCGAATCTTGCTAGATTCGATCCTAAAGCCTTGCCACAATCGGTAAGTCTTTTATTTAATATTCCGTGCTTTATTATTATTATTGCCATACTAGATTAAGATAATTTATTTGCATGCCTAATATGTTCTAATTGTGCCTATATGCTAGATTTAGGACTATTTTAATATGTTTAAGTATGTATAGCCGATGATGGTCTAGGATTTCACTCAAGAAATCTAATGGATCTAGGAACTATTTCTTTCCTTCCACCTCAACAATCATCCCATGATCAACAATTCCCCAAGGATGAACGTTGATTAGTGTACCTTCCGAGGGCCTAAATCAAAGGTTCTAGGGTGTGATCATCAATTAATTCTTTCTCTCCCCTCCTCCTTATGCATGATCCCGCTTCTTCTATCTATTCCTGTAAACACCGCAAACAACCAACACCCCACATGTTAGAAAGACCGATCCGTCGGCATAGGAGTGATAACGTTTCTTCTTCTGCCGGTAACTTGACCCCGAACCCAATCACATGCTTAGCCTTTTTTCAATGCTTTGGGCTATATCAAAGCGGCGTGGCGACTCTCATAAAATTAAACTAATATTTTTAATATGGTTTAAATCGAGTGTCACTTAATGAATATCCCATTTCGGTCCGACTTTCCATAATTATTTATTTTAAACTTCCGAATGCGTGTTGCATCGGAACGGGGTATTCACATTCGTGCTAGTAAAAAAATATCATGTCCCAATAAATTTTAAGTACGCAAATTACCGACTGAAACGTATTTGTGTATTATATAGATATGAAAAAAAATTGACACAAATATATGCAAACATGTACATAGAAATTTCAAACTTCAAAATGACAAAACAAAGGATCCTTAATCTCCTCTTTACTTTGACAATATACACTACAATATGAGATTTTGGCCCCATCAATAACAGCTTTAATCAATTATGAAACTAAAACAGTATATAAGGATTGTAAAAACAAAACTCAACCCAATTGACTAAAGGTTCCACCACCATATTATGTAAAAAAGAAGGTGAAATGTCATGCTAACTTCAACATAGGCTCCACATTCTTCCCCGTTGCTTCTTGGTTCCATCATTTACCCATTTTTTCAACTGAAAGCCTTCACATAACATTATAGCAATATCTTACTCGTAATCAGTGTACAAATGTAAGTAAAATCACCTTTCATTGGCCTCTTGAACTGATATGTTTCTCTCGTAAGTGGGTACTAACAATGCCTATAAACAAACTAAAGGAATTGTTGAGTAATAGATATGCACACAGTAGATCACATAGAAACACTTTCTAAAAAAAAAAATACTAAATCGTAAGTAGACATAATCATACAATACAAATTGAAATAGAGAAATAAAAGATTTCAAGCTTGAATTTATGATTTTACCTTTGGAGGAGTCATAAAAAAGAATAACAGGTGAAGCTGCAAACAACACACAATAAAACTCCATGTTATTGTAGGTGAATAAAATTTATTCAAGCTGTATACCGAAAGTACGTGTGCGAATTTAAGAAAATTTGAGAGTCGCCACTCCATTTTTAAAGGAAAACTTTGAAAAACCTTTTGAAAAGAGAAATGTGGGTTCAGGGGTTAGGTTACGCTGGGAAGAAGAAAGAATTCATCCAAAATGCCTCATAATGAGTCTTTCTAATCTAACATCCATTACATTCATCAAGTGTGTGCCATGTGTGAGACGAAATATGATAAATGCATTTTTTATTGATAAAATGAGATGATTACATCTTGTGAACCACTTTGAGCGGGGGGCCACATCCCGAGGTACAAATTTTGGGAAATAGATTACAAGTGAAAAGCAATTTCTGCAGAATGGCTAAGCGTCATGTTGCGCGGGACACGGGGCGGTGCCTAGGCCTAAGTGTGTCGCGGGACACGGGACTCAACCTGGCAAATGTACGTCAAGCGGGGACACAAAAGGATGCCACATGCAGAAACTTTACAAAGCTCAATTACGAAGCGTGAGGCAACAATAAGATCAAATTACGTGAGTATATGCACTTCAGAGAACATATAGATCAATAATCAATCATTCAAGAGGGTGGGATAGGAAGGATCCATCGTCATCTTGATTGAACAAGTAAAACGCATTAACATGATCCAATGGCAAGCAACAACATGCAAACCATGAATAATTCGCATAACCGAGATTGGAATAGATATTTTATGATTAAAACCCGGCAATTATCTCGTAGCAAGGCTAATTATCGATTCAAACATGTAGAATTGCATAAATAAGAAAGAGAGAGAAGGAGAGAGAGGGTGTTACCCTTGTAGTCCACGTTTCCTATACCACGTTAGGTATAGGAACCTTCGAATCGGCTTCGAAGCGAGTGTTCGGCTTAGGAATTGTGTGTGAGAGAGAGAGAGTTTGTGTAGAGAATTGTGAGAGAGAGAGTTGATATGAGAGAGAGAGAGGAATTAGTATGAAAGAGAGAGAGAATTTGTGTGTGTTTTCTGTATGTCTATGCTTATTTTGGCGAGTAATGTTATATTGGTGAAAGAGGGATCCGTAAATGGGAGTAGGAGGCCTCAATTTATAGCTGCATGGGAGTGGCTAACAATGTCGCACGACCTTGAGTTTGTATTTTCCAATGGCACGCTTTGTCGCGGGACAGGGATGCTTCCATTTACGGCAAATGGCACGATATGTCGCACGCGAGTGAGCCATAACCGTTTTACTGCGCCAAATAACGGCTGGAACCTTTCTTGATTAATTCCTTATAGGTCCAAAAGTTTGGATGAACACCCTATAAGTACTATCTCGTTAAAGAACTTACGGAAAGTCCTTGGAAGTTCCAAAAAAAAATATAAAATGTACCAAAAATGCCCCTAATGCACTTTTATTGCGTAAAAAGGCATTGTACGGGTTGCGAGTTGGATTGGGGTACTCACATATACATACTCGATCATAGTCTTCTAAGTGAATTTCATGAATCAAAGGGGATTGGAGTTGCGAAACTTGAATTCCATGAGTGAAAGTGTGTGTGATAAAAGGTAAGGGAAGGCATGAAATGAAACTGCTGGGTTGGACATCGGTTATGGGGGAGTGGGAAGTTAAAAACGGTTGAGAGGAGGGGGAATTGCTGCCATCGATCATTCACCTGAGATTCAATATCATCCATTCTTTGTCTCATTTGTTACCTCAATTGTCTATTGTAATATAGATACTTCCTATGAAATTAAAAAGAAATAAAATCGTTTAATAATAGTCATAGGATGAGGCGGTTATGGGTTAATCTCAACCCTTCTTTGATAGTTTCAGGAGTATTTTGAAGCGCTTAACGAGAGTCGTTGGATTAAAGCATTGACTATTAATCTTACTAAGTTAGACTCAAGAAGAAAATAAATTATCAAATGACAGCCTTTGAATCGTAGCGATTATGGATTGATTTCAGCCGTTCTTTGTCAGCTGTATTATAATATAGACATTGGGTGAAATACCCTAAAAACATCTGTACCATGCAAGATGGTTATAGTTTCCAAGATTACGACACATCTTTGCCTAGATTTATATCATCTTTTGTCGTTGACTTTGTTATTGTTACTAGTGTATCACATGTGCGATGCACGATGAGATATAAAAATTTTTATTTACAAAAAGTAAAAAATGATAATTAAACACAAAAACAACATTACAAATTAATATGCTTCATTTACATCCGTAAACTAAACATAAAATTTTTAGTAATATTGATCTTTATGAAAACAACACATACAAATACACATTCATATATGAACGGAATAAAAGTGATGGGCCAGGCCCCACGAATGAAACCCAACATTTCAGACGTTGCAGAGACAATATTATTAAATGGGCCAATCTAATCATCACAACTCAACCGGCCCTGTAACAAAGATCATTCGACCTAGCTCATTATCCGACCATTCTTGGTCCCGACCTAGCTTCGTCCGACATACGATCAGCGACTTATACAATCTCTGCCTGTCTAATGCACAAAGTCAAGTGATATCGATCTACGGAAATGTACATCCATCTACGCACATTCCATAACTGTTTCTTACAATCACGGAGACTGTTATACCTACATTATCTCCACAATTTAAGAGATTAAATATGATCCTACATCACCACTATAAATACCTAACAACATCCAACGTTAAAAGGTAATGTCTTCTTGGCTTTATTGAGATTACGTTATTTCCATACAATTTCATACAACTAATAACACCACATCTCATCATCACGCTGGAGGGTATTAGCCGGAGGCCAACCCGGCTAGTCGTTTGTTCGTGGTTTCAGGTCACATTTTATGGGCCCTCCCTGACCCGGGACCTCTACCTCGTGCCCCGAGCTGGAGCGTCCCAACCACCTCCTTAAAAAAAATTACTTTCTTTGGATTAACTTGAAAGTAAAACAACCTTTAACAAACCAACATAAGCATCTTCACTTGGAGGTGATATAAAAACCATCTTAGAAAAGACATAACTTATTTAGTTACAAAACTACAAATGTAAAGGCTTCCAAAAGCTACTTTGAAAGAAAACCAACACCATATTTAGTTACAACATAACACAACTGAAAATGGTTTATAAAAGTTCTATATACAACCTCCCCAAAATAATAACATCCACAACAACTCCCAACTCCCAAACCATATACATACCCTGATAACCCAAAAGAATGAAGTCCAAACTCCTTCCCGGCCTCACCGGTCTGGTCCACCTGTCTGAGCGGGATCTAAAATAGTAAAGGGAGAAGGGGTGAGAATAAATCTCAATAAGTTATTATGGATGCAATAATATGCCATATAAAATGCAACACATAACTAGGTTGCTCATAATCACATTGGTAAAACGGTAAACAAATTATGTTACCTTAATTTACCTTTCCCGTCTGAACAATAAGTCGTACGACGTCGGGAGTAAAACTCCACTCATTTGTGAACTGCTTAAGCATATTCACATCTTATAAGACTCATAATTCTGAGAACCATATAAGGCCGCAGCTATCTGTAAGGCTTTTGGCTCAATACAGAAGCATTCAACCCCAATATGTGGCCACAAAAGGGGACAGTCACAAGTATAATGTAATCTGATCACCTTATGGAACAATTTCTCATAATTGATCGTATCCCATTATACCCCTACCCATCAGCTGATGTAACCACATTCAAGCACATAATAGATACTTGAAAATAAATCCACACTTGGGATATCAATACATAACATGATAATATTACTCATGTTAAACCATCACAATAGTGAAACTTACAATTTAAACACTATTGAATAACATTAATCCAACAACATGGTATTAATACTCATGTTAAACCAATAAAATAGTGCTACATGTATTCCATACACTATTTGAACCAACAACCATGAATATGTAACCACGTATGGGCACAATGTAACACAAGTAAGCCCTACATATTCATGACATAAAATTGAGTGCCTTCTATAAAGGTTCAAGAGTTATTTAACAAGCTTTAACAACTTTGGTTAGGTTTTCACAAGGCCTTTCAACCATTTTCAGGACCATAATTAAAGACCTTCCATATATCATTTTGAACCATTTAAGACTTCATTGTAAAGCCCTAATATTGTACTAGAATTATAGTCAAATTGTGTTAAAAGATGGATTAGGGAACTAAGGTCTACAATGCTTGAAAACTTGTTCACAGTGAACTGCACTGGGCACGACTCGTGCCCCATGGCACGACTCATGCCCTTCCCCAGCACGAGTGCATTATGAAGCACGACTAGTGACCACGAGTGAAAACAGGAGGGAACGACTCGTGCTCCAGGGCACGAGTCGTGCTCTTGCCCAGAAATTCATACTGATGTTGTAAACATCAGCAGCCAAGGAAGAAACACCATGTTTGATCCTCTCCTTCTACCTTAGCATCAGTATACCATTTCCAACTCACTTAAGATGTTCCCACAAGGCCATATAACACCCCATATCAACTCTACCATTTCACTCCTAACCTCTATACCACTACCTCCCCATAATCAATCTAAACCCACTTTTCCTTTCATTCCGAAAACCCAAATTAATTACCAAAAATATCAAGAACCATTTAAATAACCATAATATCATCATTTAACATGGCATGAACAATTATGAAAGGGAATCATAATAACTTACCAAAATAATTCGAAAATAATAAAAACTTTGATCGGCTAGAAATGTTCCACTCGGCTTTCTGAGCGTTATTTGAAATCAAATTGAAGAAAGGAACAACGGTTGATTTATAGGGATTTTTGGAAGGTAACCCTAGGTTGAAAGAACTTTCTGGGTACGTAAAGAAGAAGGAAAGAAACTGAGAGAGAAAATGAAGGTTCTGGCAAAATTTGAGGATTTATATTGATAATTTACACTCTAGCTCCTCCAAGTTCTGAATAAATACAATCAACTACCTTAAGTTTACATATACACTAAAGCTCCTCAACACTTTTTATAAACTTTTATTTAAAATTTCCAATATTATAACTTTACTACAAAATTTCCTATTCATTCCCTTTAGACATTATATAATTAAAATTACTTTATTAACATTCTAAAATCACGGAAGTTAGCAAAGTATCCAAATACCCCCATAACCAATCCAATTATCATATAATGCCTAACATGAGATACAATGCACCCAACCCCCACGTGTCCAACACGTGACCAAAATAGTTCCTAGGTTTAGGGTCGTGACACTCACTCCCCCGTAAAAAAAAATCATCCCGAATTTGAAATTCACTTACCTGAATGATCAAATAAACCAGGATACTTCTCTCTCATTTCAGATTCCAACTCCCAAGTAGCTTCCTCAATGGTGTGATTTTTCCATAAAAATTTTACCACAGGAATACTCTTGGTACGCAATTTCCGAACCTGCCACTCCAGAATTCTCAATGGTACCTCCACGTAAGTCATATCTGCCTGAACATCCTCGGGAGGAGAACTCAATACATGAGATGAATCATAACAATACTTTCGCAACATGGAGACATGGAATACAACATGGAGAGAAGAAAGATATGGAGGTAGAGCCAGTCTATACGCTAACTCACCCACCTTCTCTAAAACTTCAAACGGACCAATAAAACTTGTGCCAACTTCCCCTTGTTGCCAAACCTCTTAATTCCCGTCCGTGGAGAAATTTTCAAAAATACCAAATCACCAACCTGGAATGATAACTCCCGTCTTCTGTTGTCGGCGTAGCTATTCTGTCGACTTTGAGCTGTCTTCAATCTGTCTCAAATCACTTTAATCTTCTCAGTTGAATCTCTAACCATGTCTGGACCTCAAAGTCTCGCTTCACCAACCTCGTCCCAACACATTGGAGATCTACATTTCCTCCCATACAATGCTTCATACGGTGCCATCTCAATACTGGACTGGTAGCTGTTATTATACGCAAATTCAACCAAAGGCAAATGGTCTTCCCAGGATGAGTGGAAATCCATCATACACGCCCATAACATATCCTCAAGAATCTGGATAGTTCTCTCAGTCTGCCCATCTGTCTGAGGATGAAATGTCGTGCTAAAACTCAACTTGGAACCTAGAGCCTCATACAAAGCCCACCAAAAATGCGAGGTAAATCTCGGATCCCTATCTGAAACAATGTTGACTGGTACTCCATGAAGTCTCACGATCTCACGAATATATAACTGAGCCAACCTCTCCAATGAATACTTTGTTGAAATAGGTAGAAAATGAGCCGACTTTGTCAATCTGTCCACTATCACCCAAAAAGCATCCATCTTCTTCGAGGTAGGAGGTAAACCAGTCACAAAATCCATCGAGATTCCTTCCCATTTCCATTCCAAAATATCCAATGGTTGAAGTAGCCCCGCAGGTCTTTGATGTTCAGCTTTGATTTGTTGGCAAGTCAAGCACTTTGAGACAAACTCAAAAATTTCCTTCTTCATGCCATTCCACCAATACCCTCTCTTCAAGTCTTGATACATCTTCGTGCTTCTAGGATGAATAGCAAATCTGGATTTGTGTCCTTTCTCTAATACTTGCCTTTTGATCTCAGGGGAAGAAGGTACGCAAATTCTGCCTCGGAATGTTAAAATCTCATCTTTGTTCAACCCAAACTCCCTGGTCTTTCCATCTTATAATTTCCCCAAAATTTTCTTCAATTCAATGTCACTTTGTTGAGCTTCCATAAGATCTCCATATAGAGTAAGAATTTCTCGGACATTCGCAAATAGCATCTCCCCTCTCAATTCACGGAACACCAAGGATGATAAATGAGCCTTTCGTCTAATCGCATCTGCCACCACATTAGCCTTCCCCGGATGATAAGAAATGACACAATTATAGTCTTTCAGCACCTCCAACCAACGCCTCTGCCTGTTGTTCAATTCCTTCTGGGTAAACAGGTATTTCAGACTCTTGTGATTAGTGAATATCTCAAATTTTGCTCCATATAAATAGTGCTTCCACTTATACAATGCAAAGACAATTGCAGCCAACTCCATGTCGTGAGTAGGATAGTTCTGCTCCGCTGGTAATAACTTCCTCGAAGCATAAGCAATCACTTTCCCATTTTGCATAAGAACACAACCCAATCCTTCTTTGCAAGCGTCACTGAAAATAACAAAATTCTCGCATCCATCTGGAAGGGTAAGAATCGAAGCTAAAGTCAATCTCTTTTTCAACTCAGTAAAGCTAGCTTCACACTTAGTATCCCATACATATGGTATATCCTTTCGAGTCAATCTGGTCAACGGAGTTGCAATTCTCGAAAATCCCCCTATAAATCTTCGATAGTACCCCGCTAACCCAAGGAAACTAGGGACTTCAGTCACTGTTGAAGGCTGTTTCCAGTTGCCTACGGCCTTAATCTTCGTAGAATCTACGGCAATACCCGTACTTGATACCACATGACCCAAGAAAGAAATCAGTTCAAGCCAAAATTCACACTTGCTGAACTTTGCAAATAACTGTTTCTCACGAAGCACAGATAAAACAATTCTCAAGTGCTTCTCATGGTCTTCTCGGGATTTTGAATATACCAGAATTTCATCAATAAAGACCACAACAAAATTGTCAAGATACGACTTAAAAATTCTGTTCATAATGTCCATAAATACGGCTGGTGCATTAGTTAACCCGAAAGGCATAACAACACATTCATTATGACCATACCTCGTTCTAAAGGCTGTCTTAGAAATGTCATATGGTCTGATTTTCAACTGATGGTATCCGCTACGCAAGTCAAGCTTGGAATGGATAACGGAACGTTGAAGCTGATCAAATAAGTCATCAATATGAGGAAGAGGATATTTATTTTTGATGGTAGCTTGATTCAACAGTCTATAATCTGTTAATGTTAAGAATCATGTGTTGCCATGAATGTCATCCCAAGTGTTGCAAACCAGTGTTGCCACTGGTGTTGCCAAAAGTGTTGCCATTTGGAATTGGCGACACTGAGTTAGTTACTGTATTTTTCACAAATATTAATGGGTAAATTAATGTTTATATAACAGTAGTTAGTCACCTTAAAATGAGCTTAAAATCAGCAATGTAAATGAAACTGTGCGTTAATCACGAAGAGGAGAAGAAATTAACAAATAAACATGTGTTTATTTGTTTAATTGATGACCAAGCCAGGAGATATTTTATTCAGCTATTCTGGGGGAGAACAAGTCAGAGTACAAGGCAATCAAAGCTAAGAGGTACAAGCATGAGAAGCAAGAGAAGACTAGGTCTCCTACAATGAAGGCGAGAAGGCTATTTTGGAGGAAACAAACCCAAGGCTGTTAGCTGATCATTTGAGTAGGCTCCAAGACTTTGTGGCCTATAAATAGTGCAGTGGATCTTCATTGAAGATCATCCAATTCAGAAAACGCAAATCTGCACAAGAAAAGTAGAATTCTGCTCTCAAGTGTTGCCATTCAGTGTCGGCAACACTTTGTCCAACACTCAAATATTTCATATAGATTTTTATATTTTTTGTGAGGTTTTTGAGTGTTTATTTACTGAGAGAATTCGTGTATGTTGTTCCTTATATCAGGGTTCGTTTATCATTAAGGAACAACCTCGACCTTGTATTGAATTCATATTATTAATAGAAAGGTCTTGCCTTTTAGGCACCCATCAAGTTATATATTTATATAACTTGATAAAAATTATATTCTTAAGCAGTATTGCTTTAATTCTTCCGCTGCAAATTATATTTATTTCTATTGATTTGTGCTTTTTCTAGAATTGGTGAATGTGTTGTTGTTAGTGTCATTAACACTAAGAACAACACCTGTGAGTTTTATCTCACCTTGTGAGTTTCGTCTCATAAGTTCTTAGCCATAGACAATTTCAATTGGTATCAGAGCCTGGTTCTTGATATACTAAGTGTTTAGATCCTTTTGTCATGGCTTATGATCCTGCAAACCCTAATCAAAAGAGATTACCGGTTTTAGACGGATCTAAATATGCTTATTGGAAGATTCGCCTACGCTCGCATATCAAATCAATTGATCTTCGGGCTTGGCGATCTATTTTAAATGGTTATTCTGTTCCAATGCTTCCTCCGGATGACGATGGTGACGTACAAGTCAAACCTGAATTCGAGTGGACAATTGAAGAGAATAATCTTGCTAGTTTCAATGAAAAGGCACTGAATGCCATCTATGAATGGGTTGACATGCATATGTTCAAACTCATTCAAAATAGTCCCTCTGCAAAAGATGCTTGGGATACTTTACAAAGATTTTGTGAAGGAGATGGCAGTGTCCGAGAAACAAAGCTTAGAGGTCTCACTAGTAGATTTGAAAGATTAAGAATGGGTGAAAACGAAGACATCTCGTCTTATTTTGAAAAGTTGATTGATATTTCAAATGCTTGTCAAGTATTAGGGGAGCCTTTTACAAATAAACAACTTGTTTCAAAAGCTATTCGTACTCTTCCCGAACGTTTTAATATTAAAGTTTCAGCTATTGAAGAGGCCCATAATCTTTCAACAATGGACATCAACTCCTTAATGAGTATTTTGAAAAACTTTGAGTTGAATCTCAATGAACAAACGGAGGCTTCTAAAGGCAAGAATATTGCCTTAAAAGTCGAATCTTCTGGACACATGTGTGGATGATGAAGATGAAGTCTTCGAGGAGTTAGATGAAAATACTAGTGTAGCTTTACTTGCAAAGAGATATAATTCTATGGTTAGAAAATTTAACAAAGTGCAGGTAAAAGCTAAGGATCAAAATGGCCAAAACCTCTAGTTTTGTGCCAAGGAGAGGTCCTCCTCCAAATCAAAAGGATACCCCAATTAGGCGTGCATCCTCGGAAAAGATCCGGTCCGATCCTAAGTACATTGAATCTATTCAATGTCATGCTTGTTCCGGTTGGGGTCACTATGCCAATGAATGTGCTAACACCTTGAGAAAGGCGGGCAAAAACTTGTGGGTATCTCTTAGTGATGGAGAGGAGGAAGGAACGGAGAAAGAAGAACAGACAGAGCAAGTAGTCATGATGGCCACGGTAGAGGAGCTACCTTCGATCTGAGAGTGTTACTTCAAGTGTCATTACAGTATTTGACAACACTTGACACAACATTGGTGACTTCTTCGTAAAGTGTTGCCCCAAGTGTCGTCCAGAATTGGCAACACTTGGCACAACACTCAAAGGTATGATTCTTTAAATGATCTTAATTTGCATGGTTCAACCGATTTAAATTCGTAAGAGATTATAGAGGATGATCTTGATAAAGATGAACTTATTTGTGAATTAAAAACCTCTATAAATCTCTCCTCGTGGAATGGAAAAAGGAGAATAAGATGGTGGTTTTCTTGAAAAAGGAAAATCAGATCTTAAGAACTCCTTGACTCGGCTAGAAGCTCAACTCGCAGGAGAGAATTGGATCTTGATAAAATCAAGGCCAAACTCAACCTAGCCGAATCCACCTTCAAAAACTCAACACGAGTTCATCCAAATTGGATGAAATACTCAAATTGAGTAAGCCTCGAAAGCCGGTCTTGGGTTCCAAGAATCACTTGAAAGTATTACCTCTTCCTTGTTTGATGTTGAAACTAAAAATTGTTTTGTAAAAGAGCGTGTCAAGGAAAAGGGTAGCACTTCTAGTGATTCCTCCGATCAATCCAATGAGTGTGGATACCGTCACAAAGCCGGACATTTAAAACCGCATTGCATTTTCCTACAAAAGAAAATGTCCAGCCTTCAAGTGTCGTCTCAAGTGTCGCCAGCTTTCTCAGGGGCAACACTTATGGCAACACTGGTGAACAAACTCCAGATTTTCAAAAAGGGTTGGTTACCCAAGGAAAACCGAAATGCTATGTTGTTTATACAGCCTTTAAGGACTAACATTGCAGGAACTTGGTACTTTGATAGTGGTTGTTCACGTCATATGACGGGTACAAAATCATTCCTAACAGAGTACCAACCTATTCAAGGAGGCTCAGTGACTTATGGTGGTGGAGGCAAGAGTGAAATAGTTGGTAAAGGAACACTGGATATTGTTGGTTTTCCTCCTTTGAAAAATGTCTTGCACGTAGATAGTTTACTTGCTAATTTAATTAGCATTAGCCAACTATGTGATGACAATTTGGAGGTAAAATTCAATAAAAATACCTGTGAAGTGTTTGATAACACTAACTTTTGTGTCATGACTGGAATAAGATCAAGTGATAATTGCTATCTGGTTGATAATAAATTAGTGTGCAATTTGACAAAACTTGATGATATAAGGTTATGGCATCAAAAGTTAGGTCATTCTCATTATAGGAATCTTGAGAAGATTATCAAACATAATGCTGTTAAAGGTGTTCCTAAACTAGACCTCAAAGACACCGTGATGTGTGGTGACTGTCAAAAGGGTAAGCAAACTCGTGTTGCTCACAAAGTGTTGAACAACACAATGAGCAACACTCAGAACAACACATTGTTTTCACTTTCTACATATGGACTTGATGGGTCCTATTGAGGTATAAAGCTTAGGAGGTAAGAAGTATGTTTATGTAATAGTTGATGATTTTTCTAGCTTTACATGGGTGTATTTCTTAAGAGAAAAATCAAACTTTTGATAAATTTACTCACTTAGCCTCTAAAATCAAAAACATGTTTTGTTCTCCTATTTTTCGAATAAGATCGATCATGGTAGAGAATTTGAAAACATCTCCTTTTCTACTTTTTGTAGTAAAAAGGGGATACACCATGAGTTTTCAAAGACTCCAAAACACCACAACAAAATGGTGTTGCCGAAAGGAAAAATAGGACTTTAATGGAAATGGCTCGTGTTATGCTAATTGCTAGAAATATTTCTAAAGGTTTTTGGGCCGAAGCATTAAACACAAATTGTCACACTACAAATAGAGTTTTCTTAAGACCCGGTACAACTATGACACCCTATGAGATTTTAAATGGAAAGAAACCTACGGTTCACTATTTTCATGTGTTTGGGTGTTTGTGTTACATTTTAAATGACCGGGAATACTTAGGAAAACTTGATTCTAAGAGTGACAAAGCCATCTTTCTTGGCTACTCTCAAAACAGTCATGCTTATCGTGTCTATAATTTGAGGTTAAAGTGATTCAAGAATCGGTAAATATTGAATTTAACGATTACTTGAGTGCCACAGAGAACCAAATGATGATATACCTCTCGACTCTATTAGAAGAAGTCGAACAAAGGGCTAGAACAGACCGATTCAGCCATCAGCCACGCATTCAAGTGTTGCTCCAAGTGTCGCCCGAAATGGCAACACCCGAGGCAACACAGAGAACGTAACAGTGGCTGGAAATTCCGAGAGCAAAGTGACTCAAGGAGAAGATGGATTGGTGTACCATCAAGGCGTGAGAGATCCCCACTCGAATTAGAAATTATCATCCCATTACTCAAGTAATTGGTGATGTTAATGAAGGGGTTAGAACAAGGAACAAGGAGCCGCTTGATTACGTAGAGATATGGTTAGATATGTGTGTATGTCCTCCACATACTCTCGTGTAAAACACTCCCCGTTTCGCTTCCTCTCGTTGAACCAAAAATGTGATTGAGGCCTTAAATGATAAATTCGGATTCAAGCTATGCAAGAAGAGCTTGAACAATTCTACCCGTAACGAGGTTTGGTGTTTAGTTCCACGTCCTTTAAATACTAACATTATTGGAACTAAATGGATTTACAAAAACAAATCTGATGAATTGGGTAATATTGTTCGTAATAAAGCTCGTCTTGTGGCTCAAGGCTATACACAAGTGGAAGGAATCGACTTTGACGAGACCTTTGCACCTGTGGCTAGAATTGAGTCAATAAGACTTCTTCTTGCTATAGCCTCGTTATCTCAAAATCACATTGCACCAAATGGATGTCAAAGCGGCTTTCTTGAATGGGTACTTAGATAAAGAGATCTATGTTGAGCAACCCAAAGGGTTTGAAGACCCATTCCACCTGCACTATGTATACGTACTTGATAAGGCCTTATATGGCTTAAAACAAGCTCCTCGTGCATGGTATGGGCGTCTAACAAGCTTCCTTCTTGAATATGGATTTGTTAGAGGAGAAGCCGATAGGACATTATTTATTCTTAGGGAAAATAAAGAGCTTGTCATTGCTCAAATCTATGTTGATGACATAGTTTATGGTTCCACATCTAAAACATGTTTACAAAATTTTGTGGAAGCTATGACATCTACATTTGAGATGAGCATGATAGGAGAACTTAATTATTTCCTAGGATTGCAGTGTGAAACAATCGAATGATGGAATCTTTCATCACTCAGAGCAAGTATGCTAAGAGTCCGGTGAAAAGATTTGGATTGGAGAGTGCCAAGAGCTCTAAAATACCTATGGGATCATCTCTTAAGGTAACCAAAGATCGTGCAGGGAGGATGTTGACCCAACTCGTATAGATCCATGATAGGTAGTCTTCTTTATCTTACCGCGCCGTCCCGATATAATGTTCAACAGAGGTGTTTGTGCTAGATATCAATCTGCTCCTAAAATTTCTCACCTAAATGCTGTCAAGAAAATCATCAAGTATGTGTCTGGGACAAGTGAATTAGGAATCTGGTTCACCAAAGACACTAATACCAACTTAGTTGGTTTTAGTGACTCTGATTGGGCAGGGGATATAGATGACAGAAAGAGTACTAGTGGGGGTTGTTTTTTCTTGGGTAATAATCTAGTGTCATGGTACAGTCGCAAGCAAAACCGTGTTTCTCTCTCGACCGCCGAATCAATATGTGGCAAGCAGGAGTTGTTGTTCACAACTAATATGGTTAAAACACATGCTTGATGACTATGGTCTTGATAGTAATATCTTGACCATGTATTGTGACAATCTGAGTGCTATAAATATCTCCAAAAACCCTGTACAACACTCACGCACTAAGCACATTGATATCCGCCATCATTTTTTAAGAGATTTAGTAGAAAAGGAATTGATCCAAATAGAGCATATTGATACAAAACATCAACTTGCTGATATTTTGACCAAAGCCTTGGACCATGAGAGATTTTCAAGTTTGAAAAATCTCTTGGTCTATGTTTTCTATAAATTGTTAGTGTTGCCGCGTTGTTTCCAACACCGTCGCAACACTTTGTATGAGTTGTATATTATCTTTAAAAAAAAAAAAAAAAATTATAGCTAGTTTAATCCCAAATGGGGGGCATTTACTGACCTTTTTGTTCTAGTATGTGTACATTCTTAAGGTTAACATTTTTTTTATAAAATACCCCTTTGTGCTAAAAAGTGACAAAGTCACTCATATTGTTGTTGATATTTTAAAAAAAAAAAAGGGCAAAGCTTGTGAAAATTCCCAAAGGGAATATAATGTAGTGTTTTATACTAAGTATTAGGGACATGGAGCTCGCTAATACAAAGTGTACCCTACTTGAAAGGTATAAAACTTACTAATTGTAGCTTTACACTTTAATAAAAACTCGGGGCACGGAGCTCGCTACTACGATGCTTCCTTGTAAATAAATAAAGTGTAAAGTGTGCTTAAAAATTGCCTAAGAAAGTATAGTTATATATGTTAAAAATATCAAGTGGGATTTTATTTAAAAATGTTGCTCTGTGTGTCACGCAACATTGCTAGTAACACATTAGTAGAGGCTACATTAATTTTTTATTTTCTTATTTTTGTTTTTGTTAATTAAATTTTAAATCTCCAAAAGTCTATTTGCTTATATTTAGAGTTTGTGAAATTTAAAAGGTTTTAGCAAAAATTTTTATTTTTGTCAATCTAAGTGTAATTTTGTAATATCTATTTTTTAAAATTCATCTCTTTGAATTTTGAAAACACAATTTTATGGATATTACTAAAATTATGTTTAGTTATTATTAAAAATTATAAAAATTAAAAAAAAAAAAAAAAAAAAAAAAAAAGGGGATTTTTTTTTAAAAATGTCGGATAACATTTGAGTTTGTTGGGATTTTTAGAGATAATTGGAGGATTAATTAATTTGACCTTGTCAAATCAATTAACTCCCTCCACTATTCACTCATTAAAACCCACTCCTAAACCCTCTCTCTCACCGTGCTCTCTCTCTCTCTAGGCGGAAAGAAGAAACCCTTCCCCGCTCCTTCTTCGTCGTTCTTCAATCCTCCATGGCAAGCACCAAAAATTCACCCCAAATTTCATCACCCATGGAAATTTCGCCTCTAGCTCCCTCTAGTGTTGCCTCAAATGTCGCCGTTCCAATGGAGATATCCCCGCGACACTTTCGGCCACACCCTCAACCTCACCCTCATTAGACATTGTTGTCTATGATCCTTCCAAAATTCCCATTCCTATTAATCTTCCGTAAGCTACCCCCTCCATGTAGAGCTCACCTTCGCCCCTCAAAAGAAGACCAAGAAGAGAAAGGCGGTTGATGCCTCTTCGTCTTTTAGGGGTGGAGTGCGTAGACAATCCGAGAGGATCAAAACCTTGTCTCAGTCCAAGATTCCTTCCAACACGGCCGATGATCCAAGAATGTGGAGGATAGCTCGAGTTCTTCTCTCAACATTTCGTCCGAGGAAGGTTCGGACCCAGCCTTTAAAGAGACAAAGGAGCCCTCATCATCTTCCGATGAGGATGAAGAAGCTTGGTTGGAAGATGAGGAAACTCTTGCCGAAGCCTACCCAAAATGAAAAAGAAACAGAAAATTTCATCAAGTGTCGCCCCAAGTGTTGCCGATGAAATGGCAACACCCGAAGCAACACCCGCCGCCAAGACCAAAGCACGCCGAGTTCTCCTTCCTATTCTCCTATTTCATGGCCTCGAGGTACACTCTCCTAATCCTCTCAAGATGAAAAATCCGATTATGAGTCTTTTGGCTTTTATGAACGTCCATTTCTTTCGGAAGAATTTTATAGTGAGGCGAGTCTTCATAATTTTGTTGAAGATTCTGAGAAGAAAATTCTCAATGAAAAGAATATTTATGTGACTCAATTCAAGGAGTTAGGTGTGTATCGCTTTTGGAGGATAGGATGTTTTTGCCTACGGTGACTAGAGTGTCATCGTATATTGAAAGTGTGGTTAGGAATTTCTATGCTCATCTTAGGGATAATATTGATGATAGGAATACCCTCATTATGGAAAGATCTTTGTTAGGGGCATTATCTTTGATTTTAATCCTTTGATTATCAATAGAGCCTTCGGCCTCCCTAATGTCGAAGATGAGAGCTTGGAATATGATCCTAATGCCTTAGCCACCTTTTTAACTGGAGGGAGAATTACCATTTGGTCTGATCATTTTAAGTCTACCTATCTCACTTCTTTGTTTAGCGTGCTACACAAGTTATGTATAACAAATTGGCTTCCCACGGCAAATGAAAACACCGTAACCTTTGAGCAAGCTAATTTGTTGTATAAATTAGGAAAGAAACAAAGAGTAAATTTGGGGAGACATGTATTCGCTCACCTTGCCGCATGGGCCAAAAAGAAAAGACCTCCTCCTTCATTTTTCCTTCCCTTATTTTCCATGTCCTAATGTACCAAAACCTTACGCCTTGGAATGGTGATAATATCTCGAAAAGCCCGTTTATTTACGTAATTACCAAACACTTTATCAAGGTGATAGGCACAGGGATTTACCTTGGGTTTTGGTTACAAATGCTCCTCCCTGTTATCGCCCTCGCTACCGGTTGTCGCCCCAAGTGTCGCTCCTGAAACTGGCAACACTTCTGGCAACACTGCTCCTGTAATGGTTGATGCTGCTATGGTACTTAATTTTTTCAATAGTCAGGTCAAGCACATTGACTCAGTAATTCAGGGGTGGTTGGACATGCGCACTGACATGATGAAAATGGTGGATTTAATTTCTTCCAAAATAGGGGGAGATAAGCCACCAAGGCGTGATGATGATGATGGAGCTGGAAATGGTGCTGGGCCAAGTGGGACAGCAGAGGGAGGTGAAGGAGCTGAAAATGCAGGATGAAGGTGGTTGGTTCGAATGGCATTTGATTTTGGTGGTTTGGTAACAAAAACAATTTCTTTTGTTTTTATTTTGGTTTGTAATGCTTAAACAAATTTTATTTCTGTTTTTTTTTTCTTTGTTTCAGCTGGAATTTTCTTCAAAAGATGATGGATGGTTTTTGTTAAATGGTTGGTTGGTTGTTTAGAATTTAATAGTTAGTTTATTTAATTATTAAATTTCGTATTAAGGGGGAGATTTTTGTAAAGATTTTGATACTTCATTTGCTTAATGGTTGATGTTTTGGATTGAAAAATATTTCAAAACATTGCCTGAAGGTTTATGTTGCCTCTATCAAAATCTCGTGGCATTTTTTTGTGGTTTTAGTTAAGTTTGACTAACTGTTTTTGAAAAGATCATCACATTGGTATTTTGTGAAGAAATAAGTAACTATGGGGGAGATTGTTAATGTTAAGAATCATGTGTTGCCATGAATGTCATCCCAAGTGTTGCAAACCAGTGTTGCCACTGGTGTTGCCAAAAGTGTTGCCATTTGGAATTGGCGACACTGAGTTAGTTACTGTATTTTTCACAAATATTAATGGGTAAATTAATGTTTATATAACAGTAGTTAGTCACCTTAAAATGAGCTTAAAATCAGCAATGTAAATGTACCAGTGCGTTAATCACGAAGAGGAGAAGAAATTAACAAATAAACATGTGTTTATTTGTTTAATTGATGACCAAGCCAGAGATATTTTATTCAGCTATTCGGGGAGAACAAGTCGAGTACAAGGCAATCAAAGCTAAGAGGTACAAGCATGAGAAGCAAGAGAAGACTAGGTCTCCTACAATGAAGGCGAGAAGGCTATTTTGGAGGAAACAAACCCAAGGTCGTTAGCCGATCATTCGAGTAGGCTCCAAGACTTTGTGGCCTATAAATAGTGCGGATCTTCATTGAAGATCATCCAATTCGAAAACGCAAATCTCGCACAAGAAAAGTAGAATTCTGCTCTCAAGTGTTGCCATTCAGTGTCGGCAACACTTTGTCCAACACTCAAATATTTCATATAGATTTTTATATTTTTTGTGAGGTTTTTGAGTGTTTATTTACTGAGAGAATTCGTGTATGTTGTTCCTTATATCAGGGTTCGTTTATCATTAAGGAACAACCTCGACCTTGTATTGAATTCATATTATTAATAGAAAGGTCTTGCCTTTTAGGCACCCATCAAGTTATATATTTATATAACTTGATAAAAATTATATTCTTGTGTATTGCTTTAATTCTTCCGCTGCAAATTATATTTATTTCTATTGATTTGTGCTTTTTCTAGAATTGGTGAATGTGTTGTTGTTAGTGTCATCAACACTAAGAACAACACCTGTGAGTTTTATCTCACCTTGTGAGTTTCGTCTCATAAGTTCTTAGCCATAGACAATTTCATAATCAATGCACAATCTCAAGGTACCATCCTTCTTCCTGACAAACAAGACCGGTGCTCCCCAAGGTGAAACAGTCGGACGAATGAAACTCCTATCTAACAACTCCTGCAACTGAATTTTCAATTCTTCCAACTCAGATGGAGCCATTCTGTAAGGTGCTTTGGATATTGGTGAAGTGTCTGGCAATAAATCAATACATAACTCCACCTCTCTACTCGGAGGCATAGAATATTCAGTTGAAAATACATCAATAAACTCATTCACAACTGGGACATGAGATAGCTCGGGTGACTTCTTACTCGAGTCTAACACGTAAGCCAAGCACCCCTCACAACCTTTTGACAACAATTTTCTAGCCTTTAATGCAAATATAACATGAATGCCAAATAAGGACTTATCTGCATAAAAAATAAACACAGGAAAATCAGGCATAGAAAAGGAGACTCGCTTCTTGCGACAGTCTACCAAGGCATGACAATTACTCAACCAATCCATGCCTGAAATGACATCAAAATCACGGATTAGTAACTATACCAAATCCATTGGCAATACATGCCCACATATGATCACCTCACAACCATGATAAATCAAAGAAGATTCGAGGCACTATCCCACAGGAGTAGAGACCTCCAGCACATAAGACAAAAACTTAGGCAATTTATGCAAAGTGAATGCAAAATGAGATTCCACAGAAGAATGGGACGACCCAGGGTCTATAAGAATACGAGCCCTGGCTCCTGAGACAGGTACTATACCTCCAATAACAGCGATGGGATCTACCTCACCTCGACCCAAGGCAAAACATCTACCTTGTACTCTCTCCTAAGGTTTCCCCTCAACATCCCTCTTCACACCACCTCTTGGTTGACCACCCTGCTGCCCGTTACCTGGAGCTGGACCCCGTTGCAATCTAGGACAATTCTTCCTGTAGTGCCCCATTGCTCCACACTCAATACATTTACCCTGCTTCCTCCAACATTTGTCTTCAGAATGTCCCACCTTCTTACAAAAATTACAAACAGTCCCAAACTGGCTGGATACTGGACGAGTTGAAACTGTAACATTTCATCCTTGACCCACTCCTGGAGCTGAAGACTTCGGCTGACCCCTGTTCTGCCCTGAACCTTGGCCTGGAAACTTGGGCTTGCTCCCACTACTGCCTTTAGGTCTGCCCCGGTGTTCTTCAATATCATTTTCAATTCTATATGCCATGTTTACTACTGCTTGATAGTTGGGGAAGTCATGCGTCAATAGCTGCTTCCGAAACTCCAATCTCAACCCTTTCACAAACCTGTAGACTCTCCTCTCCTCCTCTGGTACTAAATGAGGGCAATACCTCGCCAACTCTGTGAACTTTGCCGAATACTTGGCCACTGTCATCATCCCTTGTTCAAGCCTCAGAAACTCAACCTCTTTCTTGTCCCGGGTAATCAAAGGAATAAAATGTTCTTTAAATCTCCTGGTGAAATTTTCCCAAGTTTGGGGCCACTACAAGAAAGGAGGTTTTTTACGGCGTCCATATACGGCGGCGAACACGCGTCCGTCGTATATATATTATATATACGGCGGTATGAACAGCCGCCGTAAATAAGTAATGTACGTATATTTAACTTGTACGTATACGAGATCGAGGTTATATACGGCGGTATATCAGTAGCCGCCGTTTATAGGTACTTATTATCGGCGGTTGATACTAGCCCGCCGTAAATAATACCATTATTTACGGCGGTGTACAATATCCGCCGTAAATGTTATTAAATACCGGGAAACCCAAATTTCCCTATTCGGGCCGCGGTATCTCCATCTCCCTTTCTCTCCTACGCAGCTTCTCTCCTCCATAGCTAGGGCTTGAAAATCCGACGCCGGTGACCAAAATCGTGTAGGTATAGCGTATTTAATTACTTTTAATTTTTGGTTTTTGTTGATTTCTTCGATCTCGTATCTCGGCCTCTCTTTCTCTCCTCCATAGCTTCTCTCCTCCATAGCTAGGCCAAGAAAATCCGACGCCTTCGACCAAATCAGCAGTAGATATAGCGTATTTAGTTTTAATTTTTGGTTTTTGCTCTATGTTCATGGCTCATACTCTATTTTATGCTCCCAGCTTTAATTTTTGAGTTCATGCTACGTACTCCGATAATAAGCCCGTTTAGCTAGGACGGAATTGCCGTGTAATAAGAACATTCTCAAAGCATTAATATTTCTTTCTCATGGAATTGGTTTAATTTTGAGTTCATGGCTCATACTGACATGAATTGGTTTAATTTTTGGATTTTGGACATGAATGCCATTATGTGTTTTTAACTCGCTATTTTCCATTTCCTTTTGGTCTCATCTCTCGTGCCGCCTCCAATGTAGAGATGATATTAGCTTCGAACCGTACTCATTTCCTTGTGGTTATATTTATAGGGTTGTGGGTTCAAATAATGGGTATTGAATGTGTAGCTTCGAACCGTACTCATTTCTCGGTCTAGCTTACTTAGCAGCCAAGGTTGCCGGTTTGGATATGAACCAATATGTTGGAGAAAGAGAAACTAAGACGAATCAACTACTAGAATACTGTTAGTCCTTAATGCCATTGCAAAATGCCTCTACTCTATTACACCCATTTGCTACCAAAAGCAAAAGAGACTCGATTTTCATTCAATGCAGCTTCTCTCTAAAAGTCCAACACTTGAGCTCTTTCACAATGCGAAATTTTAAAGCACCCGACACATTTGCAAAATCTTATAATCCTTCTTATCTCCAATATGTTCTCCCATTATTTGAACCCACAACCCTATAAATATAACCACATAAGGCACCATATATCATATATGAGGCCTACACATTCAATACCCAAGGTATAATTTAGTAACAGGGTATTACCACTTATGTATCAATCAATAAAGTAATGAACCATACCTTTTATGCACCATTTAACCCAATAACCACATACATATAACCACGTAGAGGTATAACAACATACAAGTAACCCTACGTGTTCATAATATAACCTTGTACACCTTCTATAAAGGTTCCAAGTTCAATTACCATGTTTTATCCACTTTGGTTCAAGTTTCATAATTGCCTCTCAACCCTTTTTAAGACAATATTTAACACATTTCCCATTATCCATTTGAACCAATTCAAGTTCCACATTATTGTACTAAAGTTGTACTTGAATCCTAGTTAAAGAGTGACTTCAAACTAGTTCCTAAAAATAGTTCCAAATCTTTTGTTGCATGTGCATATTCTTTTGCACATCAACCTAGTTCCTTAAATTAGCTTCTCAATTAGGGGGGGCTTGTGAGAGAGAACGAATGAATGTTGTCATAGGGTTATACTATATCATGGGCCCAAGTTCGACTAATAGGCTAGGCTCCAACAATGTATATTATCTATATCGAGCCAAAAGTTGTACATATTTAGACTATGTTTGTTTATGAGTTTATTTTTATTCTAAAATTTGTGTCTCTCGGTCTTATATATAGGTTGTATTTTAACGTTAAAAATATCAAGTCAAGTCATATATGGACAAAAGTTGGATTGATTTGGATAATCGAATTTCAAATGAGTATTTGTCTGGGGTTTACAACTTTCTCGATTTTGCATTCTCAAAAAAGTCTGTTGGTGTTAAAGAAATATATTGTCCATGTAAAAAATGCGTAAATCGTTACCAAAAAGACCGTGCAACCGTGAGATCACATTGTATTGAAGTGGGATTTCAAAAAGATTACAAGAATTGGATTAGGCACGGGGAAGAGTACATTTCGGCGCGTAAGAATGATAATAATGATAGGACAACTGAAGATGGCATTGAAATTGAATTGGGCGTGCAAGATTGTATGAGGCGAATGGTACATGAAGGGATGGGTATGCCTGATAGTAACCACCAGAATTGAAGAAATCGTACAATCAGATGCATCCACCGCAAAGTTTCTTAGTCTTTTGAGAGATGCCGATCAAGCCTCATGGGAAGGGTGTGATAAGTTTACGTAAGATCTCATTTATTGTAGAACTTATGCACTGTAAGGCTAATTATCGAGTGACCGATAAGGGATTTACTTCTTTATTAAAAAATTTCATTAGGGCATTGCCTCGCCACGAAAGTGCCAAGTTCCTATCGTGAGGCGTACATGATGATCGCGGATTTGGGTTTTAGTTATAAAACGTGGGACGCGTGCATTAATCTTTGTATGTTGTTTCGAAATGAAACCGAAAAACTTACTAAATGTGAAATTTGTGGAGCCTCTAGATATAAGCAACAAGAAGAAGGGGGTAGCGGTGAAGGTGCGGAAACAAGTGGCAAGAATAAACTTCCCAAGGTGTAGCGATGAAGAAAGTATGGTATTTTCCCTTAAAGCCAAGGTTGCAAAGGTTGTATTGGTCATCTAAGACCGCGACACTCATGAGATGGCATGCCGAGAAAAGAATAGACGATGGTGTGCTGAGGCATCCTGCAGACTCTCGTGCGTGGAAGGAATTCGATAAACGTTATCCATTATTTTCAAGTGAAATTCGAAATGTTAGATTGGGATTAGCATCTGACGGATTTAATCCTTTCGAACAATGACTATATCTCACAAGATTTGGCCGGTTGTGCTTATGCCATACAATCTTCCACCTTGGTTATGCATGAAACAGCCATATTTCTTCTTATCGGTGCTTACTCAAGGCCCAAAAGGGCCGGGCAACAAGATAGATGTGTATCTCCAACCGTTAATTGATGAGTTGAAGGAATTGTGGGAAGATGGTATATCAACTTATGATGCACCAAGGAACGAGTTGTTTACTTTACGAGCTTCACTATTATGGACAATAAATGACTTTCCTGCATATGCAATGTTGTCTGGATGGAGCACTAAAGGTGAATATGCTTGCCCTTGTTGCAATGTGAGACCTCAAGCACGATGGTTGGATCATGGTGGCAAGTATTGTTTTATTGGTCATCGACGCTTCTTGCCTAGGAGTCATGCTTTTCGTAAGGATAAAGGCTCTTTTGATGGTACTCATGAAGTGAGAGATAAGCCCAAGTTATTGTTTGGAACAAAATTGCTTAAACAAGTTGAAAATATGGAAACAGAGTATAAAATAGAAGATGTTATTAAAAAGAGGAAAAGAGAAGAGGGTGAGAAGCAACAAGCCAAGTTGGAGAAAAGAAAGGTTCCTAAGTTGTGTCACAATTGGAAAAAGAGGAGTATCTTCTTTGAGTTGCCATATTGGGCAAATAATCATGTTCGTCATAATCTTGATGTTATGCACATTGAAAAAAATGTGTGTGATAATGTGCTACATACTGCTAGGTACTCATGGGAAATCAAAAGATAATGATAAAGCAAGAAAAGACCTAAAAGAGATGAACATTCGGAAACCATTGCATCTACAAAAGCTTCCATCCGGCAAAGATATTATGCCTCCCGCCGCTTTACAATGAGTAAGAAGCATAAAGACACATTCTTGAAAGTTCTAAAGGGAGTCAAAGTCCCCGATGGCTACTCGTCAAACATATCTCGTTGTGTACATCTAGAGGAAAGAGCTATTTGGGGTCTTAAGAGCCATGATAGTCATATTTTGCTCCAACAACTACTCCCTTTAGCTGCTCGAAAAGCGTTGCCTACTTGTTGTAAAAGCCATCATTGAGTTGGCAAATTTCTTTAGGCAATTATCCTCAAAGGTGAATACACTTGCCGATCTCGAAAAGATACAAGATCGGATGGTCCGTCACACTATGCGCTCTCGAGAAAATATTCCCACCAGCTTTCTTTGATGTTATGGAGCACTTGCCGGTGCATTTAGCCGAGGAGGCCTTGCTAGCAGCCCAATACAATTTCGTTGGATGTATCCCAGGTAGAGATGTACATCCATATTAAATTTACTTTGAAAAAAATTAAATTCCTTTTTACATCTGCTTTAGCATAAGTAAATGTTTTTGTAGGTTTCTACTTACATTAAAATTATATGTTCGAAATTGAGCCCATCCCGAGGCCTCCATAGCTAAGGCAATTGTGGTCAAGAATGCATGACTTTTTGTACGCAATATTTGGATGACATTGAGACAAAGTCCAATCGTCCTAGAAGAAATGATGATGAAGGTGATGAGTTAGGCCGCTTTGTAGGAAAAGAAGAGGTAATTACTCTTGATTACATCACACGAGTACAAGCGCATAGATATGTGTTTTTCAATACTGAAGATGTTGAACAATACCTAGAGTAAGTGATTCCTTATATGAGGCTTACATTCCTTATATCTTTTATATTTTAAATTAATACTTAATTCATATTTTCAATCTGCTTCGTAATGCATCGTGTACATTTGAGGGAGACACTACCTCGTAATCAACGACATCTTATAGAGAAAGAACATAATGATAAGTTTGTTAGCTGGTTTAAGGAATATGTAAGTATGAAACCACCTTTATATAATAGTTTCAATTTATCGTTTTAAATATTTTCTTATTAAATTTTGTTTTTTATAAAAGGTATGCACGACGAAAGATGTAGTGCCCGAAAGAATTACGAGTCTTGCATTGGGTCCTCATATGGATGCGAGGCGGTATAAGTCTTACATAATAAATTGTTATCGATTTCGAGTGAAGGATGTCGATAGACGGAGGAAAACTCAAAATAGTGGAGTCATGCTGAATGCAAATGTGACATGTTTTGCAAGCCGAAAGGATAATAATCCCATTGTAGGGGATGTTAACTTCTACGGGGAGTTGATTGAGATCCTTGAAATTCGTTATAGCAACTCAATAAGATTTGTATTGTTTAAATGTGATTGGGTTGATAACCGGACATGCAAGATGGAAGATGAGCAAAAATTTACTCTTGTAAACTTCAATCACAAGTTGTATAAGGATAATCGAGTTGGTGATGAACCATTCATATTAGCATCTCAAGCTGAGCAAGTTTGGTATGTTAAAGATCCTATAGAAAGTGATTGGAAAGTTGTGATGAGGATTACACCAAGAGATAGTTTTGACATATATTCAAATGATGATAAACAAGTTTCAGATTCGATTCAACAATTGGTACCATTTTGCTCACAAAATCTGGATGAAAATGTTGCTAACGAAGAAGCATCGTGGGTGCGAGAGGGAGTTGATGGGGTCGAGATTGAAACTACTAATATCAATGACCTAGATGTTGATATGACCGATAATGATGATGTTGATATGGCCGATAATGATGATGATTAGTTTGAGTAGTATTTGTTTAGATCTTATTTGCTTACTATTTACTAAGACAATGTTATTACTTAAGTTTCATGTTTCAATCAAACTTGTTATTTTTGTATGGTTGAATATTAATATTGTTACTTCTATATAATATGTATTTGTTTAGGTCTTATGTGCTTACTATTTACTAAGACAATGTTATTACTAAAATTTGTGTCTCTCCGTCTTATATATAGGTGGTTTTTGTGTTGAAAATATGCCTCCTAAGGAGAGAGACGGTAGAGGGGGTAGCAACAAGAGGGGTAGACAAAACCCGCCGCCCGTAGTCCCAAATGATTCCACTTCCCCTAATGCATCATTGACGCCGTTTATGGGATTGACCCAATTGACCGCCGCTCAAAAGAAAAAATGGCGGAATTTGGAGGGTAGGAAATTTCAAGTCACCACTTTCCTTCATTTGCCGGTGTTGAGGGATTTGGGTTTAGAGACGTTAGTAACAGAATCGATGATGCAAGCCGGGGTTAGGTAATTTCTGGGAAGACTCCACTACGTATTTGAGATATTCACTTGAGTTCCTTTCAACTTTGGAGGTAGGCAAGGGGTCACAAGAAAATTCTATTCGGTTTCATATGAATGATGAAGCCTATCGAGTGACTTATGATCAGTTGAGGGAAATCTTTGGGGTTGATCAGCCGAGAGGAAACTGGGTCGAGGCTGATGGGGGGACTTGTTTTTTCTTTTCGGAGCTCACAGGATTGCCCTGCAAAAAAAATACCTTAGGGCTTCCTCTCTTTCTCACCCGGCTTGGAAATTATTTTACAGAGGTCTATCTATGTCTTGGTTGGCAAACGGAGTGCCCGCTCAATTGAATGTGGCTATGGTAAACCTTTTGCGAACGTGGTTGAGGAGTTTTCAGTGATTCCCGATTGGGTTGATATTTTTGTTCTGAGATGTGAGGCATTTGCCCTTACCAAAAAGGGAAACATATCAATCTGGGGGATGATCACATTGATTGCTCAAGCTTGTATATGGAAGTGAGCCCCGAGGCGATTACACTTCATTTAATGTGGGCACGAGTTTTTATTCGAGAATGCTTCTAGTGCAAGATGACAAGTTTGTGAGGGGCTATTCATTAAGGGCATTGCCAATGTGTCTTTATTGTTTGAATATGGTACTCCTGTGAGGACGGTCCGCTGCATTTGATAATTTTTATTTGTAAACAGGAAACATTGGCGTATGCCACGAGTTGATGATCAAATGGATCCCGTTGATGAGGAGGATGATGAGGAGCAGGAAGAGGAGGATCAGGAGAGACAGGGTGGTCGTGAGGAGAGCGTAACCGAGCAGGTTCTTTTGATCGCCGGGATACCATGAGGGCATTTTTGGAGGAGCAGAGCGATCGAGGATCGCTCGGGAGCGAGCCGACATGCTTTGGAGGATGCTAGATGGGGAGGTTATCGCTCGGAACAGAGTCGCGTACTTTAGAGGATGCTAGACGGGGAGGCATATTAATCGCTTATGAGGGGCCGGAAGATGAAACCGCCATTTTGGGAGCCCGATATACGCAAACTGAGGCTCCATGGGCGATGCCCACAGCCCCGAGTTACGAGCCAATTCGCTCAGAGGATTATTTGACTACGATGCATTCGAGAGCCACCGGCCGTTGTTTCACGTAGGATTATTTGACTACGACAGAGTTGTTATTTGTTGTCGTTGTTGTTTCGTTGTTTTTAAACTATAAAGGGAAAAGATTTGAGAAAGGAAGTGCACGTCATGTTTTTATTATTTCTCATGTTTTCAACCAAACTGGCTTCAATGCATGAGTTCTATTGGTGTTTGTGTATGTTATTTACTCTTTATGTCCCAAAATATTTGTTGTTTTAGGGGTTAAAACTTGTTCCAAAATACTTGTTGTTTTATTATTATCTAGGCATTTTATAGGTCTTATACATGATACATAAGACCTATAATAAATTTATAGGTCTTATACATATATTATAAGACTGTTTTTTTTTGGGTCCTTTACTTGGTTTATCCAATTTTTGTGCTATATAATATGTATTTGTTTAGGTCTTATGTGCTTACTATTTACTAAGACAATGATATCAACACTGTGATGCCGTGTTAAATGTGAAAAGCAAGGTTCTTTTTTATCATTACAAGTGAATATTGAAATATAATACTCCCTTTGTCCCTAAATGAATGTCGAAAAAAATTATGTTGATAAATGTTGGTTAGAGCTGCCTTGTTTACTTGGAGGATTCAATATATTACCGCTTTAGTACTTATCTACTCGTTTGGACACCACTTTTTTCATTGGTCGTCTTGAGCATTCAAGAAAACGTCAAAAATCACCGGAAAAGCATGCCGACTGAGTTTAGAAATAATTGCAACCGTCTGATATCAAGCTTAAACATAACTAGAGATCAATACTTGCATATTTATTTGTGATGAGTGGTGCAATAATATATCGAGAATAGCCGTCGTGTCAACTGGATGTATGGAAAATTGGTTTATTTTTATTCTTTTGCTTCATTATATAATTGGGGGACATTTAGTTTAAGTATGTTTACAGCTAGATACATTTTAACTATAGCAAGACTTGTTTATACGTTGAGGCAATATATCCTTCATTCTTGGTGTATACCTAAGTGTGGATTTTAGAATGAGGTACTTACAGTGTTTTTATAAATTGTGTCCCAAACCATTCCTTCAATCTACTGTCTTACAGGCATTTCATGATTTAGCTAGATAGATTGTTTATGAAACCGTTGTTATTTGTTTTCCAACCAGATTAAAAGTAGAAATATGTGTATTGGCTTGGGAATGTTTTTATAACAAACGACAAGTGAGATGTATTGTTTCTCCTTGAGTGAATTTTGTGCATCCCTCTATTTCTTTGTTTCATCAGATTATAGGTTCACTAGAAAAGATAGCTGCCTTTCAGCTGTAAGTTAGACATATATCTACTCTATAACTTATTACAGAAATTGTTTGTTGATAATGAGATACAAATTCCTCTTGCTCTGTATTCTTCCTCTTTATGCAAGTACAAGTTCTGTTTGAAATCAGACATATGGATAGACTTGCACACACTTGTTCTTGTATTAAAATATACTGTTGAGTTGCTCCTCTCTACAGTGGGCTTTTCTTTAATAAACATTTCCCATTAACTAGAGAGTGGTCTCAGATGGACCATGAGTGCATAAATAACGTATGGAATGACGTTCTGGTAGGTTGTAATCCATATTTCTTACATAAATCTCTAGTACGTAGTCAAAAGTCTTATGATTCTCTAACAATTGTTTTTTTTTTTCTTTGTTGAATTGTGTATATAGGAAAATACAAATGCTCCTCCGGAGTATTACCCGGTTATGGTTCTTTCTCTCGGTAAAGCGTGGCGTGACTGGAAATACCAGGTGAGACAAGCATATAATAAGTATTACTCAGTTATGAATATTACTCAGTAATGACTTTGTTATGAATATTGACTCGCCATGAATATTACTCGCCTGAAATCTCATTATAAGATGTACGAATCCGACCAAGACGCATTGGCTCACCCACCCCGTGGGTGCGTTGCGGATCAGTAAATTTTGCGCACTTGTTGCGATGTGGGGTACGAACAAGGCTCGGGTATATTTCAAATTAATCTCAATCTATTATCGTGAATGTCTTATATAAGTAGTCAAATTAATACTAATATTATCTTCTTTTTTTTCAGGAAATATCATAAACAAATAAATTGAATCGAGAAAAGCAATCGTGCCTGAATAGGACCGAAAAAACGTCCCATCCCAAAGTCATCAAAGAGGTTTGTCATCGTTCAATTTAGTTCTCAGTTGTCAATTCAATTAATGTTTCTTTTTGTATCGTATATAAATATATTTTTTTTGGTCAAATGATTCTATTATAAATTGTAGAGAGACGACAAGGGTTTACCAACTGATCGCGTAAGCATTTTCATACATACGCGCACGGGCAAAACACCCGCAGATCAAGAAACCACTCAAATGATTGTAAGTTAAAGTTTCAACCTTTTCTGTTTCAGTTTTGTTATTCTATAGAATACTTTTTTCATTTCTAACTTCATTTTCATAATATTAATTAAAGTTAAAACATTTATATTGAACATGTTGTTTTTGTTACAAAGAAACGCTTAATGATGCAATTGAGGAGTCACAGAGGAGCAACAAAACTCTGCCACGGCGCGTGAAAATATTTTTGTTGGTATGATGGGCCCTGATGACCACGGAAGAGTGCGATGTATGGGAGGCGGTCTTAACAAAACTAAGGTGTTTGGTAAATCCCCAACTGCTCAGACAGCTGTATTGGAGGCGGTGGCGGGGGTCGAGCAGATTTTGAAAGGCAACTTCGTGGAGGAACGCCGACAAAATGAGGAGGAACGCCGACAGCTACAACAACAACTTCGTGGAGCAAGCTACAACAACAACTTCGTGAGGAACGCCGATAGTTACAACAACAAATTGATGAATTGAAACGTTGTTGGATGGAACGACGTGGAAATGACGGTAATGAATAGGTGTTATGGATTTTAGACATTGTGTATTTTGGATACATTCAACAACTAATAACTTTTTTGTATAATGATTATTATGTCTGGATACATTCAACATTAATTGTGTTAATATGTAGATTGTAAATATTGATTGCATTTGTGTATTTTTGGTTATATACAGGTTTTATTTGTGTGTGTACAGGTTGAATTTGGTTTTTGTGAATGTATTTTTGGGGGAAAATGAATTATACAAAGCTGGGAAAAAAAAATAGTCTTATTTACGGCGGTGACTAAATCCGCCGTATAAAGCTGGGGACGACACGTGCCCAAAGGGGGGACGAGGGAACCAGTAGGGGGTGTAAATGGTACGACTCGTGCCATGGTGGACGAGTCGTCCCTATTAAGGTATTTACGGCGGTGACTAAATCCGCCGTATAAAATGGCTTCCCGACTCGTCTACAAAGGGGGGGACGAGGGAACCTGGTGGGGGTGCAATTGGGACGACTCGTTACGGAGAGGACGACTCGTCTCTTATTTACGGCGGTTACACATACCTCCGTATAAAGATCACCAAAATATGCCATAATATACGTATGTATTTCATTTATATACGGCGGTGGTATATCCGCCGTATATAGTATTTACGGCGGTGATCCCGCCGTATATAGTATTTACGGCGATGATTTATACGGGGGTCTATTTACGGTGGCTAGTCCGCCGTAAATACTATATACGGCGGGGCGCATGGTATTTAAGGCGGATTTTAACCGCCGTAAATAAGCCTGTTTCTTATAGTGGGCGTATGGTCCCGCTCCCAACTCTCCTTAAGTATCTGCCACCAGTGCTCTACAGGACCTTCCAGATTGAAAATAGCACATATCACTTTCTCCTCGTCCAGACTTTCCATTGCCACAAAAATTTTGTTCATAGCTTCCAACCATCTTTCTGCCTTCACCGGATCTGGATCCCCAATTTAGCTTGGTGGAGCCATCTTTACAAACTTCTCTAACCCATGTCCTTGTCTTCCCACAGGTTGTTGTTGAGCCTGACCCTGAGCTGCCTTATTTTGTAGGAAAACCCTAAACATATTCATCATTTCTGCATTTTGGTTTCCTCCAGCTCCCATATCACCCACATTTCCTTGATTCCTTTGTTGGTCATCACCAGTTCCCGCCATTGAAATAAACCCTACATCAAACACTCGTCGTCAGATATCACACACTACCCCTTAAACTAGACATCTACCCTTGACTTCTAAACCAATGCTCTGATACCAACTGTGGGCCCTCCCCAACCCGGGACCTCTACCTCGTGCCCCGAGCTGGAGCGTCCCAACTACCTCCATTAAAAAAAAATTACATTCTTTGGATTAACTTGAAAGTAAAACAACCTTTAACAAACCAACATAAGTATCTTCACTTGGAGGTGATATAACACAACTGAAAATGGTTTATAAAAGTTATATATACAACCTCCCCAAAATAATAACATCCACAACTACTCCCAACTCCCAAACCATATACATATCCTGACAACCCAAAAGAATGAAGTCCAAACTCCTTCCCGGCCTCACCGGTCTGGTCCACCTGTCTCAGCGGGATCTAAAACAGTAAAGGGAGAAGGGGTGAGAATAAATCTCAATAAGTTATTACGGATACAACAATATGCCATATAGAATGCAACACATAACCAGGTTTCTCATAATCACATTGGTAAAACGGTAAACACATTACGTTACCTCAATTTACCTTTCCCGTCTGAATAATAAGTCGTACAACGTCGGGAGTAAAACTCCACTCATTTGTGAACTGCTTAAGCATATTCACGTCTTATAAGATTCATAATTCTGAGAACCATATAAGATCGCAGCTATCTGTAAGGCTTTTAGCTCAATACAGAAGCATTCAACCCCAATCAGTGGCCACAGAAGGGGAAAGTCACAAGGATAATGTAATATGATCACCTTATGGAACAATTTCTCATAATTGATCGTATCCCATTATACCCCTACCCATCAGCTGATGTAACCACATTCAAGCACATAATAGATACTTGAAAATAAATCCACACTTGGGATATCAATACATAACATGGTAAAATTACTCATGTTAAACCATCACATTAGTGCAACTTACAATTTAAACACAATTAAATAACATCAATCCAACAACATGGTATTTGAACACACCAAAAGTATCTAGCTGGGCCAAGCGAGTAAAGCCCAATCCTCAAGCAATTATTTCTACCCCATTCCCAGCGGGCTAGGCCCAATCCGTGCATGACTCAAGGCCCATCTTATATATCAGTCGACTAAGTTCATTGTCTGACCTACTAGGTCCCGACCTAACTTAGTCCGACCTTATGACCCAGTCATATTTCGGGTACGATCCGGCTCTACCCGCCAGTCAGGTCGACCTAACCTCAAGTGGCGACCTCGACCTAATAAGCATGTGACGACCTAACTGACACAGACGCACGTGCTTCAAATCTTTCCATAACTGCTTCCCTACAAATCAGGGACCGTTTCAGGACACGTTCACATGATGAATAACCGTCCCATAAATCACGGAGCTCATGTAGCCCCACCAAAAATAACCGCACTCATCAATTATAAATATTTCGTCCCTACCACAGTTATAAGGTAACTGCTATTTTCCTTATCAGAATTCCATTATTCAATACGATTTTGCTCTCCAATCATAAAATACTTACTCTTACGCCCGAGGGTCTAAGCCGGAGACACATCCGGCTAGTCGTGGGTTCTGATTTCAGGTCAAGGAGCTAGGTGATCAGTCCTACCACATGGAGGAATATTGATAAGCACATTTCCTGCGGCATCAGTTTGGTTCCATTGCCGGGAAGTGTGCATAGCTTGACCTCGAAAGTTTTCTCAACCTGCAATCATGGTGACTTCAGATGGACATGTATCTGAGGCCTCACTCGGGCACGAAGAAGGAAACAATAACACCAATGCAAACGCTGGAAATCTCAATACCAATGCTGGAAACACAAATCTGCCTCTTCCCCCTCCAACTCACCATCATGTTAGGGCAACGCGATCAAACAGTGTGGCTGATGGCAGAGGATTGCCAGATGGAAGGAGAGATAAGCGGCCTATGGAGGGGCAAGGGGTTTCGCCTCCTCCAAACCGTCCAACTGGACAAATGAATGTTGGGAATAGGGCAGGTCCCTCATCCTACCGACTGACCAGGAAAGAAATGCTGATGGAGCGAGCTCAGATTCTGGCCGAGTTATTGGCAATGGAGGAAGCTGAGCAGGTGGATAGAAGGTCTGAGAGGGTGGCTCCCTCCCAAGTCTCAAACAGGGAGCATGCTAGAAGTACTAGACCAAATGAAACGGTGGGACAAAATGTTAATCAAAGGATGGTGGTCCGGCCTCAATCGCCTATTAATGTTCCGAGTGATGACCTAAGGGCCAGTCTCACTAGGAACAGGGAAGAAGAGGCACAGTCGGACCTGAGGACGCAGCTAGAGGCAAATCGAAGCATGCGTAGATCACCAGCCAGGACAGAAAGGTCTCAATCCCATAGGGGAAGGAATGGGCGCAGGTCGCCTATAAGAGAAGCAAGGCGCAGGTCGCCACTCAGAGATGATAGGCGCAGGTCGCCACCCAGAGATAATAGGCGCAGGTCGCCACTAAGAGATGACAGGCACAGGTCACCAGTTCACTCAATGAAGTCACCATCTCACAGGGATAGGAGAAGCAAGCAGGTAACTCCCCATAGAAGTGAGGGTCAAAGATCGAATGATGTCCCCCCTGCTGGAGAAGACAGACCTGATGCTAGGGAGTGGCTGCAATGGAAGAGAAAATTTGAGCAATGGGAGGCTGAAAAGAAAAATGATGCTGGAAAGGTCGAACGAATTGACTTTGCTCTTTGACCTTTATCCAAAGATTTAATTGACAGTCGACCTCCCCCTGGTTTCAGATTACCCCTCCTAGAAAAGTACTCAGGGGCGAGCAATGCAAAAAGCCATGTGCAGCACTTGGAGGCCACAATGTGCTTTGTCTCCAATGAGGACGACACTATGTGCAAAGCCCTCATAAGCACACTCACAGGGGCAGCTCTGACATGGTTCAACGGTTTGGCAGCCGGTAGCATCTCGACCTGGATGAGTATGAGAACAAAATTCCTAGATCGCTTCTCAACTGCTAGAGCTCAAAAGATGACTGTCACCGATCTAAACAACTTGGTGCAAGGGAAAAATGAAAGCTCGATGAGCTACTACACCAAATTTAAAGAGATGGTCGACAAAATCGAAGAGGATCTCACTGACAGGGATGTGATCAATTGCTTCTGAAATGGTATTTCCTCGCCAGACATGGATTACGAGCTGACGGTCCGTACAGTCACTACTCGACAGGAGTTGTTCGAGAAGGTTTATAATGTGGCACTAGCCGAAGAGAGAAAAGAAAAGAAGAGTGGGAAAGGCCCCAAGGTTGAGGTCGCTGATGATAAGAAAGACTCAGCCAAAAATGGGGGAAACAACAAGAATGGTAAGAACAGGACCAGGGCGACAGAGAAGGTGCCTAAGGCTTTCACTCCCCTAACGGTGAGTCGAACAGAAATAATGAATGCGGTCGAGCTGGCCCCACCAGCCACAATGAACCCGGCCAATAAGTTCAGGAGGGACAACACCAAATTTTGTGAGCATCACAAAGATACGGGTCATCTCACAGAAGATTGCTTAGGCTTGAAGCGTATCATCCAGAGAATGGTCGACCAGGGAAGGCTCGACGCATATGTGAAAAGGCCTCAAGCAGGTGTAGGCGAGCAGCCAGCGGGTGGACATCAAGGACCTACGTAACCCAGATTGAACTTGGGAGTCATCACATAGCAAGCCAGCAACACATCCATCAAACATAAAATCTTTCAGCTCAATAAAGCCCCTCATGTGCCGCCAAGGAGTCACGTTAGAGATGAGTGATCAGCTTTCTTCCTCACGAGCTACCAACTAATATGGCGGCTAGAGAGAAAGTTCTCATCATCCCGGGACTCATTGATGGATGTACGACGACCAGACTCCTAGTCGACACGGGGGCCTGTAAGGATATTCTGTTCTACAAGACATTCCAAGAGATGGGACTCTCGAATGAGCAGCTTGAAAGATATGATGGCAGATTGGAAGGCTTCACAAACCACAGAGTTGATGCTAAGGGGTAGATTGAGCTAGATGTCGACCTGGGCCAACATCCCTACAGGATCGTGTCTAAGGTAAAATTTATTGTCATAGATGTGAACAGTGATTATGCTGCTATTCTTGGAATCCCTGGCCAGGTTGCACTTGGAATAGTGCCCTCGATCCCCCATCAACGAGTTAAATTCCCCACACCAGCGGGAGTCGGCTGAGTGCAAGGCACAACTCGAGCATACCTAGATCATGTCCTACGAGAAAGAAAGAAGAGAGAGCTGGAGATTGAAACGGCGGAAGGATATTTAAAGCTGTCCCAGCTCGACTGTCAACGATCACCAATGTGGAGGAGTCGACCTATCGCTCAAATGACGAGGTCATGGTTGAGTTGACACGTCACTCCGAAGCCACAGCGGTCGATCCAGATGTAGTTATGGTTGACCAAGTCATCATAGGCAACCTATGCCTCCAGGTCGACAATAACTCGGGGGCCACCACCGATGAGATCGCTAACAAGTTAGATGACATGATAGCTGAGGAAGCTCCACACTTGGGGGCCGAAGAGAGACAAAGGGTTAGGGAGATCATCATTGAGACCCTACAGTTTAGGGATGGCCCGGAGCTAGAAGCTGTAGACGAGCTAGAATCAGTGATCGCAAATCCTTCCTATCCCGAGCAAAAGATTCAGATTGGGAAACAACTGTCAGCTGAAGAAAGGCTAGAAATCATCGAACTACTCAAAGAGAGCAATGATGTCTTTGCATGGCGAGTAGAAGACATGAGGGGAATCAAGGAAGAAGTCGCCGTTCATAGGCTTGAGGTCAATCCAACCATAAAGCCCAAACCCCAAAGGTTGAGAAGTTTTGCTCGAGACAAGGAGGAGGCCATAAAAGCGGAGGTACAAAAACTTTTGAGTGCATGAATAATTAAAGAGGCCACTCATAAAACCTGGTTGGCCAATATGGTCATGGTGAAGAAGTCAAATGGCAAATGGAGAATGTGCGTCGACTTCACCAACCTCAATCTTGCCTGCCCAAAGGACAGCTATCCTCTCCCAATGATTGACAAGCTCGTGGATTCTATTGCTCGCCACTCCACCCTCAGCTTCCTAGATGCCTATTCAGGTTATCATCAGATCAAGATGCATGAGGATGACGTGGTAAAAACAGCTTTCCAAGCAGCTGGAGGCATCTATTGCTATAACATGATGCCATTTGGGTTGAAGAACGCAGGAGCAACTTATCAACGCATGGTAAACAAGGTCTTTGCCTCACAAATTGGCCGAAACATGGAGGCCTACGTCGACGATATGGTCATCAAAACAAAGGCCGGACGTCACGTGGTCGACCTAAAGGAAACGTTCGCTAATTTGCGAGCAAACGACATGAAGCTCAACCCGAGCAAATGCGTATTTGGAGTGGCAGCTAGCAAGTTTCTTGGATTTATGGTGTCCCAAAGAGGTATAGAAGCTAACCCAGAGAAGATCAAGGCTCTAGTCGAGATGAAGGAGCCTGAAAGTATAAAGGAGATGCAGCGACTTAACGGCAGGGTGGCAGCCCTAGGTTGTTTTATAGCCAAGTCGGCTGAAAGGTCTCTCCCCTTCTTCAAATCATTGAGGGGGATGAAAAACTTTGAGTGGACAGCCGAATGTCGTTCGTCGTTCCAACAACTCAAGGAATACCTTGCTGCTCCTCCACTATTGAGCAGCCCGACTACTGGTGAGACCTTGTTCGTGTATCTGTCCGTGGGAGACAAATCAGTTGCTGCAGTATTGGTCCGAGAAGAGGAAGGACTTCAAAAGCCCGTATATTATGTAAGCAAGGCCCTATCAGAGGTTGAAGGCAAGTACTACAACGCAGAAAAGGTCGCATATGCTTTAGTCGTGGCTTCAAGGAAGCTGCGAGCTTACTTCTTGGCTCACCCCATAGTAGTGTTTACGAATGCCCCCTTAAGAAAAATTCTTCATAAGCCAGAAAGTTCAGGTCGATTACTCAATTGGTCAATTGCCCTCACGGAATTTGACATCGAGTATCGACCTCGAAAGGCGTTAAAGGCTCAAGCTCTAGCTGACTTCTTGGTCGAGCTGAATTTTACCAAGGAAGACAGCGAGGTGCGAGCTCAGAAGGATAAAGTCAAAGGGAAAGAGCCAGAGTCCCAAGTCGTTATTAACATGCCCGACGATTGCTGGAAAGTCTACTCAGATGGGTCAGCAACCAAAAGTGTTAGTGGAGCTGGGATAGTCCTAATCGAGCCGGAATCTGGGACAGTATATGAGGAGTCATTAAGATTCAGATTTGATGCTTCTAACAACCAAGCAGAGTACGAGGCATTGGTTGCAGCCATCGAATATGCAAAATGCTTTGGAGCGACCAAAATCATGGCATATTGTGACTCCCAGTTGGTAGTCAACCAGGTCCGAGGAGAGTACGAGGTGCTGAACTCTACACTAGTCAAGTATCACGACCTAGTGAAGGAATTGACAAAGGATTTGGAGTTTTGGGAAATTCAGAGGATTGGTCGAGAAGACAACGAGTTAGCCGGCCTACTCTCGAAGCTGGCCACTTCAGATGAGCCACATGAGGAGCCTATCTCCTACCTTGAGAACCAAGCTTATGAAAGGGTTCAGATTCAATGTGTGGAAGACACTTCAAATAACAAGTGTTGGATCGAAGAAATGAAAGCGTACCTGGAAAGTGGCGAGCTCCTCGAAGACGAGAAGAAAGCTCGAGCTATTAAAAAGAAAGCTCCGAGATATGTCATCCAAGGAGGCATGCTCTTCAGAAGATCATATACTAGGCCATTGCTGAAGTGCATCCACCCTCAAGAGATCACCCAATTAATGCATGAAGTACACAGTGGAATCTGCGGTGGACACCCGGGGGCCAGGACTTTAGCCGACAAATTGATCACCTTGGGATATTACTGGCCACACATGAGAGCTGACACTCATGACTTTGTTCAGCAATGTGATCAATGCCAAAGGTTTGCCAACCTACCTCATATGCCTACAACGGAGCAGACTCCTGTGATCGCTACTTGGCCATTCGACATGTGGGGGGTCGACCTGATTGGACCCTTCCCACCCGCCCGTGGGAATTGCAAGTATGCAATCTTTGCAATTGATTACTTCACAAAATGGGTTGAAGCAAAGCCCTTAGCTCGCATCACAGAGGAAAACGCAATCAACTTCATACATGACTTCATATGGTGTCGATTTGGGATCCCTCGAGCTATAGTTTCAGACAACGGGCTACAGTTCTCCAGAGCTTTTGAAGAAAAAATGAATAGAGTGGGGGTCAAACATTGGCAGTCATTTGTAGCCTATCCTCAAGGAAATGGGCAAGCTGAAGCAGCGAACAAGCTTGTACTATCCTCACTTAAGACAGGCTTGGTAGGATGACGCAGTAACTGGTTGGACGAACTCCCCCTTGCTCTTTTGGCAGTTCACACAACCACTCGGGGGCCTACATGGGAAACCCCATTTGCTCTAGCATACGGGTCAGAGGCCATGGCTCCAGCTGAGTTGAGGTTTCCTACAGCCAGAGTAACATTCTTTGATCAAGAGCAGAATGATATCAACAGATTGATCGACTTGGATCTAATCGACAAGAAGCGAGATACTGCCTACCTTCGAATGGTAAACTACAAGCAGCGGACTAAAAGTTACCACGACAAGAAGGTAAAGACAAGATCATTCCAAGTAGGAGATCATGTGTTGAGAAAGATTGAAGCAACAGGAAGGAGAACCCAACAGAATAAACTATCTCCTAACTGGGAAGGTCCCTACATCGTTACTCGAGTCATCAAAGAGGGGACCTACATGATAGCTCACCCAGATGGTGAAGAGTTGAAGCATCCATGGTATGCTACTCACCTTATCAAGTACTACTTCTAGTTCAAGTCCGTAGCTCAGTTCAAAGTTAAAGTAGTTCCCAATTTGTCATAGTTCTAGCTTTCTATTCGATGTAAGCATGTTTCTACTTCTATAAAAATTGCAGTTCTACTCGACCAAACAATGTACGCTAACTCCAATAAGCTCAACTCTTAGCCAGCTTCATTTTAGCAAGCTCGATTCTTAATCAGCCTTGTTCCTTTAACAAGTCCGACTCTTAGTCGACTTCGTTTAAACTAGCTCGACTCTTAGTCAGCTTCATTCTAATCAGCTCGATTCTTAATCAGCTGAATACTATTAACAAGTCCGACCTTAAGTCGACTTCGTTCAGCTAGCTCGACTCTTAGTCAGCTTCATTTTAGCAAGCTCGATTCTCAATCAGCCTTGTTCCTTTAACAAGTCTGACTCTTAGTCGACTTCGTTTAAACTAGCTCGACTCTTAGTCAGCTTCATTCTAATCAGCTAGATTCTTAATCAGCTGCACACTAATAACAAGTCCGACCTTAAGTCGACCTCGTTTTGATAAGCTCGACCTTTGGTCAGCTTTGACCTCTTAAACAGGTTTGACATTGAGTCAATCTCTTTTACAAAAATCCTTGCAAGTCTAAGGTTGACTAATTCTCCACGGATCCAGGTCGACCTTAAACTTAGGACGACTTACTTGCCCAATTATATCTAGCTCGACACATACATGCTGAAATCGAAGGCATACAACATACAATAAAGGAAAGTCAGCTACGATATAATTAAGTCTCCCAAAACGGGACAAGACTTAGACAAGTAAAGTTACTAAGCAAAATGCCTCCCAAAAACAGGGCCAAGGCATAAGTATTCATAAAACCAAAAAAACAAGAAATGTTTGGAACTTGTTCAATACATAACCATCAACATCAAACTTCATTATGTGGGCTTACCGACAGCTTGACCATTAGTAGACGCTGGATCGACGTCATTTTGATCACCTACAGCAGATGGCTCACCTAAAACTTGCTCTTGCTGGTAGACTATCTTCCTTGAGTCGCTAATGGTGAATTTGGGAGACTCCTCGTCAAACGTCGGATCTTCATACTCTTCAAGTTCAGCCAAGATGGTATTGAAATTGACCTTCTCGACATCAGGAGGGTTCCAGGGCGCCGCTTCTGCCTCTTCATCATCTTTGGTGATAAGCTCTAAGTCATTATCATTGAATGGCACCAAGGAGTGACCTTGACGAGCTGCTGTGTTATATTGATCTTCCGAGGCCCATTTGGCTAGCTGCTCGATGGAGATGTTGACAGAAGGATCCACTATGATGCGCCGAGCCATATGCCTCAGACCCACCTCGAAGAACCCCCTGGCTTCTTCAGTGATATATTTATTGAGCTCGTCGCTATCCTTATAGGCCTTGACGGCCTCCTCCTTGGCAGTCTTGACAGCGGCAGCTAGATCCACCCCCCACTGAAGTCGAGCAGCTTCTAGTTCTTCTTGCTTCTGGGCCAAAGTAACCGGAACTTCAGCAAGTTGTTGGGTTGCCAGTTCGAGGTCTGCAGCCATCTTTTTCTTCTCCTCCTTAAGAGCGGCGAGTTCTTTGTTGGCCTCTCCCAGCTGGCCCAGGCTTCTTCTTTGGCCTTTACTTCATTGTCTTTGACAAGCTTCAGTGTATCATATGAGTTGTCCAAATCTGAGTGCTCCTCCTTCAACTTTTCCAGCTCCTCCTTCAACTTAGCTCGCTCCTCATCAAGCTTCGTCAACTCTTCATTTTTGTGAGCCAGCATAGTCTTAGCTAGCTTCTCCTACTCCTCAGCAGCTTTCCAGTAAGTAGTGGCCAAGTCAATCATGGCGAGAGTCTAAAATGACGAGTAAGGACAAGAGGTTAGATCGAGCAGAAGTAAGGTAAGGGAGAGAGACAAGAAAGAAGAATAAGTACAACAATACAAAAAGTTACAAGGGTTACCTCGGAGGAAGCTAGTCAGAACCTAGCCCTGCAAGCTTCAGGAGTCAAAGACTTGTTGGTGAATTCCTTAATCAAGTCCTGATCAGCTCCCCTCCTAACTACAACTTGTCCATATTCCAGCTCGGGGTACTCCCTAGCCAAACAGTTGATCCTTGTCAATGGAGTCACCTCACTCAGCTCGTCAACATGGGCTTGAATCAACTCAGCATATGAAACCTGGATGGGAGAAGATTGGGGGCCCCTAGCTTCAGCTTCCATATGCTCAGTGGCATCAACTTGATCGGGGGCAGAGCCAACATGGGAGGAACCAATCTTGATTTTCTTACTAAGAGGGGCAGTATCCTCATCCTCCTCCTCTTCATCTATCTCAATTACAGGCGACTTGGCCTTGGAAACCTTTTTAGACTTGGCTTTAGCTTTGGCTTGGGCACGGGTCCTAGTCTTAATGACCTCCCTAGCTAGCTCCACAACTTGATCAGTTACGTCGATCTCAGCAGCGTCGACCTCATCTGCGCCTTGAGCAGCATCTCCAGCTCGGTCCTCCTCCAGTTCCTCAAGATTATCCTTCACCGGAATAGAATTGACAGGGTCCACGTCCACCGTCTTCAAAACCTCTTGGCGTTGAACACCCTCTCTCCCTCGATGTTCCCTAGCATTGGTTGCCCCACAGCTTCTCTTGCTCTTCCTGACGTCAATAGCTCGGCCCATATTTGCTTCTTGCTCAAGAGTTAAAACTGCACCAAAGTTGAAATGATAAAGGGTTAGATCGACATATGCGAATTCTACATACGAGCAAAATGTTCTATATACGAATTAAACTTGCGAATAAACAACCCACGAGTTAAAACGTATGCTAGTTAATAAATACAACATACGAGCAGTTAGTTCTATGTATGAGCAAAACATGAGCATGTCAACAAATAGTGGAGGGGTCAAGGGACAGTGAATGGTCGAGTTCTTACCCCCAAAGTGTTCTCCCTGATCCTTACAATGGTTGGCAGACTTCTTACAAAAATGGCACTCTTTCTCAAATATGAATTGAGCTCCCTCATAGGTAACCCAATCTGGATAACTCTGACATCTAACCACTGGGACCATGGGCACGACATCTCCCTCGCTGACCATCATTCCAGCTCGGATGTAGTTGTTCTTGTTGGTCCCTAAAGCCTCCCAACTAATGGGTCCCCTTTTGGCGAGCTCCACCAATTTCTTGTACAAGTCAGTATGCCAATATGGCACCTAGTAGTTCTCCTCACTCATACCAGTTGTATCATCACTGGGCAAGGGAAACTCCCATCCTCTTCTGCTTTCCACCACCACCACGTAGGATTTCCAACCACTAGCCTTACTAGGGAGATTGATGAACAACTTGGGAGATTTTGGCTTGGAGGGGGTACTTATCCCGTTGTCTTTATCAAACTTGATACTAAAAAACTCCTTGAACACTTTCATACAAGGTTCATACCCTAAGAACCTACAAACCATAATGAAGCAAACCAGTACCCTGCAAGTGTTGGCCCCTAGTTGAAGTGGCAGTGCATCAGTGCATTCTAAGAACTCGTTTATAAAGGGGTCTAAGGGTAACCTCAAGCCAGCTTCAAATTGGCCATAGAAAAAGGCCACCCTAGTGGGATCTTCCTCATAAGAATCACCAAACTGAGCAAAGAAGTCCTTCCTGTTGTACAGGGTGATGTCGAACTCTTTTTTATCCACCTCACAAAAATCATACACCATGCTTATACGAGATGGAAGGTTCTGTTTTCCTCTGAATGGCCTAGGAGGCAAATATCCTCTTTCATTTCTGCCAGGCACCGTAGAGGTCTCAAAGGCATCCACTATACGTGGGCTTGAGGAAGTAGAGACATCAGCTTCTCCTTGAGTCGCCATATCTGTACAAGAAGAGGGGGAAATAGGGGAATCAGTTCTACATGAAGTCTCAGGTGTCCTAATAGACACACTAAGGGGCGACCTAGATTACCCCGGAAATCCGATCCTGTTTCTAATAAAAGAGGGTTTGTTGGCATCCTGGATATAAAACACAGCTAAATGATCAAGAAGCTCATGAAAGAGATGAAAGGACACAACTCTTGGGTCGTTCGTTTCTAAGGCACCTAAGTTCTCTCCTACAGGAAAAGTTAGCTCGATGAAACGCAAGCCCCAACGGATCAAAATTGAAGTACATTCCTCCATGGTTATCTCTCTCCACTCTCCATTTAAATGTTTGTAAACTCTACGATTGACGCTACAGTAACCATACCCAGCTCCGGGCTCGCAGCTAAAGGTCCTAGCCATGGCGAAATCAAAGAAATTGCATAAATTAAACCCTAATTCTAAGGGTAAGAAGAATACCTTAAGCAGTCGAACGAAGAGAGGTGCAATGGAAGATGAAACCTCAATTTAAAGCAATTGCTGTTTCCGTTGCTATCACCGGATTCGCGAAAGAGTTCAAGGAGAGCAAAAGTTCTAAATTAGGAAGGACTTTGGTATTTATATGATCCAAGGTTGAAGAGGAAAAGGAAAATTCAAAGGTTTTGTTTTCCCAATTGAATGTGGAAACAGTTTCCAAGGCGGACTCTCAAACGTCAAAACAGTAATGATTACAGAAAAACGGCGCTCCTTCAGATCTGACCGTTCGTTGCCAATGATCCAGATTGTGACACGTCATCTATGGTCGACTAAACTTCAGAGCAAGTAGCGACCTGCGAGTGAGGCAATCCTCATCAAAAGTTTCCTTAACTTCCTAGTCGACAAATTCAACTCGAAAGTTGGGGGCCACTGAACACACAAAAAGTATCTAGTTGGGTCAAGCGAGTAAATCCCAATCCTCAAGCAATTATTTCTACCCCATTCCCAGTGGGCTAGGCCCAATCCGTGCATGACTCAAGGCCCATCTTATATATCAGTCGACTAAGTTCATTGTCCGACCTACTAGGTCCCGACCTAACTTAGTCCGACCTTATGACCCAGTCATATTTCGGGTACGATCCGGCTCTACCCACCAGTCAGGTCGACCTAACCTCAAGTGGCGACCTCGACCTAATAAGCATGTGACGACCTAACTGACACAGACGCACGTGCTTCAAATCTTTCCATAACTGCTTCCCTACAAATCAGGGACTGTTTCAGGACACGTTCACATGATGAATAACCGTCCCATAAATCACGGAGCTCAGTAGCCCCACCAAAAATAACCGCACTCATCAATTATAAATATTTCGTCCCTACCACAGTTATAAGGTAACTGCTATTTTCGTTATCAGAATTCCATTATTCAATACGATTTTGCTCTCCAATCATCAAATATTTACTCTCACGCCCGAGGGTCTAAGCCGGAGACACATCCGGCTAGTCGTGGGTTCTGATTTCAGGTCAAGGAGCTAGGTGATCAGTCCTGCCACGTGGAGGAATATTGATAAGCACATTTCCTGAGGCATCAGTATTAATACTCATGTTTAAACCAATAAAATAGTGCAACATGTATTCCATACACTATTTGAACCAACAACCATGAATATGTAACCACGTATGGGCACAATGTAACACAAGTAAGCCCTATATATTCATGACATAACATTGAGTGCGTTCTATAAAGGTTCAAGAGTTATTTACCAAGCTTTAACAACTTTGGTTAGGTTTTCACAAGGCCTTTCAACCATTTTCAGGACCATAATTAAAGACATTCCCTATATCCTTTTGAACCATTTAAGACTTCATTGTAAATCCCTAATGTTGCACTAGAATTATAGTCAAATTGTGTTAAAAGATGGATTAGTGAACTAAGGTCTACAAGGCTTGAAAACATGTTCACAGTGAACTGTACTGGGCACGACTCGTGCCCCATGGCACGACTCGTGCCCTTCCCCAGCACGAGTGCATTATGAAGCACGACTAGTGACCACGAGTGAAAACAGGAGGGAACGACTCGTGCTCCAGGGCACGAGTCGTGCTCTTGCCCAGAAATTCATACTAATGTTGTAAACATCAGCAGCTAAGGAAGAAACACCATGTTTGATCCTCTCCTTCTACCTTAGCATCAGTATACCATTTCCAACTCACTTAAGATGTTCCCACAAGGCCATATAACACCCCATTTCAACTCTACCATTTCACTCCTAACCTTTATACCACTACCTCCCCATAATCAATCCAAACCCACTTTTCCTTTCATTCCGAAAACCCAAATAAATTACCAAATATATCAAGAACCATTTAAATAGCCATAATATCATCATTTAACATGGCATGAACAATTATGGAAGGGAATCATAATAACTTACCAAAATAATTCGAAAATAATAAAAACTTTGATCGGCTAGAAATGTTCCACTCGGATTCCTGAGCGTTTATTTGAAATCAAATTGAAAAAAAGAACAACGGTTGATTTATAGGGATTTTTGGAAGGTAACCCTAGATTGAAAGAACTTTCTGGGTACGTAAAGAAGAAGGAAAGAAACTGAGAGAGAAAATGAAGGTTCTGGCAAAATTTGAGGATTTATATTGATAATTTACAATCTAGCTCCTCCATGTTCTGAATAAATACAATCAACTACCTTAAGTTTACATTTACACTAAAGCTCCTCAACACATTTTATAAACTTTTATTTAAAATTTCCAATATTATAACTTTACTACAAAATTTCCTATTCATTCCCTTTAGACATTATATAATTAAAATTACTTTATTAATATTCTAAAATCATGGAAGTTAGCAAAGTATCCAAATAAACCCATAACCAATCAAATTATCATATAATGCCTAACATGAGATGCAATGCACCCCACCCCCACATGCCCAACATTTGACCAAAATAGTGCCTAGGTTTAGGGTCGTGACACATTTGCTAGGGATTAACCTATTGCTGGACTAAGGCTGATCTGGATCGTTTCCTGCGTCATCAGTTTGGTTCCATTGCCGGGAACGATAACGCTAGACCTCGAAACCTCATTCAATCGTAAAAATGCTATCTGATGGACATACTGCTACTGCCTCAAGTGAGCCAATGCTTGAAAATACGGGGAGGAACACTGATGCAGGTGCCAAAAATTGCACTACAAATTTGCCTCCTCCTCCACCGGGGCATCCCCATAAGAGGGTCACTCGTTCCAACAGCGTGGCTGACGGGGCAGGTTTGCAAGATAGGAGGATGGAGAAGAGGCCCATGCCTAACCAGGGGGTAAGCCAGCAAGAAAAATGGGTCCAAACAGGTCAAACAGCTGCAGGCGACACTGCAGGTCCCTCAGTTACTCACCTTAGTAGGAAGGATATTCTGCTAGAGTGAGCTAGACTGTAGCAGAGCTTGCTGGAGGTCCAGAATGAGCTACTTGAGCTACCCGAGTCTCCTAGAAGGGATGACCAAAGATCGCAAAAGGTAGCTCTGTCGTTCACTTCTCATAGACAGGCTAACGGAGGTCCGAGACCGTCTGTTGAAGAAATGAGGAATGGAATGCCTCCCCCCTCCGACATCTCCATTGACGGATCTGGCGACCTAAGGGATAGGCTCAACCAGCGGAGGGAACAGGAAGCTGACACAGCTCAGAGGAGGCAAACTAAAGCTGACAGAGTTCGACATAGGTCGCTACCAAGGGGAGAAAGGTTGTTACCCCGCTGAGAAAGGAGAGAGGTAACCTCCCCCAAGGAATGAGAGATAAAGGACTCTATCTAGGAGGGAACCCCACCTTGAAGAGAGGGAAAAGTCTAACTTTATCTCCCATCAAAGAAGCGACCTGGATGTTAGGGATCTTCTCAATTTGAAAAAAAAGGTTGGATGATATGGAGGCAGATAGGAAAGAAACCAACGGAAAGGTCGAACGAAATGATTATACTCTTTGACCTCTGTCCAAGGATATGCTCGAGCAAAGGCCTCCTGCAGGGTTCAAGCTGCCCATGTTATAAAAATATTAGGCACGACCAATGCCTTGAATCATATGCAACACTTTGAGGCCACTATGTGTTTGGTCTCCTCTGAGGATGACGTGCTATGCAAGGAATTAACCAGCACCTTCACAGGTGCATCACTGAGTTGGTTCCGTGGTCTAACCACTGGCTGTATCACCTCATGGAGTTATATGAGGAAGAAGTTCCTAGACAGGTTCTCTACAGCCGGAGCTCGTAAGAAAACAGTCACTGATTTGAACAACATGACTCAAGGCAAGTCGGAAAGTACTATGAGCTACTTCACCAGGTTCAAAGAGGTTGTCAACCAAATTGAGGAAGATCTCATGGATAGGGAGGTCATCAACTGCTTTAGAAATGGAGTGTCCTCTCTCGATTTGAATATCGAGCTCTAGGTTAGGAGGGTAACCACGAGCAAGGAATTGTTTGAGAGGGCCTATGATGTGACAGTGGCTGAAGAACGGAAGGAGAGAAAGAAGGATAAGGGCTCAAAACACTCTGAAGTTAGTGAGTCGACAAAGGGGGGACAGGTAAAGAACAACAACAACAAGGGGGAAAATAGAACTAGGGCGACTGAAAGGGTCCCTGAAAGCTTTACCCCACTCACGGTTAGTCGGACTAAGATTATGAACACGGTTGACCTAGGTCCTCATGCCCCAATGAATACTCAAAATAAATTCAGAAGGCATAACGGTAGGTACCGTGAGTATCACAAGGACACCGGGCATACAACAGAGGAGTGTATGAGCTTGGAGAGGATCATCCAAAAATGGATGAATGAATGAAGGTTAGACAGGTTTGTTAGGGGAGATCGACCTGCTAGAGGTGTGCCAGAACCAAGGCAACCTAGACTAACACTGGGGTGATTAATGAGGAGATGAGCAATACGGCACTCAAGCACAAGATCTTCCAGTTAAGCAAAGCTCCATATGTGCCTCACAGGAGCTGTGTTCAAGATGAGGTGATCAGTTTCTACCCCTACGAGCTGGCTGCCAGCATGACTGCAAGGGAGCATATTTTGGTAATTCCAGGACTCATCGATGACTGCACGTCAAGTAGGATTTTGGTCGACATGGGGGCCTTCAAGGACATTCTCTACTACAAAACCTTCCTAGACATGGGGTTGACAGATGCCAGGTTATCGCCTAACGCAGGTCGACTGGAGGGTTTCACCAATTATAGGGTTGATGTCAAGGGACAGATCGAGCTAGAGGTCGATATTGTATAGAATCCTTTGAGGACAACAGCTAAGGTAACATTTATAGGCATTGATGTTATAAGTGATTACCATGCTATATTGGGTATACCTGGGCAAGTCGCTATAGGGATGGTGCCTTCAATCCCTCATCAAAGGGTTAAGTTCCCCACCATGTTGGGAGTAGAGTGCGTCCTTAGAAAAACTAGAGAGTACCTGGATCACGTGCTTCAATCCAAAAAGAAGAGGGAGCTAGAAATTGACACTCCAGAGGCGACCTGGAAGTTCTCTAAATCTATCACCACTTCTTCCAGATTATCTACGATCAAGTGTGTAGAAGAGGCGACCTATCCATCACATGACTACGTCATGACTGAGCCAACACGTCCCTCTAAAAAAACTTGGGTCGCAGCAGACACAGTTTTGGTCAACCAGATCATCATCGGCGACCTATGCCTCCAAATCAACCAAAACTCAGGGGCCTCTAACGGGGAAATAGTTGTTGAGCTAGATGACATGATCGAAGTGGAAGCTCCACACTTGGGAGCTAAGGAAAGACAAAGGGTCAGAGAGATCATCATTGAGACTCTACAGTTTAGAGACGGCCCAGAGCTGGAACTAGTCGACGAGCTAGAAGAAATAGAAACCAACTTATCTTTCCTCGAGCAAAAAATCAGAATAGGAAGACAATTATCACAAGAAGAAAGGGTGTAAATAGTCGACCTATTGAAGGAGAGTACAAATGTCTTTGCTTGGAGAGTAGAGGACATGAGGGGAGTCAAGGAAGAGGTCGCAGTGTATCACTTGGAGGTCAACCCCACAATAAAATTCAAAAGCCAAAGGCTAAGATTTTTCTCTACAGACAAACAAATGGCCATCAAACAAGAGGTAAATAAACTCCTTAGTGCAGGTATAATCAAGGAGGCATCCTACACTACTTGGCTGGCAAATGTAGTGATGGTCAAGAAGGCCAACGGAAAGTGGAGGATGTGTGTCGACTTCACCGACCTGAATGTAGCGTGCCCAAAAAACAGCTAGCCACTTCCACGGATTGACAAGTTGGTCGACACAATAGCTGGACATTCCACCCTCAGTTTCCTCGACACTTATTCGGGATACCATCATATTAGAATGTACGAGGATGACATTGAAAAGACAGCCTTCCAAGCTGCTGGAAGGGTATATTACTACACGAAGATGCCATTCGGGATGAAGAATGCTGGAGTTACCTATCAGAGGATGGTGAATAAAGTCTTTGCTAGTCAGATTGGACGAAACTTGGAGGCCAACATCGACGACATGGTCATCAAAACCAAGACTGGTCATCATTTGGTCGACATAAGGGAAACGTTCGCCAATCTACGAGCAAATGACATGAAGCTGAATCCGAGCAAGTATGTATTTGGAGTAGCTGTTTGCAAGCTTATGGGGTTATGGTATCACAAAGGGGCATTGAAGCTTACCCAGAAAAGATAAAGGCCTTGGTAGAGATGAAAGAGCCAACATGCAACAAGGATGTGCAACGATTGAACGGTAGGGTCGCAACTTTGGGTCGCTTCATAGCCAAGTCAGCTGAGAGCTCTCTCCCCTTCTTCAAACTTTGAGGGTGACAAAAAACATTGAGTGGAAGACCGAATGTTCCTCGTCATTCCAACAGCTCAAGGAATACCTCGCCTCTCCCCCATTGCTGAGTAGCTCGATTCAAGAAGAGAGTTTATTCGTCTACCTGTCAGCAGGAGATCGAGCATTGGCTGCAGTTCTAGTCAGAGAGGATAATGGACTCCAAAAGCCAGTTTATTATGTGAGCAAGGCCTTATACGACGTATAAGGGATGTACTTTAACATTGAAAAGGCAGCCTATGCCTTGGTAGTTGCGACCAGAAAGCTACGAGCATACTTCTCCGCTCACCCCATTATCGTGCTGGCCAACACTCCTTTGAGGAAGATATTGCATAAGCCAGAAATTTTAGGTAGACTGCTCAACTGGTCTATATAATTGACAGAATTTGACATTTAGTACAGGCCTCGAAAGGCTTTACAAGCTCAACCTTTGGCAGACTTCTTGGTCGAGCTTTCGTGAATCAAATCATGGGAGGGTACAAAGTGGTCTATCCAGTTCTGAATAGGTATTGCGAGTTGGTGAAAAAGCTGGTTCAAGACTTAGAATTTTGGGAGATACAAAGGGTAGGCCGTGAAGAGAATGAGTTGGCCGACCTACTCTCCAAACTAGCTACATCAGACGAGCAGCATGGAGAACCAATCTCATACTTAGAACATCCAGCATACGAAAGAGTGCAGGTTTATGCTCGGTCTACGGCTCTAAGTGTTGGATTTACGAGATGAAGGCCTACATCGAGACAGGCGAGCTACGACCTGCCAAGGAAAAAGCGAGAGCAATCAAGAAGAAGTCCCCTAGGTTTGTTATACATGGGGAAGCACTATTCAGAAGGTCTTTTTTGAAACCATTGTTGAGGTATGTTCATCCTATGGAAGTTCCTCAACTCTTGCTCGAAGTTCATAGGGGAGTATGTGGTGGATACCCGGGGGCCAGAACTCTGGCAGATAAGATGCTCACTATGGGATACTATTGGCCTCATCGGAGGGAGGATGCTCGTGTGTTCGTACAAAAATGTGATAAATGTTAAAGGTACGCCGACCTACCAAGGCTCCCTGCAACTGAACAAACACCTGTGATCGCAGCTTGGCCGTTCGACATGTGGGGGGTAGATTTGATCGGACCCTTTCCACCCGCCCGTGGAAATTGTAAGTATGTGATTGTGGCCATTGATTATTTCACCAAATGGATTGAGGCAAATCCTTTGGCTAAAATAACAGAGGAAAATGCCATCAGCTTCATCCACGATTACATTTGGTGCTGCTTTGGGGTGACACATTCGATTTTATGAGATAACTGGCTATAGTTTTCCATAGCTTTTGAAACAGAAATGAATAGACTGGAGGTTAAATACTGGAAGTCGTCGGTGGCTTATCCTCAAGGTAACGGGCAAGCAGAAGCAGCAAACAAATTGGTATTGACATCACTAAGGGCCTAATTGGTCGAGCTGGCAGATGGTTGGACGAACTACCCCTTGCTCTTTGGGCAGTCTGCACAACCACCCGGTGGCCTACAGGAGAAACCCCATTTGACCTTACTTTTAGGTCGGAGGTCATGGTACCTGCTGAGCTACGAATTCCTACAGCTAGAGTGGCTTTATTTGATCAGAATCAGAATAATTCCAACAGATGCTCGACCTGTACCTACTAGACGAGAAACGGGTGACTGCTCAACTCATAATGGTAAACTACAAGCAGAAAAATAAGGGTTATCATGAAAAGAAGGTCAAGAAAAGGTCGTTCAACATTGGGGACTATGTGCTAACTAAAACTGAGGTAACTGGAAGGAAAGTTGAACAGAACGAGTTATCTCCGAACTGGGAAGGTCCCTACATCGTCTCTAGAATTGTTAAGGAAGGGACATACATGATTGGCCATCCAGGTGGTGACGAACTGAAACATCCTTGGCACGCTAGCCACTTAGTTAGATATTATTTCTGATTAAGAATTATATGTAATGATCTACTTCATCAATAAAATGGGGTTACCCTCGAAAAGTTTTCTTTACAAACTGTGTTACACTTGCATCTTATTCCACTCAAGTCCGACTCTTGGTCGATCTCGAAATATTAAACAGGCTCGACTAAAGTCCTATGTCAACCTTGTTCTTAAACAAGTTCGACAGAAGACTTATGTCAGTCTCGTTCCTTAAACAGGCTCGACTAAAGTCCTAAGTCAACCTCGTTCTTAAACAGGTTCGACTGAAGACTTATGTCAGTCTCGTTCCTTAAACAGACTCGACTAAAGTCCTAATTCAACCTCATTCTTAATCAGGTTCGACTGAGGACTAATGTCAGTCTCGCTCCTTAAATAGACTCGACTAAAGCCTAAGTGAACCTCGTTCTTAAACAGATTCGACTAAAGACTTATGTCAGTCTCGTTCCTTAAAACAGACTCGACTAAAGTCCTAAGTCAACCTCGTTCTTAAACAGGCTCGACTGAAGACTAATGTTAGTCTCATTCCTTAAACAGTCTCGACTAAAATCCTAAGTCAACCTCATTCTTGAAACAGGTTCGACTGAAGACTAATGTCAGTCTCGTTCTCTAAACAAGCTCGACTAAAACCTTAGTCTGCTTCGTTGTGGCCAACTGATCTGACTAAGACTTTGGTCAATCTCCTACTTAATCTAGTTCGACAAAAAGAAAGCAACTTGGATCAAAACAAAGTGATGCAAACAGTCAACTAGCATTAATACAAAGTCCCCAAAAAGTGGGCCAGGACTTGTCAAAATACAAAGGTATGCATTAAGATGCCTCCCAAATCGGGCTAAGGCATTAACGACTAAAAACAATAAAGTAAAGATTGTTTGGGGCTTGTTCATTACAAAACTAAATTAAGAATAAAAGATCAACTCTCCTGATCATCATCAGACTGCTCCTGGTGCTCGACGTCATGAAAAACTTGATCTAGGGTGACCTCGTTCTCTTCATCGCCTCGTCGGCATCCTCTAGCTCTTGAAGAATGGCATTAAAATTCCTTTGCTCAATGGGAGGGGCGACCCAAGGCTCTAGCCCATCTTGTATATCCTGTTGGGCGATGATGGTCGGATCATTATCATTGTAAGGCACAAGGGAATGGCCGTTGCGCGCTTGCTCATCATAGCGATCTTCAGAAGCCCACTGGGCTAATTTATCAACAGATAGGTCGACTGAAGGATCCACTATTGCACAGCGGGCCATGTGTTGGTGCCCGACATCATTGAAATCCCTAGCTCGGGATGCGATGATGTCATAGCACTCATCACTATTCTTGAAGGCCTCCACATCAGCCTTTTATCTAGATTGGGCCTCTTCCTTCCATTTGAGTCGGGCACTAATCATGATCTTCACTCATCTTTATCATGCGAGCATTGAGATCTTGGATCATCACAGTCAGCTCACCTAGCTCTCCATCCAACCTAGCCTTATCATGGCGAGCCGCAACTGCCTCCTCCTCCAAAGTATCCCTAATGGGGGCAAAAGATTCTACATGCTGCTGAAGAGGAGCAAGCCGCTCCCTTGCAAGTTTTAGGTCAACCAAGGCTTCATCTCGCTCTTTCTCAGCATTGAAATGAGCGTCCTGGAGAGCACGTCATTGGGAGTCAGAGTCCACAAGCTTCTCCCTTAGCTCGACAGGCTCTCTGGCCTTCCTTGAATACAAGGTGGAGGCAATATGCTCCTTCTCTATGGCAGATCTCCAACTGCTCTTAGCCTGCTCAGTGAGAGCAAGAGACTACATAACAAAAGAAGAGAGTTAATACAACAATTATCATAACCAAAGCGACCAAAAGTACAGCGATCAAACAAAAGGAAAGTAAAAAGTAAGGAATGCACAAGTGTTACCTTGGAGGAAAGAAGGCCCTACCTATCACTGTACTCTTTAGGAGTAAGCCCCTCCTCAGTAAATTGGGCTAGCAGGTCCCTATTGGCTGCCCTTCTCACAATAACTTGCCCCAATCCCAGCTCGGGATAATGACGGCTCAAACTGTTGATCTTAGTAAGGGGAGGGACATCACTTAGCCTCTTCACCAAGGCTTGCACTTCATCAGTGCTTCTGGATAGGGGAGCTTGAGGTGGAGGATGCCTAGAGGCAGAGCCCGCTGCTCTGGAGTTGCCAGCCTCATCAAGGCTTTGGTCGACACGCGATCTCTTTCTCAGCTGATTGAGAGGAAGATCATCATCAGCATCTTCTTGCTCGACGTCATCGAGCTCTAAGTCTACTATATTTTGGGGATCTGCCCCAATCGATTCATGCCGGGGATCGGAGCCCAATGCTAGCTCGATCGTGGTGTCGACCTCCCCCTCTCCCCTTACTACTTGCACTTGGGGAGCATGCTCAATGGGCTCCACAGGCCCAGACTCGTCAATGGGGACCATCCCCACTACTTCCTTGAGGAGCAACTTGTTTATATCCTCCACCTCCTTCTCTCGGTTGGCTCTAGCATTGGCGACACCATGCGCCTTCTTGTTTCTCCTCTTATCACCTAGATCGACTGTGCGATTCATGTTGGCCTCTTGCTCAGCGGTTAAGACTGCACAATCAAAAGAAAAATAGTTAACAAAGGAACGTACGACAAAAGTGACAGAAAAATTACAAGAATATGTATAAAGGTACTTAACCGCCATAGTGGAATATGCCTCTGCAATGGTCGGGATTCTTCTTGCAGTAATGGCATTGGGATTCAAACCATTCCCTCTCATGAATTACCCAATCCGGGTATCTAAGGCTCCTAAAGATCGGCACTAAGGGAGATACCTCCCCATCTCCTCCTAACATCATGTTGGCTTGGATAAAGAAGTCCTTGTCCGACCCCAATGTCGCCCAGCTAATAGTGCTCCTTCGAGCCACTAATGTCAACCTATGAGTGAGCTCTTCACTCCACTCTGGGACCCAGTAATCCTCCTCCTTCATAGGGGGTGTATCAGCCTCAGGCAAGGAGAACTCCCATCCCTTCCTACTCTCTACAAGGATCATATGAGTATTCCACCCAGAAACCTTATCGGGCAGATTGGTGAACAGTTTTGGGGCTTTGGCCGGGGTGCTAATCCCAAAAATTTTGTCATTCTGCACAACCTTTAAAAATCTCCTAAAAACATGCATGCAAGGCTCATACCCGACGAACATGTGCACCATAGCAAAGCACACTAGTACCATAACTGTATTGGCACCTAGTTGCATGGGGACAATGGCCAAGCACTCCAGGAATTCGCAGATTAAGGTGTTGGGTTTTGGAGTTACAAACGCAGCGGAAGAACTTAGAATAACAACATCAAAACCCTAGCCCTTAGATCCGACTAGCATGAAGAGATAGAAAAACATGAAATAGAATTACATACCTTGAATGCGATTATGTTTGCTTGAAATCGAATCGAAAATCGAATCTCAAAAACGAGTCTAAAAACGAATCTCAAAACAGTTGACGAAGGTTTTGATCTTCTCCTTGTTCTAGGCCTTGTGATGAATCAACGATTGAAGTCTTCAAGCTTTTGGTGATAACTTAATCACCCTCTATCGGTAATCCATACGCGAACGGACCAAGAACGCTTTTTCTTTGATTGCTAGATGATCTCCGATTATTGAAACGCTTTTCAATAATCAATGGCTAATAGTGTTTTTTATCTTTGATTCTTAATCTAGATCTCTATTTTAGTGTTTCATAAATCCTAAAAAAACATGTGTTATTTGCTGACCAAAGGATTGTATTTATATCAAATATAAATCCCTAACAATTAGAAACGAATCCTTGTCAAAACCAAAATCAATCTAGCCAAGGAAAATGTGTACGGACAGAATTTGACCGCTGGCACGAGTCGTGCTCAAGAGCATGACTCGTGCCTAATGGCAAAGTATGTCGCGCCACTAACCGAGCCAGAAAATCAATTTTGCAGATCAAAGGGCACAAGTCGTGCCTAAGGGAACGATTCGTGAGCACGACTCGTCCCATAGGGCACGAGTCGTCCCTTAATGATTGCTCTGATATAGTCGTCCCTTCACAAGGCACGACTTGGGCCAGGACGGGACGAGTCGTCCCTTGAACCTAGATTTCACCCTTTTAGCCATTTTCAATTCGTTCTTTTGTGTGTGACCCTTTAAGAATATATTTTATGTTGGTAGTAAGTTGAAACATCAACCTCACAAGACATACGTGACTTCTAGCAAATAATTATGTCCACCCAATTAAATATAACATCAAAGCTTGATTCCTTGATAATTAAATGTCACAATCCCTTTGTCCACGATGTTAAATTGAACATGAGTCATGGTCCATGTCAACTCATCTTGTTCAATGCTTTCTCGATTCTGAATATGTTGATAATCCAAATGCATTTGATCTCTATCAAATCACTTGAGTGTGTCCACACATTTCATCAACGTCATTCATCGAGGGGCCCAAGCAAACATCTCTCTCAATGAGAGGGACAAATCCCATCTTGACTTATCATTCTTCCCTACAAGAATTCAATCATGCTAACATAGCCCTTATTACTATCCGATTAAAGATAGTGTTAAACTATATAAAACACGATCTTCATCATGTGGAAGATGATGATAATCTCAGGTACAAAGGATTCAATAACACGACTATCATGAGATTTATTCATGACACATATGACTATTGACCATGTCATAAATCTCATCGGTAGGTCATGTCCAATACTTGTTCTCTAGCAAGTATCCATAAGTGTAATGTGCATCTCCATGCATATAATCATCTTCATGATTATCCACTACCAACTTATACTAGTTATTCACAATAACTAGGGACGCAGTTCAATATAATAAACATGCAAACATATAATGAACCAAATAATGCTTTCTCTATAATAATGATAAAGACGATTACATAGCGATTTAGATAATAAGTCAAATATAACTAAACGCCTAGGGCACTACACCAACAAAAGGGATCTAAGGGTAGGCGTTGGCCAGCCTCAAATTGGCCTTAAAAGAAAGCTATCTTGGTCGGATTCAGACCCCAATGCATTCAAGATTGGGCTTTTTTTTTTTTTGCCTGTCAGTGTAGTGGGTAAGGTGGAAGTCCTCTTTGGGGACCTCAAAGAAGTCGTACAAGATTTTGATGCGGGATTCAGAGTTTTTCCTCCCTATCACCGGCTTAGGGGCCACGTATCCCCTCTTGTTGCTTCTTGGGACAACCGTCGAGCAGAACTTGTCCACTATGTTGCCTAAGGAGGAGCTCGATGAGGTAGAAACTACAGATTGTAGTTAAGCTGTTATATCTACAGAAGACACAGAAACAGGGGAATTAGTCCTAGTCGAAGTATGTTCTAAACTGCCTATGGGTGACCTAGATTCCCCTGGTAATGCTAACCTTTCTCTAGGGAAGGGGGTTTATTAGACTTGATATAGAAGATTATAATATGGTCAATCAATTTATTGAAGAGACGGAAGCGAACAATCTGTGGATCATCCGCCTCCAAATCTCACATACTCTCTCTAGCTGGGAACCTTACCTCACCATGGAACAACCCCCATCTTTTCAAAATGGTAATACACTCATCTCTAGTCAACTCCTTCTGTGGACCCTCTAACCGTTTACAAATCCTAAGATTTTGGGAGTTATACCCATACCTAACATCTAGCTTGAAGCCAAAGGTCCTAGCCATGGAGGAATAAAGAGACCAACTTGAAATTAAACCTAAATACAGAGGGATTGAGGGGTACCTCGATTACACCAGAAAATCAACGCCAGAAAATCAACTTCCTTACTTTTTGTTCTTGCTGGGTATTCGGATAATTGGGGATTGTAAAGTTTGAAAAGGAAAAGGATTTTCCCTTTTATATGTTTCCAAAACCTTACCTGAATTGGAAAGGGTAGGGGACACAACCGTTTACTTTGTCAGTTATTGCCCAGCAGCGGTTCCCAAGACGGATGTCCAATCGCCAGAACCGTACCATTATTACGGAAATTACGACGCATTAAACAGCGTGTCCAACCGCCAAAAGTCAATGGTTGAGAGCGACCTACCTCTACTCAGATGACCATCCAACAGCGAGCTCCATTTGCCACAACATAAATTTTTTATATAACTTCCTAGTCGACAAAGTCAACTTAGAAAGTTGGGGCCACTGAAAGGAATAAAAGTGATGGGCCAGGCCCCACAAATGAAGCCCAACATTTCAGATGTTGCAGAGACAATATTATTAAATGAGCCAATCCAATCATCACAACTCAACTGGCCCAGCAGCAAAGATCAGTCGACTTAGCTCATTGTCCGACCATCCTTGGTCCCGACCTAGCTTCGTCCGACATACAATCATCGACTTATACAATCTATGCCTGTCTAATGCACAAAGTCAGGTCGACCATGATTACTCAGACAACCTCGATCTACGGAAACGTACTTCTATCTACGCTCATTCCATAACTGTTTACTACAATCATGGAGAACGTTATGCCTACATTATCTCCACAATTTAAGGGATTCAATACGATCCTACATCACCACTATAAATATCTAACAACATCCAACGTTAAAAGGTAATGTCTTCTTGGCTTTATTGAGATTACGTTATTTCCATATACAATTTCATACAACAAATTACACCACATTTCATCATCACGTCGGAGGGTCTTAGCCGGAGGCCAACCCGGCTAGTCGTTTGTTCGTGGTTTCAGGTCACATTTGCTAGGGATCAACCTATTGCTGGACTGCTGATTTGGATCATTTCCTGCATCATCAATATACTCCCTCCGTCTCAGCCCAGTGTACACTTATTTTCCTTTTGGTCCGTCCCAGCCCAGTGTGAACTACCATAAATGGTATGTCCTTTAATGTTTTATATTCTCCCTACCCCACCCACTCATTAACTCCACTCATTCTCCACCACACAATTTATTCAACCAACCTACTATTTACTCCACTCATTCCCTCTCTTCATTTTCTACCACACATTTTCATTATCTTAATAATATTTCTTAATCGGCGTGCCTTGGTCAATGGTGCACACTTGGGTGGGACGGAGGGAGTATATTTTAAGAAAGCAATTATTAATAAGTAGGGATAAGAGATATGTATTACACATTTTGGAAAACCTTTGAACACAACCTTTGTAGTATATTTGTTGGATGGACTATCTTCTGCAGAATTGAATTTCCAAATACGAAGGGCAATAGGATGGGTGACTCCGGAGAAAGCAACATAAATTTGACCACGATCGAAAACATGTTTTCTTAAAATAATTTCAATTGTATATAGAGATTGTCCATGATTTTTGTTTATATACATGACGTAAGAATCAATCAAAGAAAATTGAAGACGTTCAAACTTATTCGAGGATTAAGATCTTCTCACCAATAAATGTGCTCCAATAAATAAGCTTGATAAAGATCGCCATTGACTCTTGTTTAATCATAGGAAAAATTCCTTTTTAACCACAACTACCAGATATTATCCCCTAAAAACCCAGTCCAAATAAAAAAAGACTAACTCCTTTATTATTCCAAATTAAAATCCCTTTAAACCCCATTATACCGTGAACGGCCAAAATGAAGTTAGTACGCCGTTAACTTCCGTCCGGCGTTCTTTGCGGAATTGCAAATTGAATCCAAAATTGAAGAATGGTGAAGATGGCAACGTTCTTCGCGATGACGCTTGGGGCCTTCGTTTTCCGGCAATCTATGGATAAAGTCCATGTCTGGATCGCTCTCCGCCAGGACGAAAAGGTCAATTCAATCTCTCTTTTTGTTTCTATTTACCGATTCTACTGTTTGGGGATTAGGGTTCTTTAAAATTGCAATTGGCATATCTGGTAACAGAGGGTTATGCGGTGAAAGGGCCGCAAATATGAATGATGCAGATGTATCGAAGCAGATACAACAGATGGTTAGATTCATTCGGCAGGAGGCCGAGGAGAAAGCCAATGAGATCTCCGTTTCTGCTGAGGTTTTTTTCTTTCATTAACTTTCTATTTTTGGATTAGATTTGTGTTTTTTGATTGTTAGACGAATCGCTTTGATGCTGTTTGTGCTTGAAAGCTCATACTTTTTGGCGCAGTGTAATATTTGAATGATGATTTTGTATAGATTGTACGCAATTACATTGTTGATGTTTGTTTCTGATCTAGTATTTGTGAAATTGTTTGATGCAACTATCTATTCATAGGCTATGATTAAATGGTCAATTTGTGTATTATAGATACTACAATGGTTTTTGTGAATTTGCAAGATTAGGCTGCGATGAACTTGTCAAAGTTTCAAGAGTAACGTTTGTTAAGGTTGCTTACTCTCAACATTAGTTTTTCTTGAGTTCGTATGACTAATTCAATACTTTGTGTTTACTTTGGATGAGCTATTTGGATACCTATAGCGCTTACTGTAAAACGTGTAATAAGTGAATTAAAAGGCATTAGGATGTTGATTTCTGTTTGGTATTATTCTTTTTTCTTAATTTAACTTTATTGTGTATAATTTAAACATAACATGAAACATAAGTATATTAAATCTACAATCTTTATACTTGACAACAATATAGAATCACTGATGTTTTCTATATAACCAATGATGAGTCTCTAGTCCATATTGACTAGGTCTCAGATTGGTTGGAACTTAATCTTGTAAGAATATTTCTTGGCAGTTTCCCTAAAAGTTCCTTGTTTGAGATGTAGCATTTTCAAATAGATTCCTCTCTGACTTCTTTGTTTACAGGAATTCAACATCGAGAAATTGCAAATATCGGAACTTCTTCAACAACAATCCTGGGTATCGAAGTTTTCTCATTCACAAGCCAATAACTCTTCCACTTCAACGACGCTTTCATCATATCCTGGCAAAGATACTGGCATGGAGCAGGAAAGTTGTAGCTTGGATGCCCAGAATGCTCTTTATGGTTCAAATATTGACTCCTCAGCTCTGCTACTTCCTACCACCGTGTCAAATATCGGAACTTCTTCAATTGACGTTGATTTGTGTATGACTAATAATATGTCTTATACCTGTTACTATAAGACCACTTATTAGTGTTTTAACATTTTATTGTTACTATCAATTTTATTTCTATGAATCTATTGTTGGTACTGTTGTATAAGAACATCAAGTGATCTTATAGATATGAGATATGTTGTTGTTTATGATGTTGTAGATGACTTATAGCAGGTCTTATACCTTTTGCTATAAGACCTCTTATTAGTGTTGTTGTTTATGTTTTTTTTATGGTATAAGACCAGGTGTTATTATTCTTACAATTTGTGTATGACTAATAATAGGTCTTATACCTGTTACTATAAGACCTCTTATTAGTGTTTTAACATTTTATTGTTGGTCCTATACCAGTTGCTATAGGACCAATTAAAGGGCTTATATCTTTGTATATGATGTTGCCAGGTCATATACCAGTTGCTATAGGATCAATTAAAGGGCTTATAGCTTTGTATATGATATTGACAGGTCCTATACCAATTGCTATAGGACCATTCAAATGTCTTATTGCTTTGTATATGATGTTGCTGTGTCCTATACCGATTGCTATAGGACCAATTAAAGGGCTTATAACTTTGTATATGATATTGATAGGTCCTATACCAATTGCTATAGGACCATTCAAAGGTCTTATAGCTTTGTATATGATATTGAAAGATCCTATAACAATTGATATAGGACCAATTAAAGGGGTTATAGCTTTGTATATGATGTTGCCAGGTCCTATACCGGTTCTTTATAGGACCAGTCAAAGTTCTTATTGCTTTGTATATGATGTTGGCAGGTCCTATACCAATTGCTATAGGACCTATTAAAGGGCTTATAGCTTTGTATATGATGTTGCCAGGTCCTATAGCAACTGGTATAGGACCATTCAAATGTCTTATTGCTTTGTATATGATGTTGCCAGGTCCTAAACCAATTGCTATAGGACCAATTAAAGGGCTTATAGCTTTGTAAATTTATCTGTTTTTCATTTTCATTGTTCATTCTTTACATCTTAAAAGAGTGTTATAAAGAATACAACCACAAAATGACTAATACTTATCTAATACTAGCATTTCATGCGAATATCAATGTGACAAGTGGTATAAAGACCTAGCAACATCATATACAAAGCTATTTGCTAAGTGAAATAACATATATATAGGACCTACTGACTATACGACATTCACAATCACATTAACAACAACTATTTTAGGATATAAAAACTCCAGTAACCAAAATTCTAAAAAGAATATCAATGTATAATATTCAGATCAATGGTGTAAAATGTCAAATAAAAAGTGTACAAAACGACATTAATAATTGTTTGACTAAAAAAACTCAAATATACGGAATTTGCAATGGCTCCTTGCATGATCTTTTATATGTTATTCTTCTTTTCCACATCGACGACATGTCATCTTTCTCTTTGTACTCCTGTATATATTGACAACCATGAAATGATCTGAATGAACTTCAAACACATCTTTGTCGCAACAACAGACAATCTTCCATAGTTCAACATCACCATCATTAGACTCCACCCCATTGACAGTTAAAAAGGAAATATTCTGCAAAAAAAAAATAAAAAAATAATAATAATTAAGGCATGGTATAAGACTACTTAGGTCTTTTACCTAATGATATAAGATCAAATAGTTTCAAATTGAACAATTGTTACTGGATCAAGGCACATCCAAATCAAAAAGCAAAATAGAGCAGGTCTTATAGCAAAGGTTATAGGACCTGGAACAGGTCCTCTGTCACATTAATAATAAAAAATATAATGAAGAAATTTGCCTCAAAATCATATGCACACTACAACAGATCCTATAGGAAGGGGTATAGGACCTATTACAAGTCATATACCACATCATCAAACAATCAAACTGAATCAAATCATTTCCAAATCAAATGCACACTATAACATGTCCTATAGCAAAGGTTATAGGACTTGGAACAGGTCCTCTGCCACATAAATAATCGCAAACAAAATGAAGCATGTTAACTAAGAATCATATAAACACTAGAACAGGTCCTATAGCAAGTGTTATAAGACGTGTTACAGATCATATAACACATCAACAAACACAATTAAAATGAAGCAAGTCATCTCCATAACAAATGCACACTAAAAAATGTCCTATACCAATGATTATAGGACCTGGTATTAGAGATTTTGAAGAAATATTTCAATTGATTGCTATTTAATAATTGAAACCTTCAATAAAACTATTCACCAATGACAAAATAAGTTGATATATCATCAAAAACTTAAACTTCCAAATTTCTTCATCAAAATTCAAACAAAATCAATTGAAGGTTCAATAAAAAAAATCACCAGATCTAGTACCTTTTCTTCTTACAACATCTCAAAATCTATTATTTGAGTGTTGAAATTTAAAATACAACATTTAAAAACCTTAAATACATGCTTCATGAACGAAAAATTAACCAAAATTGGAGAAAAATACCTTGATATTGTATTTCGACGATGAAGTAATTTAGCATATGTGACTTGAAATCAACGAAAATCGCCCTCAAAATTGCCTCGAAAAGATTTTGAAATCGCCTCTCTAAACCCTAAATTAGATGAACCGTCATCACAATCGGGTTAATGTAGTTGGTCGGAGTTGATAGGAGGCCGGAAAAAATGGAGAGGGGCGGGAGGTTTGAAGACGACGATTAGGGTTTGAATTGGGGTGGGAGATTGATTGCCGTCGATGAGAGAGCGAACGAGAGGATTTTTGAGAGTTTTTGATTTTTTGAGAATGTTAGGTTACGGGGAGATTATGGGATGTAAACGCCGTCTGCTCCGTTAATGTCTGGGTTTCAATGGGATTTTCATCTCAAATGGGTTAAAATGGGTTATTAATGTGGAATATGGGATTTAGAGTCCTTGACTCTTAATCATATTATTATTGGGTCATACTACTCCATCTCAATTGTTTTCTTTCCTTATTACTATATTCACAACTCTACACTACTCCACCATTAAAATTATATTGTTATATTATTTTTAAATTTTCATGCCTTCTGTTGAATAAGTTATTCGTTTGTCTCATTTAAAACTATATTATTTTTAAAAATTATCCCATTTGAAACTACACACTACAATTTTGAAAAAAAATTATAATACTTCTTTATTCAATGAAGCTCATTTTAACACTCATAACACCTTTTAAATTAAAATAAGCCCTTAAATAAGCACAAATGATCATTGAAATAATTTTGCACAAATATCTAAACCAAAGGAAACAATGTGAATTCTTTTGATTTAATGATTGGTCAACCTTCAAAAAATACTTTATAAAATAGTATACAAAATTTAATATAGTGAAGAATAGCAATTATTACTAACAATAATTAATTTATTATTTTATAAAAATTACTAATGAGAAACAAATAGTATTGTAAAGTTATTTATATTGAAAGGGGCTATTGCCAATATAATTTTTGTTTTATCCACTAAATTCTTCAAAGTTTCAATAAATTAATCAACATATTAACACAATTCCCCCAAAGGTCATCTTACTTTAAAAGAAAATAACTTTTCAAAGTTACATTTATTTTTTGATTAATTAAATTTTACTATTAATTTTAGTTATTATATATTATGCTTTACAAAGATGTTATTTCTTAGAGTGCGTCTGGGGAGAAACGCGTTTCTTGGAGAAACGGGCTTGTTATGTCGCACGACATAAGTAGCCAGTTTCTGGATATCCTTTACAAAGCTTCTGGATATCCAGAAGCTTTGAAATGGATATCCAGAAGCTTTGTAAAGGATATCCGAGGAAACCAATTATTTTTTTTGGATATCCTTTACAAAGCTTTCGATATCAGAAGGCTTTGAAATGGATATCCGTAGTTTGTAAAGGATATCAGTAAAAATATTTGGTTTCTGGATATCCTTTCCAAAGCTTCCTGATATCCTTTCCAAAAGCCTTTCCTTATTGGCTAGGTATGTCGCACGACAAAACAAGCCCCGTTTCTCCATGGGCGACGGAGAAACGCGTTTCTCCCCAGATTTTGTGTATTTCTTAAACGATTTTTTTTTTTGAAAGATTAATCAAAAAAAATATTTCCATAAACAATCTCCTATTCATCTCCACTTAAAAAAAAAGGGCTTGAAAAATGCTTCCATATAAAAATCGTGGGAAAGATAAACAACTTTTTGAATTTTGAAAAGTAGTAAAAAATATAATTTTTTAGAAGTTATTTCTTACTTTATTTATTTTAAAAATAAAAAAATTAAAAAACTATTTTACAAAATAAGGCTACTTTACGTAATATCGGCCTTCCCAATTTTACGATTTTCAAAATCAAGAATCTTTCCAATTTTAAGTATCCTTTAAATTTATATATCCGTCTTAATTTTAATTTATTTCTCCTTCTTTTCGTAATAAATAAAAAACAATAAATAAAATATAACATGTTATGAACTGTCAAAAAATGTTTAAGGGAAATATTTCATAAAAGAAAAACCGATCTAATTGCTATGATTCCAAAATTATGTTCACTTTCTTATCTCCCTCTCATTTCTTCTTCCATCTCAAAAAAAAAAAAAAGAGAGAGAAAGTGGAAAGGACGAAATGAGCTATAAACCATAATCTCATTGTCTAATTCTGTCATCTTCAAGAGAGAGCACTATGTCAATTTTCCATCTTCCACAAAAATGTCCCAACCCCCAATGTTGTAAAAAACACTTAATTGTCATAATTATTTCTCTCTCTAGACAAACGACCTCCTCTTATCCCTTTCCCCCAATACTCCCATGGTTGATACTCCGTGTGCTACCATCACCGCAACACAAATCACCACTTCTCCACCATCGCCATCACCGCTATCTCTATCTCAGCAGCTTCAACTATCGTCTTGATTTACTCAAATCGGTGACCGACCTCCGGTGAGTTTTGTCCGGAGAAGTAAAGAAGGAGCGACACGGGTCTCTTCTGCCGATGGATGCTGGTGACGTCGGGGGAGGAAAGATGAAGCATATTTGCTTCTCGATAAACCACATGAGAAATGTGTATGCTTTTATAGGGATATGGACATGAGCGGATTTAAAACAACATTCAAAATAATTTAATTGATTTTGTCAACACCATTTCATTCAAAATTCAAAAAATTGCTTTTCGAAAGTTCTTCTCAGATCTTTTAAATCATTTCTAAATCATTTCTGGATGTCATACAGATCCTTCTATACCCCTCACCACTACCGCTCCCAGCGACGATACTTACTTTTCTACCACCGAAGCTTAGAAACTGCCGACTAAAATGACGCTAACGAACCATGCTACACAATGGATGCATAATGCAAACAATAACATTTGAAGTTTGACAGCAATGAAAATTGTCGAAAAAGGGTGATGGGATTGAGATTTGGGAGCTGAGATGAGATCAGATGTGAAGAAAGAGGGTCGTGTAATTTATACTCCCTCCGTCCCATAGAACATTACCCCTTTTGCTATTTTGGGCGTTCCTCTTTAAAGTCCCACTTTCTATTTTTGGACATCTTTTATTATTATTATATTGAAGTGGACCCCACATTTTACCTCACTAATTTAATTACCAACATTTAACTCACCTAATTAACACACCTAATTAAACAATAACTACCCACTTCAATTAAATGAATTGAACAAAACAACAGTGTGTTAATACACCCACCACTCATTTTCCCTTCCAACCCCAACCACATTATCAAACTCTCTCTCTCTCTCTCTCTCTCTCTGTTCTTACGAAGAACTAGGGTTTGTGGCGATTTTAATCGCCGTCGTTCCATCTCCGTCGAAATCTCTCTCTGGCCATTCTTCTTATTCTACCAACAAATCCTCACAATCCCTTAGCTCTTGTCGATTCAAACACTTCAATGGCTATTTCGATTTAGGGTTTCTAGATCTGATGTCGGAATCAAATGATTTCATGGCCGCCGTTGATTTGCCTCACGGAGACTCCCCTAGTTCCGATGGTTATTCCGATGTACCGGATACGCAATTTAGTTGTGTAGATGATACGGTGGTGGATGAAACCCTCTTTTACGAGAATGATTTGAGCGTAGCTTGTTCATCCGAGGTCGATGAGTGCCCCAAATCATCGGATTTGAGAGCTGAACGACACAAAAGCTTCATGAAAGAGTTGTCTCACTGGTGTCCTTGGGCGAACGGTGTTGATTGCAAGGGCGTTCCATTTTACTCCGACACCGAAGCCATTCAAAACATGTGTGCCTTACTTGGCTCAGAAACTCAGGCTGACCCAATTACCAAAGCTTTTGGGCACAAACAATTCATGGTAGAGTTTTGCTACTGGTGTCCGAAAGCGAAATTCCTACTGGACGAACTTGAAGAGCCAAAAGATCAGGTTATGATTTCTTCCCCCTTTTCTTCTCCTTGGATCTGTAATTTTGTTAGAGTACATAGTTGGGAGTTGAAATACTTTGTGAAATGATGAAATACTTGTGTTGATTTTCCATGATTTCGGATGCTCTGTGGTGTGCTTTTGATGAGAAAGAATGGTTTTTTTATTGTTCAAAATGCTTAAAATGGTTGATTTTGTCTCTATTTTTTGGCTGATTTGGTCATTACTGGTTACATAATGGAAACTTTATTTCGATGATGATATTAAAATCTGAGAAATAAAGTGTACACAATGATGAACATAAACTGAGTGTACAACTTCACAAGGAAATACTTGTGTTGATTTTCCATCTCTATGGATGCTCTGTGGTGTAGTTTTGATGAGAAAAAAAGTTTTTTTGATTGTTCAAAATGCTGAAAATGGTTGATGTTGGTTCTATATTTTGGCTGGTTTTTGTGGGTCAACTGATAAGAACAGTGAATCATTTGATTTGGTCATTACTGGTTACATAAAGGAAACATTATTTCTATGATGATAGTAAAATCTGAGAAATAACAAGTGTACACAATGATGAACAATAACTGAGTGTACAACTTCATAAGCAAAAACATTTTCAGCATTTAAATGTACACAGTGATGAACATAACATGAGTGTACAACTTCTTTCACAAAAACTTTGCATTTTAGTACTCAATTTTAGACGGTCTTGCGGCAAACCCCAAAACGTGATGCAGCCTTTACCATTGTGCCATGTTTCAGCTTTCCTTCTCTCCAATTTTGCAGTAAGTATTGTGCCATTTCATTTTTCTGCTCCAATGACAAGTTTCGATATTTCTTCTCCAAGTTTTGATAATGGTTGGTGGCCATTTTTGTTCCAGGTTTGAAGGTTTTTGGACAAGGTTTGAAGGTTTTGCTGACTGTAGTTACTTTTGAAGGTTTTGTTCAGAACAGTGACTTTTGAAGGGATTTCAAAATGAAAAATGATAACAGTGTGTTTATATACTACTCCTAATTAAGGAGGGATTGTATCTAATTTAAACAATGTTTGAATATTTAAATTTTCATTTGTAAGTAGTACAGGTTATGTATTGGAGATTTGGAGGGAATTTTTTGGAGGGATTTTTTTTTTGGGAGGGATCAGTAAAGTGGGTGTAATTTCAAATTTTAATTAAGCAAGAAGTTCTTTGCTGACTGTAGTTACTTTTTTGTTAATCCTTCCCACTACCTATTTCTTTCATTATTTATATTCATTCCTTATTTTCCGTTCTGAATAGTAAACGTATAATGTTCTATGGGACGGAGGGAGTATTTCATTTTTTTGAATGGAGAGAGAGATTCACGGGGAATTGAGGTAGGATACACGTATAGGTATATTGATAACACGTGTCAATTTTTTTCAAACAAATGGAGTATATGCACATAAACCGGTAAATACTAAATACAGGAACGAAAAATACAAGAACTAAAAATTCCAACCCTGCCCTCGCCCGTCTCGTGTGTGTATACACGAGAGATACGAGATCTTCTCACTTTGGCACTTGCACCGGCGGCGATGGAAGAAGTAGAGATTGAGACTAAATCTGGGCTTCGGTATCTTCTTACTGTAAACGCCACGGTGTGAACAGGGGTCCGGTTCAAAGGTTTAGGAAGAGGTGGAGCAATCTCGCTGGAGATTACAAAAAGATTAAAGAGTGGGAAACTGGAATTAGGGAAGAAACGGAATCGTTTTGGGTCATGAGGAATGATTTAAGGAGAGAAAGGAAATTACCTGGATTCTTTGACAGGGAAGTGTATGATATACTAGACGGAGGTGCAGCGGCAGTGGGTCCCATGGTGTTGGCCTTGGCACTTGCACCGGCAGTGATGGAAGAAGTAGAGATTGAGACTAAATCTCGTGTGATTTCACACAAGAGAAGCATCTCGTATCTCGTGTGAGTTCACACGAGATGCTTCTCGTGTCAGTTTACACAAGATGAAATAAAAAAAAAATTATATAAATGGGTATTTTGGTAATTTTGTTTGTTTCCTGTATTTTTTGTTCCCTGTATTTAACCATATCCACATAAATCTCAGCAACTTTGTTTGCCTTGTGAAACTAATTTACCCTTATAATAACCTTTTATTGCAGAATTGCCACTTCCAAAAACAAGAGATGGAGTTTGAGCGCCAAAACTAATATGGAAAGGTTTGTGTTTTTAGTATAGTCTAGATTCTTGTAAAGTAACTTCTAATATACTCTCTCCGTCCCATTCGAAGCTTCACCTTTTGCCAAAACGGGTGTCCCGTTAAAAGCTTTATCTTTTCTAAAATGGACATAATTTTATATTATTATTCCACCCACTAATTCTCTCTCGTACTTTACTTTTATACTCACAACACCAATCAACTCACTATTTCCTACCCCACTTTCTCTCTCCAACCTCACTTTTCATACTCACAACATTTTCTTCACTAACTTTTTCCTTAATTTTCGTGCCACCTTCAAAATGGTGAAGATTTAAATGGGACGGAGGGAGTATATACTTTCCCCGTTAAAAATATATGTTGTTTTAGGTTTAAAAATTATTTCCAAAATACATATCGTTTTAGGGGGAAAACTCAAATTTACCTCTCATTGGAACGTGGTTCATGCCATTAATTATATATTTTGGGTGAATCAACGAGAGAGACACAATTAATGAGGACGTATTTGGTACACCCTCCACCAAAAATAATTGTCGCGCTTTTGGATTTTTTAGATGTTTTAAGAAAAACAATAATGAACCAAATTTAATAATAGAAGTATCCAGATTGCTCTTATTTAATGTTACTCTCTCTTACATTACTTCACATAACAACCAAATTATAAAGCAAAACAAGTTTCAATGCGGGCATAAAATAGTAATTTGAATGTTTTTTACCCCAAAAGTGATAATAATTTGGATCATATATTTTGTCTAGAAATGATAATTATTTTGGACCGAATGAAGTACTTTATTGGCAAAATAATAGTAATAATTGTCTTTCTTTTTCTGTATATTTGTATATTTGTGAAAAACTTCAAAACAATAAAATCATTAGGGATGTCCAAATCGGAACCGGTCTGGAACCGGACCGAATCGAAATCGGCCGGAACCGAAATCGGCTCGAATCGGAACAGGTCGGAACCGTAACCGGCGTTTTGGTGGTCCGGTTCCGGTTTCTACTTTTAAAAAAGCGTAAACCGGCGATTTCGAACAGTACACAGTAACCGGAACCGTCATTCGAACCGCCGAACTGTAAACGGTAACCGGAATCTTCAGAAACCGTTAACAGAAACCGTCAGATCCGTAAAAAACTAGCCGTTATGCCCGTTAGCTAACGGCTAGTTGACCAAAAATAGCCGTTTTTGACCTTTTTTTTTGCCAGATTTCAGTCATCAAAAAAATAATTTTTTTTGTAATCTTAAAAAAATTCCTCAACTATAAATACCATCCCCCTCCCCTCACAATTTTTCCACACAAACTCCATTAACTCTCTCTTAAAGCTCTAACGAATTTCGTTAAATTCTTTGATTCTCAAGCTCAAATCATAATCCAACTTTCTTATTTTGATTCAATATCCATATTTTCATCCAACATCTTTATTTTATCTTCATTTCATATAATTCCATCCAAAATCTTTATTTCATCTTCCTTTCATATATTTTCATATTTTATTTTACATTATGAATATTCTTAAGAACCTCACAAGCAAGAAGGGTAGAAAGGGTAGGGGTAGAGGGCAAGGAGAATATTCTTCTCAAGCACCACCACCACCACAATTTGTTGAAAATGAAGGTGGTCAATTTTATGATATGGGGCTTTCGGGGCAAAATAAAAATGAGGTGAAAGATTGGGAAGATGATGACGAAGTGGAATAGATTCCAAATTTTATGCCACCACAAATGGCACAAATTATTGATAATCTAACTCCAACTACTCAAGAAAGTGATGGCAATACCATGGAAGTCACATTGGGAGGGCGGCGGCGTAAAGCCGCAAAAAACAATCCTCCTTTCGTTCCAAGAAAGTGAATCCGAAGTATTCACGAAATTCTACAAAAAAGTTCCTATTGACGCATCGGGGAAGAATTTCAAAGCAATATGCAACTTTTGTCCAACAAATAACAAACAAACATATGATTACTCTACCGGTGGTGGATACAGTAGTTTGAGAAGGCATACACGAGAAAAACACCCCGGGGAATATGGCATAGATACCACCACTCAACAACAAATGCAAAGATTCACTTCTTCGGAAAATATTGGTACGTCTTCTCAAACTTCTTCTAATTTATTTAGTTATAATCATCTAAATCATAGAAGATAAATGGCTAAATTTGTTTGTAAGCAAAAAAAAAAACTTTGCATTTTGGGATTTTGAACCTTAAATTGGGACAACCTTTTGGGAAATTTTTGAATCTTTAGCCGGGACGGAGGGAGTATAAAATTTCCATTTTGGGAAAGTGGAAGTTATCAATGGATGCCCAAAAACAAAGTTTGGGCAAATATGGGACGGAGAGAGTATATTTTAAAGATCTTAAATAGAAATCACGCTGATAATTTTCTTCTTTTGTAGTGGAATTGAATTTTAGGTTGGTTAGTGATTAGGAACCATGATTACCTGGTGCCTCGCTTAGCTTCATCTTGAAGGTTCTGACATTTCAATGCCTTCTTTAGTTCGAGAACCACGGTGTCCATATCAGGGCGCAGATTCGGGGCTAATTGCAAGCTTCCCTGAATGATGTCGGTATATACTTTTAAGGAATCATCTGAAATTTCGTCTTTGATTCTAGTATCTATAGATTGCTGCGCATAATGTCCCAAATCCTCATCTTCTCTTCTGTAGTAGCTCTCAGCTCTATCCCATGGTGATTTTTGTTGGAATATTGGGAAAATAATAGGGTGTGAATTGAAAAGTCAAAGGTGTAAAATCGAAAAGACACGACTGTTCAAATTCTTTGAACTGCTCGGCCGAGCAAGGCATAAGCCTCAGCCGAGCATGACAGACCAGAAACTATCATCCTCTCTTGGCCTCTGCTCGGGCGAGTCACCAAAGTGCTCGACCGACCAACTTGCCTGTGCTCGGGCGAGGCACCAATGGTGCTCGGCCGAGTAGATGCTGTCCGTTCAGATTAAAGTCTGAATAGGTGCCAGCTTGAAAGGGTGTGACTTTTGTGGAAAAATCACAACTGATCTGGCTTGATTCTACCCTATATATAGAGACCCCTATTCCTTCATTCAGTCATCAAGTAATCCAAAAAGGTTGTTATCAAATCAAACACAAGAATTCAATTCTCTCTCTCCCTCATTCAAAGTGTTCTTGTTCGTTTCAAAGCGTTCGTTCATCATTCCTTCTGTAAAGTTTGAAGACTAAGAGCAAGTCTTATTTTGGTTCGCCCGTCAAGGTTAGTTAAAGTGCACACTAACTCTTGGTAAAAAGCGTTGTATCTTGGGAGACATTCGCCATCGATCCGTTTGCACAATTACGGAGGCGAAATATTGTCTTAAGGAGATTTGCTTCGGCATACCTCGCTTTAATCTCTTTCATCTGATTTTTGTATTGAAGATATCTAAACATATACCATCCAACAATCTTAAGACAATATTTTCAGGTATTTGTTTTAATTTTATCTTCTCTACTTCATCTTTTTCTTATTTGGATATTCTGTTTTCGTAACACAAAATGGCTAATGGAAATGACTCCGTTAGTAGTGAGACTATTGCAACAAATACCAATGCAATAGGGAGTACGTCAAGTGCTAATCAACTCATGATGCCACCGGCCTCGCAGTACGAGAAACCGAAGAAATTCAATGGGGCTGATTTCAAACGTTGGCAACAGAAAATGTTGTTTTATCTCACAACGCTTGGACTAGTGAAATTCTTACGGGAAGAATGTCCCGTAGCGGCTGAAGGTGTAGTAGACAAGGCTACACAAATGGCTATTGATGCATGGAAACATGCAGATTATCTATGCCGAAACTACATCTTGAATGGACTAGACAACACATTGTATAATGTGTACTACTCCATAAAAATTGCAAAAGGACTCTGGGATTCTCTCGACAAGAAATATAAAACCGAAGATGCTGGAACAAAGAAGTTCTTTGTTGCAAAAATTTTGGATTTTAAAATGAATGATTCTAAAACTGTTATGAATCAGGTCGAAGAGATGCAAGTCCTATTGCATAATCTTGAAGCCGAAGGGATGCAATTGGGTGAGTCCTTCCAAGTTACATGTATGATTGAGAAGTTGCCTCCTTCATGGAGAGACTTCAAAAACTATCTCAAGCACAAGCGTAAAGAGATGTCAATGGAAGACTTGCTAGTTCGTCTTCGCATTGAAGAGGACAATCGAAGTGCTGAAAAGAGAGCCAATGCACGAAACATGGAAGCAAAGGCTAACATGGTGGAAGAATCCCGACCCAAGAACAACAAGAGGAAGCATGATGACTCTTCAAAGAAGAAGTCAAGTAATGACAGCAACAAACGCTTCAAGTTCAAAGGGGACTGCTAGAATTGTGGAAAAAGCGGTCATCGGGCAAAGGATTGTCGAAGCAAGAAGAAGAAGCCTCCCCAAGCAAACGTGACTGAAATAGATACTCTATCTGCGGGTGTCTCGGATGTAAGCCTGTCTGCCATTGTATGTGAAGCCAACTTGGTGTCAAACGTCAAGGATTGGTGGGTAGTGTCACGACCCCAACCATAGGCACTGTTTAGGTACACGTGGAGCACGTGGGAATGGGGGTTGCACTTCATTTTATATGATGCATTATATGTTAGTTTGGTGCATTTCATGGTCTTGGTATATGTTGTGATTAATTATTTACTTAATTTCATGACTTATGTGTTTATAATGGTAAGAATTCATTTTATTATATAATGATAAATTGAATTATGTGGAGAATTAAATTAATAAGGATATCATAAATTGACTTTGGAAGGAAAGGGATTATAAAGTAGTAGGGGCTTTAAGGTAATTGTAAGTATGGGTTTAGTTGTGGTGATTGATTCTTGGAGGGGTTTAATGTAAATTGGGTGAGGCTTATCCATTTAAGGAAGCTTCTCCCTTAATCCATTTCTTCCCCCACCTTCATCATCTTCTTCCTCAGCCAAATAAACACTAAAACCCTAGCTACCTTCACAAATTCGTAGTAATTCACTCGGTGGTCCGTTCTTCAGTTTGAGCCCGGATTAGTGATCACGGCGTTGAGTAGATTGCATCTACCCGGTCAAAGCTCCTAGTTAATTTTCATATCTTCCAAGTAAGTTGTTATGTCTTTTGTTATAATTGTTCATACCATGATTAAAATTGTTAATATGATGTTGTTACCAAGTTGTGAAATGATGAAACCATCAGCTTGGGGTTTGCAAATGGAAAGGGAATTGGTTTGGTTAGAACTTGAGAATTTCCATGCCATAGCTTGAGTAATTGGTGTGGATTTGTTATAATTGCTGTTTAAACATGTTGTATACATGTTATGGGGGCTAGAGGGAGTATGTTAGGGTCCAAACTATGTGTTTAGACTGCTGAACTTTGCCCTCGCAGTTGCTGAAGTAAGTTGGAAAACTGGTGTTGTTGCTGCTAGTGTTGTTGTTGTTTGCTGTAAAAACCATGGCCTAGGGTGGTGTTAGGGATTGATAATCATTGTATCCATGTTATATATGTATTATAAGACTTAAAGGGGAGTATATTAGAGTCCCAAACCAAGTATATTCCTGCTGCAAATGGCCTTGCTGTAAGCTGAAGTGAAGCTGTTGTGTTGCTGTGTGTGCTGCTGTTGTTCTTGCTGTAAATGGCTGCAAATCGTGGCTTCAGGGGAGGGGCACGACTCGTGCACATGAGCACGAGTCGTGACCAATCAGAGGGAGTCGTGGTCACCAGTCGTGGCCTTCGAATCAGTCGTGCAGGGCCTGGAAACGACTCGTGCTTACATGCACGACTCGTGCTCAAACTGCCTTGAGTGAGCACCTTTGCAAGCTTTTAAACCTAGGTTAGTGAGTATAAATTTAATAAATCTTTAACTATACTTGTAGTACAAGTTTAGTACAACATTGTAGAACTTGGAATTGGCCAAAAAGATATTAGTAAGAGCTTTAAATATTGATCCAAATTTGCTTGGAAGGCAGTTTCAGCACCTGTCTTATTTCAATCTGCAGCCTTGGTCCATGTTTGAGGCATTGGAAACTTAGGCTAAACAACTCGGATTGGAACACTTTTTGATCCTGTATCTAGTACAACATTAGTACTTCACAACCACGTTTTACTTGGCCATATCGGATTATGGGAAGGGCTTTAAATATTGCTTGGAAAACGGCTGAAAGTCATTGTTAATTGAAGAACCAAAGTTATAAAAACTTGGTATTTCATGATGGAACTTGAAAGTAGGTTGTATAATGTTAAATTGTGAATATGTAGGGCTACTTATTTGTGATTGTACCCCTATGTGGTTACCTTTAAATGGTTCTATGATAAAATGGTGCTTGAATTAATTGTTGCACGACATCATGGAATTGATTGTGAGCATATATGGATTATTATTGATTCAATCATGTATATATATATATATATATATATATATATATAATGTATTCCCAAGAGGATGTATAAATACATGTATTCCCAAGAGGATGTATAAATACATGTATTCCCAAGAGGATGTATAAATACATGTATTCCCAAGAGGATGTATAAAAACATGTATTCCCAAGAGGATGTATAAATACATGTATTCCCAAGAGGATGTATAAATACATGTATTCCCAAGAGGATGTATATACATGTATTCCCAAGAGGATGTGTTCCCAAGAGGATGAAATGTGTTTACGGTATTCAAATTATGACGTGAAACAACTTGCTTATGTGTTGCATTTTATTTGATATCTTGTTGCATGCATAATAGCATACTGAGATTCTTTCTCACCCCGTCTCCCTTTTAATTTTTTTAGATACCACTGAGACAGGAGGTCAGGTTCGGTGAGGCCGGGGCACAGTTGGATCGTCTTTTGATTGTCGGGGTACGTTTTGCTAGGAGGGTTATGTTGGTTGTTATTCTTTTGGGGAAAAGGTTGTAAATAACTTTCCTAACATTTCCAAACTATGGTTTGTAAATAATGTGGTGTGGTTGTTAAGTATGTATGGTGTAAACTTTCCTTTTCAATGTGGAAATGAATGGAAGCAGGTTCTTGAGATCTTCCATTTAGGAAGATCATGTCGAAAATTTTCTTAAAAGCATCACTTAACTTAGATGGTTTGTTGAAATGGTTTCAATTTAGATGAAGTAAGTTGGGGACCCTAACATCGGGGCACGAATTTGTAGGTCCCGGGGTAGGGGAGGCCCCACAGTTGGTATCAGAGCTAAGATTAGATGTCAAGGGTAGAAGTCGAGTCTAAGGGGGAGTGTGATGTCTGACGTCGAGTGTTTGATGCAGGGAATTGTGTGATGGCTGATACTGGTAAAGGACAGCAAAGGGTAGAAGGAGATCCAGATGCGGGGGGATCCGGAGGGGATCCGAATTTTGAGTTGATGAACATCTTCCGGTCCTTTATTCAGAGTATGGCAGCTCAGAGCCAAGGTCAGCAACAACAACAAGAGCGGAGACAAGCTCATGGATTGGAAAAGTTTGTCAAGTTGGCTCCGCCTAGCTACAACGGAGATCCGGATACGGTTAAAGCAGAGAGGTGGTTGGAAGCAATGGAGAAGATTTTTGTGGCAATGGGAAGCTCAGATGAGGAGAAGTTTCATTGTGCGGTATTCAAACTCGAGGGGCCAGCTGAGCATTGGTGGCAAATACTCAGGGAAAGTTGGGAAAGAGAGCATACTCCACAGATATGGAATAATTTCACTCGGAGTTTCAGGGAGCATTTCATACCAATGGTGACGAGGGATAAGAAAGAAGCGAAATTTATAAAGCTGGAACAATGTCCGTGGCTCAGTATTCATCGAAGTTTACCGAATTGGCAAGATATTGTTCTCATCTTATACCGGATGAGCAAAGAAGAGTTTATCGGTTCGTGAAGGGATTGAGGATAGAATTCAGGAAACAGCTATTGACTCATGACTTTCCTACGTATCAGGCGGCAGTAAACATGGCTTACAGAATCGAGAATGATATTGAAGAACACAAAGGCAAGCATGAAGGAGGATTTAGGTCAAAGTTCTCAGGTCAGGGATCAAGTCAACAGCGGGGGCAACCAAAAGCTCCAACTCTTGGAGGTGCTAAAGGAGGAAGTGTTAGTGGTTCTTCTCGTTCGACAACCAATAAAGTTGGTGTTGTGTGTAATTGGTGTAAAAAGGGTGGACATGTGGAAGAAAATTGCTGGACCAAGCAAGGAAAGTGTACTAGTTGCGGTAAAATGGGACATTATAGGAGAAATTGTCCAAGGTTTATCCGGAGTCAGGATGCGGGTGGCAGACCGCAGGGGGTGCAACCAAGAAGTGGTGTTAAGAGGGATGTGGAAGGAAAACCTAAGGAGAGAGTCCCAGGTAGGGTGTTTGCCCTAGGTCGTGGCGAAGTAGATCCGTCAGCAGTTATTAGAGGTATTGTACCTGTCTCAGGGTTCAGGGCTCGTGTCCTTATTGACCCTGGGTCGTCTCATTCGTATGTTTCATCTCATTTTGCATTCACATTTCATAAAATGCCTAAGATGTTACCCTATGTGCTGGAGGTGTCTACTCCCGTTGGAGAGTGCCTCGAATCTTCTCTGATATATCATGATTGTGAAGTGCTTATATGTGGTCATGTGTTGCCCGTGGATTTGGTAGAGTTACCAATCCGGGACTTTGATGTTATCTTAGGCATGGATTGGTTAAGCTATTGTCATGCCTTGGTGGATTGTCGCAAGAAGCGCGTCACCTTTTCTATGCCTAATGTGCCTATATTTGTTTTTGATGCTGATAAATCATTGTTTGGTATAAATGTGATCTCTGCATTAAAAGCTAGGAAGTTGTTGTCAAAAGGGTGTGAGGGTTATTTGGCTTATGCGGTAGATATTCGTAAGAAATCTCCCGAGTTGTCCCAAGTGCCTGTTGTGAACGAATTCAGTGATGTGTTTTCAGAAGAGTATGCTATGCCTTCTGATAGGGAGATAGAGTTTTGTATTGATCTTGTACCGGGTACCTCTCCCATTTCTAAGGCTCCGTACCGAATGGCTCCAGCGGAACTTAAAGAGTTGAAAGTACAGTTGCAAGAACTTCTTGACCGGGGTTTCGTTCGTCCTAGTGTATCACCTTGGGGAGCGCCAGTATTATTTGTTAGAAAGAAGGATGGTACACTACGATTGTGTATTGATTATAGGTTGTTGAACCAAGCCACTATCAAGAACAAATATCCGTTGCCTCACATTGATGATCTCTTCGATCAGCTTCAGGGTTCGGTTATTTATTCTAAGTTGGATTTGCGTAGTGGTTATCACCAGTTGAAGATCAAAGCGGAGGACATCCCTAAAACTGCATTCAGAACGAGGTATGGACACTGTGAATTTCTTGTGATGCCTTTTGGATTGACAAACGCTCCAGCTGTGTTTATGGATATGATGAATCGTATTTTCAAGCCCTATCTTGATAATTTTGTGGTGGTTTTCATTGATGACATCTTGGTATACTCTAAATCCCGGGAAGAACACGAAGAGCATTTGAGAATCGTTTTGTCCTTGCTTCGGGAGAAACAATTGTTTGCCAAATTCAACAAATGTGAGTTTTGGCTTGAGAGGATTTCCTTTCTTGGCCATGTTGTATGACGTGATGGAATTACCGTAGATCCTGCGAAGATTGAGGCAGTAGTCAACTGGAAGCAGCCGTCTACAGTGACAGAGGTTCGCAGTTTCCTTGGCCTAGCGGGATATTATCGGAGGTTTATAGAGGGTTTTTCACGAATTTCAACGCCATTAACTCGTTTGACTAGGAAGGAGGTTCCTTTTGTGTGGGATGATAAGTGTGAGGATAGCTTTAATGAATTGAAGAGGAGATTGACTTTGGCTCCGATCCTTACCTTACCAGATGGATGCGAGGATTTTTTCATTTACAGTGATGCTTCTAAAGAGGGATTGGGGTGTGTTCTAATGCAGAGGGGAAAAGTAATTGCATATGCTTCACGGAAATTGTCACCAGCGGAACAAAATTATCCTACTCACGACATGGAACTAGCAGCTATTATCTTTGCGTTACACAAGTGGAAACATTACCTATATGGAGCTAAATTCGAGATATTCACGGATCATAAAAGTTTGAAGTACCTATTCACTCAAAAGGAGCTCAACAACAGACAGAGGCGATGGTTAGAACTCCTGAAGGATTATGAGTGTACCATTTCATATCATCCGGGGAAGGCGAATGTGGTAGCAGATGCTATTAGCCGTAAGGCTTATCTATCATCTTTGAGATCTCGAGAAGTGAAGAGTTATATGTTGTTTGCGAATGTGAGAGCGGTTCCAACTCTTTACGGGGATCTTTTGGAAGCTCAACAGAAGGATGAGGAATTGAAGAAAAATCCGGGAAAAGTTGCAAGATGGAAAGGCAATTGAATTTTCAGTGAATCAAGAGGGTATTTTATCTTTCAGGGGTCGGATTTGCATTCCTTCGTCTCCGGAAATCAAAAGACAAGTATTGGAAGAGGGTCATAAATCCAAGTTTTCCGTTCACCCCGGGAGTACTAAAATGTATCAAGACTTAAAGAGAGGATATTGGTGGAATGGAATGAAAAAGGAGATTGCCGAGTTTGTGTCCAAGTGCCTCACATGTCAACAAATAAAAGCGGAGCATCAACAACCTGCGGGATTGCTTCAACCATTGGAGATTCCGGAGTGGAAATGGGAAGGCATTTCGATGGATTTTGTTACGGGATTGCCTCCTACGCCTAAGAAGATGGACGCGATATGGGTGATTATGGATCAGTTAACTAAGTCTGCACATTTCCTACCTGTGTCAATCAAGTATTCCTTAGAAAAGTTAGCTCAATTATATATCCGTGAGATCGTGAGATTACATGGAGTACCGGTTACCATTGTGTCAGATAGAGATCCTCGGTTCACCTCCCGGTTTTGGAGAGCATTACATGAAGCATTGGGGTCAAAGTTGAGTTTCAGTACCGCATTTCATCCTCAGACCGATGGACAAACGGAGAGAACTATTCAAATTCTTGAGGATATGCTTCGAGCATGTGTGATGGATTTTCAAGCATCATGGGAAGATCATTTACCTCTTGTGGAGTTCGCCTACAATAACAGTTATCAATCCAGTATAGAAATGGCACCCTATGAGGCATTGTACGAAAGGAAATGTCGGTCTCCAATTTGTTGGGATGAAGTTGGCGAGGCAAGACTTTGGGGTCCGGACTTGGTGAGAGATTCAACTGAGAAGATAAAGGTGATTTGAGACAGGTTAAAGACAGCTCAAAGTCGACAGAAGAGTTATGCGGATACACGAAGAAGGGAACTATCATTTCAGGTGGGTGACTCCGTGTTCTTGAAGATTTCACCAAGAACGGGTATAAAGAGGTTTGGTAATAAGGGAAAACTAGCACCGAGATTCATTGGGCCGTTTGAGATTCTAGAGAGGGTGGGTGAGTTAGCCTATCATTTGGCTCTTCCCCCATCTCTATCTTCACTTCATAATGTATTTCACGTATCCATGCTTCGGAAGTATTGCCATGACCCTTCCCATATATTGAGTTCGCCTCCCGATGATGTTAGAGCGGATATGACTTATGTTGAAGTTCCATTGAGGATTTTGGAGCGACAAGTTAAGGAATTGCGTACAATGAGCATCCCCGTAGTTAAGATCTTGTGGAGGAATCACACTATAGAGGAGGCCACGTGGGAATTAGAATCAGAAATGAGGGAGAAGTATCCGAGTCTATTTGAGCGTTCCGGTAAGTGAAAGTTAAATTCGGGATGAATTTTCTTAAGGGGGAGTGAGTGTCACGACCCCAACCATAGCCACTGTTTAGGTACACGTGGAGCACGTGGGAATGGGGGTTGCACTTCATTTTATATGATGCATTATATGTTAGTTTGGTGCATTTTATGGTCTTGGTATATGTTGTGATTAATTATTTACTTAATTCCATGACTTATGTGTTTATAATGGTAAGAATTCATTTTATTATATAATGATAAATTGAATTATGTGGAGAATTAAATTAATAAGGATATCATAAATTGACTTTGGAAGGAAAGGGATTATAAAGTAGTAGGGGCTTTAAGGTAATTGTAAGTATAGGGGTTTAGTTGTGGTGATTGATTCTTGGAGGGGTTTAATGTAAATTGGGTGAGGCTTATCCATTTAAGGAAGCTTCTCCCTTAATCCATTTCTTCCCCCACCTTCATCATCTTCTTCCTCAGCCAAATAAACACTAAAACCCTAGCTACCTTCACAAATTCGTAGTAATTCACTCGGTGGTCCGTTCTTCAGTTTGAGCCCGGATTAGTGATCACGGCGTTGAGTAGATTGCATCTACCCGGTCAAAGCTCCTAGTTAATTTTCATATCTTCCAAGTAAGTTGTTATGTCTTTTGTTATAATTGTTCATACCATGATTAAAATTGTTAATATGATGTTGTTACCAAGTTGTGAAATGATGAAACCATCAGCTTGGGGTTTGCAAATGGAAAGGGAATTGGTTTGGTTAGAACTTGAGAATTTCCATGCCATAGCTTGAGTAATTGGTGTGGATTTGTTATAATTGCTGTTTAAACATGTTGTATACATGTTATGGGGGCTAGAGGGAGTATGTTAGGGTCCAAACTATGTGTTTAGACTGCTGAACTTTGCCCTCGCAGTTGCTGAAGTAAGTTGGAAAACTGGTGTTGTTGCTGCTAGTGTTGTTGTTGTTTGCTGTAAAAACCATGGCCTAGGGTGGTGTTAGGGATTGATAATCATTGTATCCATGTTATATATGTATTATAAGACTTAAAGGGGAGTATATTAGAGTCCCAAACCAAGTATATTCCTGCTGCAAATGGCCTTGCTGTAAGCTGAAGTGAAGCTGTTGTGTTGCTGTGTGTGCTGCTGTTGTTCTTGCTGTAAATGGCTGCAAATCGTGGCTTCAGGGGAGGGGCACGACTCGTGCACATGAGCACGAGTCGTGACCAATCAGAGGGAGTCGTGGTCACCAGTCGTGGCCTTCGAATCAGTCGTGCAGGGCCTGGAAACGACTCGTGCTTACATGCACGACTCGTGCTCAAACTGCCTTGAGTGAGCACCTTCGCAAGCTTTTAAACCTAGGTTAGTGAGTATAAATTTAATAAATCTTTAACTATACTTGTAGTACAAGTTTAGTACAACATTGTAGAACTTGGAATTGGCCAAAAAGATATTAGCAAGAGCTTTAAATATTGATCCAAAGTTGCTTGGAAGGCAGTTTCAGCACCTGTCTTATTTCAATCTGCAGCCTTGGTCCATGTTTGAGGCATTGGAAACTTAGGCTAAACAACTCGGATTGGAACACTTTTTGATCCTGTATCTAGTACAACATTAGTACTTCACAACCACGTTTTACTTGGCCAAATCGGATTATGGGAAGGGCTTTAAATATTGCTTGGAAAACGGCTGAAAGTCATTGTTAATTGAAGAACCAAAGTTATAAAAACTTGGTATTTCATGATGGAACTTGAAAGTAGGTTGTATAATGTTAAATTGTGAATATGTAGGGCTACTTATTTGTGATTGTACCCCTATGTGGTTACCTTTGAATGGTTCTATGATAAAATGGTGCTTGAATTAATTGTTGCACGACATCATGGAATTGATTGTGAGCATATATGGATTATTATTGATTCAATCATGTATATATATATATATATATATATATATATATATATAATGTATTCCCAAGAGGATGTATAAATACATGTATTCCCAAGAGGATGTATAAATACATGTATTCCCAAGAGGATGTATATACATGTGTTCCCAAGAGGATGTGTTCCCAAGAGGATGAAATGTGTTTACGGTATTCAAATTATGACGTGAAACAACTTGCTTATGTGTTGCATTTCATATGATATATTGCTGCATGCCTAATAACTTACTGAGATTCTTTCTCACCCCTTCTCCCTTTAATTTTTTTAGATTTGACTGAGACAGGAGGTCAGGTTCGGTGAGGCCGGGGCACAGTTGGATCGTCTTTTGATTGTCGGGGTACGTTTTGCTAGGAGGGTTATGTTGGTTGTTATTCTTTTGGGGAAAAGGTTGTAAATAACTTTCCTAACATTTCCAAACAATGGTTTGTAAATAATGTGGTGTGGTTGTTAAGTATGTATGGTGTAAACTTTCCTTTTCAATGTGGAAATGAATGGAAGCAGGTTCTTGAGATCTTCCATTTAGGAAGATCATGTCGAAAATTTTCTTAAAAGCATCACTTAACTTAGATGGTTTGTTGAAATGGTTTCAATTTAGATGAAGTAAGTTGGGGACCCTACCATCGGGGCACGAATTTATAGGTCCCGGGGTAGGGGAGGACCCACAGGTAGACACCGGAGCCACTCGTCACATTTGTGCCGACGAAAGCTTGTTTGCAGAATACAAGAAGATTGAACGCGAAGACTTTCTCTATATGGGAAATTCTGCAACTTCCAAGATTGAAGTCATTGGGAAGGTGATCTTAAAGTTCACATCGGGAAAGGAGCTTACTCTCAACGATGTGATGCATGTACCCGACATAAGAAAGAATTTAATTTCTGATTCTTTACTTAGTAAAAAAGGCTTCAAAATTGATTTTGAATCTGATAAGTTGTACTTACTAAGGGAGGTATGTATGTTGGAAAGGGATACTTGCTAGATGGCCTATTTAAGGCAAATGCTGTTGTAGTGGACAACAAGTCCACATATTTGTACCCTCAAGTGATGAATAAAATTGACAATTCTATTTACTTGTGCGAGTCTTCTAATTTATGGCATGGTCGTTTAGGACATGTGAACTGTGCTTCTTTGAGAAAGCTTGTTGGTTTAGGACTTATTCCAAAACTTGATTCAATGAAAGGTCACAAATGCGAAGTTTGTGTTGAAGCAAAGTTTTCAAAGAAACCTTTTAAACCAGTTGAAAGGACTAGCCAACTGTTGGGATTAATCCATAGTGATCTATGTGATTTAAAGTTTGTCCCAACTCGAGGCGGTAAGAAATACTTTATTACTTTTATTGACGATCGAAGTAGATATTGTTATGTCTATTTGCTAAGTAGTAAAGATGAAGCAATGGATGCTTTCACTTCTTACAAAATTAAAGTTGAAAATCAACTTGAAAAGTCAATTAAAGTATTAAGGTCCGATAGGGGTGGTGAATATGAATCAACGGAATCTAGTAACCTATGTTCCAAATTCGGTATCATTCATCAAACAACTGCACCCTATACTCCGCAGCAAAATGGTGTTGCTGAGAGGAAAAATAGAACTATCAAAGATATGGTTAACTGTATGCTTGGAAGTTCGGGTTTACCACAGAACTTGTGGGGGGGAAGCGGTGTTATCCGCTAACTTTGTGTTTAATAGGCTTTCACACAAGAAAACTGGTTCTATACCATATGAATTGTGGAAAGGAAGAAAGCCTTCCTATAAATTCCTCAAAGTGTGGGGGTCTCGCAAAGGTTGCCGTTCCACCTCCTAAACGGTCAAAGCTAGGACCTAAGACCATTGAATGTGTATTTATTGGATATGCAATATGGATTGAAGTTTTACTCAAAAGGACATGATGGTTCAAGCAAGATTATCTCATTTGCATAGCCAACATTGTATGATGTATGGAGTGTGCAAATCTAGATCTACTTGTTTGACCATATTAATTTAAGTGCAAGATTATCCCATTGACACAACAGAGCGTTTTATGTCGCACAATCGTGTTGGATCTACTTGTGTATTCATGTCTTGGTTAAAGCTTTAATTTTTGCTTGCCATTAATCTCTTGTGAAGAAATTTACATGGAGCAGCCAGAAAGCTTCAAAGTAAAAGGACAAGAGCATAAGTTATGCAAACTTGTTAAGTCCTTGTATGGCTTGAAGCAAGCTCCTAAACAATGGCATGAGAAATTTGACAATGTCATGATTAGGAATGGTTTTATCACAAATGAATGTGATAAATGTGTATACTCAAAGAAATTTGGTAACACATATGTATTTGTTTGTTTATATGTAGATGACATGCCCATATTTGGTCATGACATTGATGTTATAAATAAAGCAAAGAAAATGTTTATCAATAACTTTGATATGAAAGATATGGGTGAAGCAGATGTAATCTTGGGAATGAAAGTCTCCAATGGAATTAGTTTGTCCCAAACACATTATGTTGATAAAATGATTGAGAGATTTAATTCTAATGGAATTAAAGAAACTAATAATCCATTTCTGCCCCATGTAGTTCTTCATAAGAATACTGGGAATGCGAAGCAACAATTAGAGTATTCTCAAATCATTGGAAGCCTAATGTACTTAATGCAGTGCACAAGGCCGGATATAGCTTATGATGTAAGTAAGTTGAGTCGTTTTACTAGTAGTCCTAATAATGAGCATTGGAATGCATTATTAAGAGTTTTAGGATACATAAAACGAACTAGAGAGTATTCATTGCACTATAGCATTCATCCTCCAGTAGTTGAAGGATATAGTGATGCAAATTGGATATCTGATACAGATGAATCCAAGTCTACTAGTGGCTATGTATTTACTCTTGGTGGAGGTGCAATATCATGGAAATCTTCTAAGCAAACATGTATAACTCGATCAACGATAGAATCTGAGTTTATTGCTTTAGATAAAGCTGGTGAAGAAGTCGAATGGCTTAGACACTTTTTAGAAGATATTCCTCTATGGCCAAAACCCGTGCCTGCTATATGTATACACTGTGATAATCAAGCAGCTATAGCAAGGGCGGAGAATTTTATATACAACGGCAAATCTCGACACATACGTCGTAGACAAAACACCGTTAGACAGTTACTCTCCAACGGAACGATTTCGATTGATTTCGTGAGATCAAAGGATAACCTAGCGGATCCATTTACTAAAGGTTTATCTAAGGAGAGAATAAACTGTGCATAGGAAGAAATGGGGCTAAAAGCCTAAACAAATATAAATCAACTTGATGGAAACCTAACCTGGCGACTGGAGATCCCACGGACTAGGTTCAATAGGAAAAACAAGTCATGATTGATTTGAGGGAAGTACTTGGAAGTTTATCTTCATCCCATTTCTATATATGATGCAAAAGTGCTGCCTATAAATTGGTAGAGGTTAAGGTATTGCTTTTAATGATGACTATATCTTGTTAATTAGTACAAGTGGGGTAATGTAGGATACTCTTTATAGCACATCACCTATGTTAGTGTGAACATGGCCGGTTCGTTGAGAATTTTACTTAGGCAAATTCTCTAAAGCACTCGCAGAACCAAGAAAGTTCAGGGCCGAAATAATGAACACAATAGAGAACCAAAATCTGATATGAGATTTAAATGTGTTTGGTCTATTGTTTAAGCTTACAATAACGTCTGACAGTTCAATACGTTACGTACACTGATCAGCCAAGTAAGCTCGATAGATTCTTACTAAAGAAGGTTCAAAGCGAAAGCCACCTATCTTGACGCATTTACTTCTCAGCTATGCTCTTCTTCTTCTTTCTTTTCCGTGTCGACTTCTTCCATTCATGTGGGGGATTGTTGGAATATTGGGAAAATATTAGGGTGTGAATTGAAAAGTCAAAGGTGTAAAATCGAAAAGACACGACTGTTCAAATTCTTTGAACTGCTCGGCCGAGCAAGGCATAAGCCTCGGCCGAGCATGACAGACCAGAAACTATCATCCTCTGTTGGCCTCTGCTCGGGCGAGTCACCAAAGTGCTCGATCGAGCAACTTTCCTGTGCTCGGGCGAGGCACCAATGGTGCTCGGCGGAGCAGATGCTGTCCGTTCAGATTAAAGTCTGAATAGGTGCCAGCTTGAAAGGGTGTGACTTTTGTGGAAAAATCACAACTGATCTGGCTTGATTCTACCCTATATATAGAGACCCCTATTCCTTCATTCAGTCATCAAGTAATCCAAAAAGGTTGTTATCAAATCAAACACAAGAATTCAATTCTCTCTCTCCCTCATTCAAAGTGTTCTTGTTCGTTTCAAAGCGTTCGTTCATCATTCCTTCTGTAAAGTTTGAAGACTAAGAGCAAGTCTTATTTTGGTTCGCCCGTAAAGGTTATTTAAAGTGCACACTAACTCTTGGTAAAAAGCGTTGTATCTTGGGAGACATTCGCCATCGATCCGTTTGCACAATTACGGAGGCGAAATATTGTCTTAAGGAGATTTGCTTCGGCATATCTCGCTTTAATCTCTTTCATCTGATTTTCGTATTGAAGATATCTAAACATATACCATCCAACAATTTTAAGCATAAGACGTAGAACAACACCACCCCAAAGGCATAAACGTCTATTTTCCTTGATACAGTACCAAGCGAAAGATATTCTGGTGCATAAAATCCCATAGTGCCTCTAATGTTTGTTATCATCGTGGATTTTACTTGGTCAGCATGGGACAACTTGACCATGCCAAAGTCTGCAATTTTGCCAACCCAATTTTCGTTTATCAAGATGTTATCCGGCTTTATATCACGGTGAATTATACCTTTGGGAAATTCAACGGTCGCAGTATGATGATATTGTAATCCACGAGCAGCACCTAAGCAAATGTTGAGCCTTTGCTTCCATGACAATATTATACTACCAGCTTTTGGTATAATATAATCGGTCAGGTTTCCTTTTTCCATGTATTCATATATAAGGATCTTCTGACCTGATTGACCACAGTAACCGAGAAGTGAGACAGTGTTTGAGTGATGAATCTTGGACATTGTCTGAATCTCACTTTTAAACTCATTAATAGAGTTATACATTAAACGCTTCACAGCAATAAGAGTTTTTTTCTGGTCGGTGTATAGGCAGGCAAGATACACTATTGCTTCTCCCCCCTTTCCAAGGATTTTTGCTTTGTTAAATTGAAATGGAACGGAACCATCTTCAAGTCTGATCTCGTCAAGTGAAATGAAAGAGCAACTACTTCTCAATGCTGAGGAAGACATGCCTAATTTGTTTCAAAACTATGCTCCCAAGTTCCTTGAAAAGCTGCAAGCTAAGGTAAGGAGCAAGTGATCAGCAAAGGTCGAATCAATTTTTGTTAAAGTTTTTTTTTAAAGACTTAATCATTAATATTGGCTTAAAGGAATCTACCACAACTGTCAAATAGTTTACAAATGTATAATGGCCTATTGAGTTAGAGTTTTGCGTAAGCCAAAAGTCAAATCACTTTTATAAAAGCTTTTTTAAAAGAATTTATCATTAATCTTGACTAATAGGAATCTGTCAATTGCTAATAAATGTATAATTGTCGAGTTAGAGTGTTAGGAATCTGTCAATTGCTAATAAATGTATAATGGTGGAGTTAATTAGAGTGTTGCGTAAAATTAAGAGTTATAATAAGCATTATATGGGTAGAAATACATGATTGGAAAATATAAGAACTATTACTGCTTTAATGTCACTGCACATTTACTGATTTACACACGCACAAAAAAAAAAATAATAATAAAAAAGAGAGGAGTGCCTAAAGGGAAGTGGCAAAGCCAGGAATTTTGTAGGAGGTCAAAATTATGATATAGTGGTATTTTATCCGGATAAAAAAATAAAAAGGGGTCGAAAATGATAAAATTAATTTTTTTAGTTGTAAAAATGTTTATTCTTAAACTTGAAGGTCGTAAAAATGACACCACTCCAAAATCAAGGAGATCGATTGACCACCACGGAGTGGCCTTAGCTTCGCCACTATGAAAGGGGGAAATATATTAATGAAAGTATAGAGGAGAGAGTATGAGTAGGCATCACAGTGCCTTTTGGAGGCTTCACTTGATAGAGATTTTGATATCTCTTCCAAGTCTCCTACTTGATCTTGTATATATTTTTCATATTTATCTCATGTATTTCTTATGTAAATCAATCTCTAGTACTACATAGCTATTTAGTCCTTATATCACAAAAGGTTCTCGACCCATCTCTGAATATATTCAGGAAATCAAGACCTGCTGACCTACTAGATCTTGATGATATCATTGTGAAAGAGTGAGATTTTAGGAAACATGTTTCCTATTTCGAATCAAAGTGATATATTTGGTAAGTTGATTTTGTGATTTTCATGGAAAGATTTATAATTGTCCTATTATGAAAAGGACATTGTGAATATGTAACTATCTTTTATTTATATACATATATTTATATTAGGACTAACCTACTAACAAAATCTCTTTCCTTGTGAGTGTGCTTTATGTTTCCTTGTAGGAATTGGAAACTCACATATGGAAGGTGTTGGATTCGTGAAGATCTTTTCAAGGTGCATATAAATACAAGTGATCAGCATAAAGAGAAGACACGGCTTTGGAGTATAATTTGAAAGACAATACATAGTTGTTCTTCACGATTCAACATTGTCATTTAGGTTGTGAGTGAAGGTTGTGTCTTACATCCGAACTCACATCTAGTTTCTCTTCAAGTTCTTTGTTTTACTTCTGATTAGAATAGGATCTACTTGGGAAAGAGAGAATGTTCTTATCGTAGAAGGTGATTAGAACTTGTTTAGTATTTTAGTTTTCACTAATTTGTGTTTTTGTAAGCAACACAGTTTTAATAGTGAAAAGGTTTTTGGGCGTAAGCCTTGTTTGCTGGGATCAAAACCAGTAAACGTTTATAGTTCTTGTGTTTTATTATTTTATTCCGCTGCTTTATTGTGGATGTGTGGACAGTTGTATCTCACATTTGTACTCACATACGTGATCTGTTGAGTTGACTTGGTTTCCTAGTTACACGAAACTTTCAATTGGTATCAGAGCCAACTCTCGAAATATTACTAAGTGTTGATCCAGAAAGTGTAGTCATAATAGAATGCCAAAATCATCAAAACAGGCATCCTATCTTGGATGGCACAAACTATTCTCTTTGGAAGTCTAAAATGCGTAATTACATCAAAGGCATTGATGAAAGGGCTTGGATGTGTATTCTTGTGGCCTGGTGACCTCCTACCCAGAATCTGGTGTTGGTGAATCCATCTTTGAAAGAAACCCTGAAGAGAGGTGGACACTTGATGAAATTCATGCGGCTAATTACAATTCTAAAGTCATGGATGCTATTTTCAGCCATGTCTCTGGAAATATGTACAAACTTATCACCAATGAAAGCATAGCAAAGAATGCTTGGGACATCTTACAAATGCAATGTGAGGGAATTCCGCGACTGTTAAATCTACTAGACTTAGGATTTTAATGGATATGTTTGAAATACTTAGAATGGAAGAGACAGAAGACATAGTCTCTTATGCTGCAAAAATCCATGAAATTTCTAATGAATGCACTAGACTTGGTGAGTCTATCTCGAATGCCAGACTTGTTAGCAAGATCTTAAGGACTCTACCTAAGAGGTTCAACATTAAGGTGGCTGTTATAGAGGAGACCAATGACACTAACACAGTAGGATTAGATAAAATTGTTGGAATTTTGACTGTATTTGAGCTAAATCTTGAAGCTTAGAAAAAGAACAAAGACATAAGTCTTGCTCTCAAAAGCTCAGCTGCTGTGCCAAAGGAACTGGTTGATCTATCATCTGAAATTGACAACTCAAATCTTGAGGATAAGGATGTGGCCCTTATCTCCAAAAAATTCAGTTTTATACTGAAAAACAAGAGAATAAACAAGTTTCCAAATAGACATGCTCCCAGTGCTGCTGAAAGACAAAAAACTAGTACTGAGAATGGGTTCAAAAGGCCGAACCATGAGAATAAACAATCCTCTGATTCTGATAGTGGGGATGAAGATGAAGTTGCTAACATGTCTGTTATGAACTGCCATTCTGTGTTTAATGCTTATTTTGTAGGAATTGAAGAAGGAGTTTCTGAGAAAAGTGTGGATGTGGTCTCAGATGTGAACATATCTGTTGACACATCTGACTTAATTCTAAATTGTTTCTCTAACCAGAGTAGGCAATCTCCTACTGAGTCAGAAATAAGTTTTCATATAAATGATTGATTATTCTCCAGGAAGTCAAATAAGATAAATCCTTAATAAGGAATTTCAAGGAGAAGAACATAAAGAATTTCGTCAATGGTATTTTAATAAACACTCAGACGAAGAATTAAAAGAATTCAAAAATAAATATTATGATTATTTAGAAAAAATCCAAGATTTCATTTATTTTGTTAGATGATTTATGAAACATTATATTAATAATATTAATAATGAAATATTAGTCTTGCAAAGACCTTGGAAAATACCAAAAGGAGAAATAATTAATTCTCCGTTTCCTCCTGAACAAACCACAATTAGTTTAAACGCCAGTAGCTACTGCATATTTAAACAACTTGCAAAAAATTGAAACTGCCCAAGTAACAATAAAATAATTGAATACTATAATTAAATCTCAAAATTATACATACACCTTTTTAATATGTTTAGGAGATCAATTTATATCTCTGGAAAAAAATTCAATATCTCTTAAAAAAGATATTGAACAACAAATGACTCAACAACAATTGATAATTGATCAATTAAACCATTCAAAGAAAATAGAATCATCTATGTCAGCCCAAATAGAGACTCCAATGATTCAACCTCCAGTCCCAATCAAAGGATTTAAAATGGAGGATAATACTGATGATTTAGTAAAAATTGTTTATATATATATATATATATATATATATGACTAAAATGCCACTTCATCTTGTACATGAACTAAAAATAAAGAAGGGATATTTTGGTCAACAAAAAAATTGGTTAGTTATTAAGGTATTATATTATATATATATATATATATATATATATATATATATATATATATATATATATATATATATATATATATATATATATATATATATATATATATATATATAATAAGTGGCCCAATAGTTTTGGACAAAAATGTCCCTCATTCCTCAAAGCAAAGATATATATGATGGGGGGTAAATTGTAATTTCCAAATAACCTTTTTTTTTTTTACAGAAAGCTTCGTCACTTTCTCTCTCTCCTTGCCTCACGTTCTCTCTCTCTCTCTCTACTTTCTCAGGCCGGCGACCTCTGCCCTCCCCAGATTCCGGCGACCTCTGCCCCTCCCCAGATTTCGACGACTCATCCCCTTCAATCCATCTGACCCCATCCCACCCACACAGTGGCGGCTTCTTCCACTCCACTGACGACGACCTCTCCCCCACACCGACCGTCCTCTTCCAGATCTACCTTCTCCACCCCCATATCAACCCTTCCCCAACTCCGACAACACACCTCCTCCCCTTCGTCTGCAAGTGATGTCACCGGCGTACGGAGGAGGAGGAATGGAGAGATCGGCGTACGAGAGAGAGAGAGAGAACGATGCTTTCTGTAAAAAAAAAGTTATTTGGAAATTACAATTTACCCCCATCATATATATCTTTGCTTTGAGGAATGAGGGATATTTTTGTCCAAAAATATTGGGCCACTTGTTAGGATACTCCTATGGTGGGTATCCTAACAAAACCATATATATATATATATATACTCCCTCGGTCAGCCTAATGCTAGAGACTTATTTTCTTTTTGATCCGTCCCAGCTCAATGGAGACTGCCCAAAATGGAAGGGAATCTTTACTATTTTTCCCACTCATTCTCTTTCCTATTTTACTTTAACAATCACAACACCAATCAAATCACTATTCCTTCCCCTCATTCTCTCTCCTATTTAATTTTTCATACTCACAACATTTTCTTCCACTTTTTCCCTCTCTTACTTTTCCTTAATTTGTGTGCCCAAAAATTCGATATCAATTGGGCTGGGAAGGAGGGAGTATATATGATTACCTTAACAACTAACCAATTTTTGTTGACTAAAATGCCCTTCATCTTGTACATGAACTAAAAATAAAGAAGGGGTATTTTAGTCATAAAATATGGGGATATATATATATATATATATATATCAAATTCATACATAATCATGTTTTCTTAAGCCATGGGCTTAAATCTTCTTACGCATCAGAACTTTGTTCAAAACTTTAGGGCTTACCAATAAGTTTATTCCACCATTTTAATTATATGATAATGTGTCACACATTTTTTTATTTAGTTGACCAAAGACTATACAGTCTAACTGGTGTTATGCTACAATGTTCCATTGATTCATAATTTCTTCATCTCTGCAAGTGTCTGCTGTTGGAGTGTCCCTGTAATTGTTGCTTCTTCTTCTTCTTCTTCTTCTTCTTCATCTTCTTCTTCTGTTAATACAATTTAGATCTTTCCAACATCAAGTATGCTTCTGTTTCTGATCTGTTTAGTACTGTCTTCTTATAGCCATGGACTAAAATCTTCTTACGCATCTGAACTTTGTTCAAATTTTTCGGGTTATCTTCTTAACAGTTTCAATTGATTCTCTCTTTGTTAGTGTTGTCTTTGAACTTTTGGATTCATCCATAAAATAAAAACATAGAAGAACAAGAATAAGAAACATTACCAGGAGTTGACTTTTTACTAATGGTGTTTTAAGATTAGGCCATGGATTTTTATTTTTTTTGCCGGACAAATATCTAATTATATAATATGATGATTGATTATCTAAAAGCGTCAAATTAAATCTGATTTCTGTACATAACAAGCATTAAAATTGATGCGTTTTTAAGTTTATTCCACCATTGAACATGATAATGGTACCTTTTTCCCAGCACACATTGAGAAATGGCGGAAGATGAGGATATTCAGCCTCTCGTCCTTGTTAATGGGACAAGTATGATCAAGGTGACTATCCCATCATGTCCTAATTTCAGTACTCTGTATTTTATACTCCCTCCGTCCGTCCCAAAATGAATGACCATTTTTTTTTCAAATTTTATAATTTGATTATTAAACATTTGAATTTAGATATGAGTCTTACTTATTGATCATCTGCATACATTCACTACAAGGAAAATTCAATTTAGCTACGGCAAATTCCGTAGCTAAAATGAAGATTCCGTAGCTAAATCGTGTTTAGCTACGGATTTGTTCCGTAGCTATTCCGTGGGTGCAGGTTTGTCGCTAAATTGGCCGTCGCTATTTTGTAGCTATTTTAGAGACGGATATATTCGTCTCTAATTTAGAGACAGATATGGCCGTCTCTAAATTAGAGACAGATATGTCCGTCTCTAAATTAGAGACAGATATGTCAGTGTCTAAATTAGCTACAGATATGACCGTCTACGGATTAGCGACAGATTTTTTCGTCTCTATTTAAATTCTCGTTTTATTTTCGAACCATTTTAGCGACGAATATTTCTGTAGCTAAATTGATATTTTAAAAAAAAAAATTAAATATATATTTAAAAATATATATTAATATATTTTAAATATATAAATATATATATATATATATATATATATATATATTAAAATATATAAATATATATTCTTAAATATATATTAAATCACTACTTACCTTTTTTTTTTCAAATCAGTCCCTTAACTTTTATTATTTTCATATCAGTCACTTAACATTTATTATTATCAAATCAGTCCCCTAAATTTCTTTTATACTCAAATAGTCCTCACAACTTCCACCACCGATAACCACCGATCACCACCAATCACCACCAACAACCACCAACAACCACCGGCGACCAATCAACCAACGAACTGAAAAATACAAATTATCATACTAGGTTTCCAAAATATTGAATCTTTACAAAATCACCAAAAAATTCAAAATCAAAATCCAACCAAACCGAAACTGAAGTTTCCAAGGCAAAATCGAAATCAAAACACCAAAATCTGGGTATATAAATCACAAGCAAACCCAAATCAGATCCAGGTTTTGATTTAGATCAAGAGAGAGAGAGAGAGAGAGAGAGAGTTTACAACCATTGACGAATTGAACAGCCATAGCCCTCGCCGGAAATCCTTTGCTTCAAATGCTCTGTTCGGATTGATAATGTCGCCGGCCGGAAAATAGAGAGGGAGGCGTATTGTGAGTGACGGAGGGCGAAGGAAATGGAGAAAGAGAGAGAGTGACGGTGGGCGAAGATGGCCAGTGGCTGTGGTGGCGCCGGAGGACGACGACTGAGGTCAAGAGACGGTGAGGGAGACGGCGGAGGCCGAGACGGAGAGAGAGAGGAAAGGGTGCCGGCGTTGCAGGAGGAGTTTACGTTTTCTAAATGAAGAGAGAGAGTGAGAAATGAAGAGAGAAATAGAGAGAGGGAGGGAGTAAGTGGGTTTGGTTAAATTATTTTGGGCCTTTGGATTGAATGGATTGAAGGGTCGGATCTTGCTTGGCTCTCAATCCCCGTGAAATTTTTAAATCCAATCAAACAATCCCACATCTCATACTTATATTTATTTCACACTATATTATACACTAACTAAAATATTTAAGCCTAATATTAAAAATAATAATATTTATTATTAATAATATTTATTAATAAATTATTAATTATATAATTGATTAATTAATTAATATTAATATAAAGTATATAAACAATAATAATATTAATACTAGTATTAATAATAACTAGTAATTTTTATTATTTTTTATTGAAAAGGAAAAAATATTTTAAATTTTTTTTATTACTGAAATTTACAAAAAGTTATCTAAAATATTTACATGCTTTTATTTGATTTACCCAAAATTTTAGTTATAGTAGTTATAGTAGTATGCCTAATATCAAAAAATAATATTAATAATAACTAGTAATAATACATAATATCAAAAATAATAATGTTATTAAATAATAATGTTATTAATTAATAATAAGACTAATAATGATATTATTGTGAAAATGGTATACGGGTACCTTGTTTATTTTTTTTTTAATTTTTTTCTACATTCTAATTGACATTAAAAGTGTTTTTCATCTTTATGACTTTCCTCAAAATCCAAATGGAAATTGAGTTACAAATATGTGCCATTATTTAGGGGTTTTAGGGTTTTATGTGTCCCGATCTTGTGAAAATGGTATACGGCTACCTCGTTTATTTTTTGTAAATTTTTTTCTACATTCTAAATGACATTTAAAGTGTTTTTCATCTTTATGACTTTCCTCAAAATCCAAATGGAAATTGAGTTACAAATATGTGTCATTATGTAGGGTTTTAAGGAATGTGTCCCGATCTTGTGAAAATGGTATACGGCTACCTCGTTTATTTTTTTTTAATTTTTTTCTACATTCTAAATGACATTTAAAGTGTTTTTCATCTTTATTACTTTCCTCAAAATCCAAATGGAAATTGAGTTACAAATATGTGCCATTATGTAGGGTTTTTAGGAATGTGTCCCGATCTTGTGAAAATGGTATACGGCTACCTTGTTTATTTTTTTTTAATTTTTCTACATTCTAAATGACATTTAAAGTGTTTTTCATCTCTATGACTTTCCTCAAAATCCAAATGGAAATTGAGTTACAAATATGTGCCATTATGTAGGGTTTTAAGGAATGTGTCCCGATCTTGTGAAAATGGTATACGACTACCTCGTTTATTTTTTTTTTAATTTTTTTCTACATTCTAAATGACATTTAAAGTGTTTTTCATCTCTATGACTTTCCTCAAAATCCAAATGGAAATTGAGTTACAAATATGTGCCATTATGTAGGGTTTTAGGAATGTGTCCCGATCTTGTGAAAATGGTATACGGCTACCTCGTTTATTTTTTTTTAAATTTTTTTCTACATTCTAAATGACATTTAAAGTGTTTTTCATCTCTATGACTTTCCTCAAAATCCAAATGGAAATTGAGTTACAAATATGTGCCATTATTTAGGGGTTTTAGGGTTTTATGTGTCCCGATCTTGTGAAAATGGTATACGGCTACCTCGTTTATTTTTTTTAAATTTTTTTATACATTCTAAATGACATTTAAAGTGTTTTTCATCTTTATGACTTTCCTCAAAATCCAAATGGAAATTGAGTTACAAATATGTGCCATTATGTAGGGTTTTAAGGAATGTGTCCCGATCTTGTGAAAATGGTATACGGCTACCTCGTTTATTTTTTTTTAAAATTTTTTTCTACATTCTAAATGACATTTAAAGTGTTTTTCATCTTTATGACTTTCCTCAAAATCCAAATGGAAATTGAGTTACAAATATGTGCCATTATTTAGGGTTTTAAGGAATGTGTCCCGTTCTTGTGAAAATGATATACGGCTACCTCTTTTTTTTTTTTTTTCTACATTCTAAATGAAATTTAAAATGTTTTTCATCTCTATGACTTTCCTCAAAATCCAAATGGAAATTGAGTTACAAATATGTCCCATTATTTTGGGTTTTAAGGAATGTGTCCCGTTCTTGTGAAAATGATATACGGCTACCTCGTTTATTTTTTTTTTTATTTTTTTCTACATTCTAAATGACATTTAAAGTGTTTTTCATCTTTATTACTTTCCTCAAAATCCAAATGGAAATTGAGTTACAAATATGTGCCATTATGTAGGGTTTTTAGGAATGTGTCCCGATCTTGTGAAAATGGTATACGGCTACCTCGTTTATTTTTTTTTAATTTTTTTCTACATTCTAAATGACATTTAAAGTGTTTTTCATCTTTATGACTTTCCTCAAAATCCAAATGGAAATTGAGTTACAAATATGTGCCATTATGTAGGGTTTTAAGGAATGTGTCCCGATCTTGTGAAAATGGTATACGGCTACCTCGTTTATTTTTTTTTAATTTTTTTCTACATTCTAAATGACATTTAAAGTGTTTTTCATCTTTATGACTTTCCTCAAAATCCAAATGGAAATTGAGTTACAAATATGTGCCATTATGTAGGGTTTTAGGAATGTGTCCCGATCTTGTGAAAATGGTATACGGCTACCTCGTTTATTTTTTTTAAATTTTTTTCTACATTCTAAATGACATTTAAAGTGTTTTTCATCTTTATGACTTTCCTCAAAATCCAAATGGAAACTGAGTTACAAATATGTGCCATTATGTAGGGTTTTAAGGAATGTGTCCCGATCTTGTGAAAATGGTATACGGCTACCCTATATTTATTTTTTATTTTTTAAAAAAAATTTTATTGACTAGAAAACAATATTTTTGCCTTTGTTAATCAGTGGTTTTTTTAGAAAAAGTTATAGAAAAAAACTAAACAAATGAAAGTATATAGAAGAAAAGTCAAAAGAGGGACGGACTACCCTATATTTATTTTTTATGTTTTTAAAAAATTTTTATTGACTAGAAAACAATATTTTAGCCTTTGTTAATCAGTGGTTTTTTTAGAAAAAGTTATAGAAAAAAAGATAGAAAAAAACTAAACAAATGAAAGTATATATAAGAAAAGTCAAAACAGGGACGGACTATCCTATATTTATTTTTTATTTGTTTAAAAAAAATTTTATTGACTAGAAAACAATATTTTAGCCTTTGTTAATCAGTGGTTTTTTTTAGAAAAAGTTATAGAAAAAAAGATAGAAAAAAACTAAACAAATGAAAGTATATAGAAGAAAAGTCAAAAGAGGGACGGACTACCCGATATTTATTTTTTATTTTTTAAAAATTTTTATTGACTAGAAAACAATATTTTAGCCTTTGTTAATCAGTGATTTTTTTTAGAAAAAGTTATAGAAAAAGATAGAAAAAAACTAAATAAATGAAAGTATATAGAAGAAAAGTCAAAAGAGGGACGGACTACCCTATATTTATTTTTTATTTTTTTAAAATTTTTTTATTGACTAGAAAACAATATTTTAGCCTTTGTTAATCAGTGGTTTTTTTTAGAAAAAGTTATAGAAAAAAAGATAGAAAAAAACTAAACAAATGAAAGTATATAGAAGAAAAGTCAAATTTAGAGACGGATACTAAATCTGTCTCTAAATTTTAGAGACGAATGTTGAATCTTGTCACTAAATTAGAGACGGGTTAAAATCTCGTCTCTAAAGTTTAGAGACGGATTCGAATTTGTCTCTAATTTAGAGACGGATTCTCGAATACGTCTCTAATTTAGAGACGGATTCTTAACTGCATCTAATTTAGAGACCCGATTACGAATCTGTCTCTATTTTAGAGACAGATACAAAACCCGTCTCTAAAATTTAGAGACGGAATCTGAATCCGTCTCTAAATTAGAGACGGAATCAGATTCCGTCACTAAATTAGAGACGGATTCGGATTCCGTCTCTGATTTAGAGACGGATTCAGATTCCGTCTCTGAATTAGAGACGGATTCATATTCCGTCTCTAATTTAGAGACGGAATCCGAATCCGTCTCTGATTTTTGGTTCTGTCTCTAATCTGTCGCCAAATTAGCTACGGATTCCGTCCGTCTCTAAATTTCCGTCTCTAAATTCGGTTTTCCTTGTAGTGATTTAGGCTGGTTTTGCTGGAGAAGATGCACCAAAAGCTGTCTTCCCTAGCATTGTGGGTAGGCCTCATCACCCCAGTGTGATGGCTGGTATGGGCCAGAAAGATGCGTATGTTGGGGATGAGGCTCTATCCAAGAGAGGTATTTTGACTTTGAAATACCCGATTGAGCATGAAATTGTCACCGATTGGGATGACATGGAGAAAATTTGGCATCACGCCTTTTACAATGAGCTTCGTGTGGCACCAGAAGAGCACCTTGTTCTCCTCACAGAAGCTCCTCTCAATCCGAAAGACAATCGTGAGAGAATGTCTCAAATTATGTTCGAGACCTTCAACACTCCTGCCATGTATGTTTCCATCCAGGCTGTCCTCTCCCTCTATGCCAATGGTCGTACAACTGGTAAGAAAACTTATGCAAAAATAAGCTCTAAGTGTTATCTCTTACACTAGTTAATGATAAATAATAATATGTTTGCAGGTATTGCTCTTGAGTCTGGGGATGGTGTCGCCACTGGTCCCCGTATTAGAAGGGCACGCTCTCCCACATGCAATCCTCTGCGTCTCGATCCGGGAGGACGTGACCTCACCAATGCCCTCATGAAAATTTTAACGTAGCGTGGTTACCGTTTCACCACTTTGGCGTAGCGGGAAATTGTGAGGGACATGAAAGAGAAGCTAGCCTACATTTCCCTCGACTACGAACTAGAACTAGAAACCTCGAAGACCGGCTCGTGCATGGAGAAGAACTACGAGCTTCACTGGATGGACAAAGTCATCACTATTGGAGCCGAACGATTCCGGTGCCCTGAAGTCCTCTTCCATCCTTCAATGAACGGAATGGAAGCTTCGGCATTCACGAAGCTACATACGACTCGATCATGAAATGCGACATGGATATTAGGAAGGATCTTTATGGTAATATTGTTCTTAGTGGAGGATCCACCTTGTTCCCGGCATTGTTAATGTGTTCAAGCAAGGAGATTACCGCATTAGCTCATAGTAGAATGAAGGTTAAGGTGATGGCCCCACCGGAAAGGAAGTTAAGTGCATGGGTCGGAGGCTCCATTTTGGCATCGCTCAGGACATTCCAGGAGGTAAGTAAGAAATATTTTGGTAAATTCATCATATATCAGCCTATACAAGACTCCAATTTGGTAAATTTTATGTTATTTATGATTGTAGATGTGGATATCAAAGGCCGAGTATGATGAATCAGGACCATCCATCGTTCACAAGAAGTGCTACTAAGTGAAGGATTCGTGAAGGATTCATCGAAGAGATTTATACAATTGCTGTTTATCTAAGGAACTACTTGTTTTTTGTACATTGCTTATTTAGAAACAAGACATCTGCACTATGCAAAGTAGTTATAATTTTTCAGATTATGCATTACAAGAGGACATGCCAAAAAGATAGAAATATGAGTAGAAAGACCTTAACAAAGAGGCTTATTCTTGATTCTAGGCAGCATGCTTTATTTCAGATTATCCACCTAAACTATTTTTTGTCTCATTCCTTGCACTAAACTATTTTTTGAAGAGCACGAAGTGGGAAGGAGAACTAATAGCCCAGACTCATATCATTCTTATGATGAATGATCTACTTAATAGATTAGCCCATAACAATCATTAAGACGCGTTACCGGCCCATAAGTTTTGTTAGGATCGGAAGGTAGTAATATGAGGATTATAATTTCTGAATTTTATGGAGAGAAATGGAGTAGGAGATGTATAAGAGAAGGCTATATTTTGTATTACTCAACTCATATATTTCTAACATCTTAGCCATTACATCAAGCACATATTTATACTAGAGTGATGAATATTCTAAAGATCAATCTAGATACATTCTCCAACATTAACTAGAACATAAATAAGGAAAACTAAAAGACACACAGGAAAACTAAAGGACTTTGGAATGGGAAAAGAATGGCTGAATGTATCAACACATTAATCTCAATACTCCCCCTTAATGTGCTGCCACAACTCCAAGAAGCTCCCTTAATTTATGGAACTTTTCTTTGGAAAGTGCCTTTGTAAAGATATCCGCCACTTTCTCCTCACTCTTGCAATAGTTGAGCTTGATCTCACCTTCTTCAATAGCGTCACGTATGAAATGATGTTTGATAGCAACGTGACGAGTACGACTATGAAAGTTTCATGTAGCTAGGAAACTTAATCACACAACAGGCAAAGGATGTGAGTACAGATGTGTCTCACAACTGTCCACACATCCACAGATAATGCAGCGGAATAAAGTAATTAAAAGCAAATTAAATGCAATAACTCAAGAATTATTTACGCTTACTGATCAATGTGATCAGCAAACTAGGCTTACGCCCAAAAACTTTTCACTATAAAAACTTTCGTTTCTTACTAAAACAAATAAGTGAAAAACTAAAATATGAAAATACTAAACGAGTTCTAATCACCTTCTATGACAAGAACAACTCCCCTTTCCCACGTAGGATCTATTCTAGTCAGAAGTAAAACAAGAGAACTCTATGAAAAGCTAGATGTGAGTTACGGATGTAAGGCACAACCTTCACTCACAACCTAAAAACAATAATGTCGAATACAATGAAGAGTATGTAATTTTCTCTCTGAAATTCCGTAGCTTCTCATGTGCTGAATGCCTTGTATTTATAATGCACCATGGAGAAGATCTTCATGAATCGACATCTTCCTTTGTGAGATCTCTTTTTCTATATGAAAACATAAATCACACTCACAAGGAAATCGAATATTAGTGGGTTAGTCCAAATATAAAACTATGTACATAAATAAAAGATATTTACTATATTTACAATTCCTAGTCAACGTAGGATACTTATAAATCTCCATGAAAGTCCCAAAATCTTCTTACCATAATAGAAGTCTTTTTAAATAAGGAAACATAAATATGTTCCCATAAAACTCACGGTTTCAATCTCCCCCTATTTTGGACTTTCTGGTCAGAACCAAAGATTTATAACAATCACATTTTTATGACCACAGAATATAGAAAAACATAACTCCCCCTGAATGGATGTGTGTCCAGATGTGTATACACATCCGCACATAAAAACTGCATAGAACAATGTTAGAACAGAATACCAGCAGTCTATTAAGCAAAAGCAAAAACCATCCAGCAAACTCCTAATTAAAACTATTACAACCCATTGTTAAAAAAAACTTAAAACTAAAGCAGAAATTAAAATTGTTTTTGCAATCATCAAAACATCATCAAAACAACCAAAAAATTTCTCCCCCTAAATTAAAGTTCGAAATATCTCCATTTAAAACCGCACAGCCTTGAGCGACGCGAAGAACAGCAAGATCCCATTTTCCATTTCCAGTAGCAGTAGCATGTACAGAGCTTGATTCTCCCCCTTTTTGACTAGAAAGTTTAACATGCCATCTGAGGAGTCTATCCTTAAGGGCTTTCAGATTGTTGGCATGGGCAGTGGAGGATTGAACTTGGGCTTCAGCAATTGCAATCTCAGCATCCAGATCCTTCATCTGAGCTTCAAAAGAATCATCAGATGTGGCTTCAGATGTGTCCACATCTGGCATACCAAGCTCAGGAACAGTACCCAAAGGGAGATCCACATGTCTTTGATTAGGGTCAAGCAGGGTTTTGGATTCCTTAAACAGAGCAAATTTATCAACCTTTTCTTCTCCTTTCTCAGGTTTAACTCAATTGGCAATAAGGATTTGAGAGATCAAGGAAGGATAGGGTAAAGACCACTTTTTAGATGGTGACTCTCCATAGTCACAGATCTTCCTAAAGATGAAATCACCAAAATTAATATGCCTCTTAATGCCCAATCTATATAGAAGGAGAGCTTGCACCCTAGTAACTGAGGTTTTGTTATTTGAGGGGCAAAGATTGGCAACAAGAATATAATGGAGAAAATAGTAGAGAGAAGATAAAGATCCACTTCCCAAATCCTTTGGCTTCACAGGCCAAGAGGTTACCTTTCCATGGGTAATAGCAGTCACAAGCTCATCATCATCAACAGTAACTAACTCATCCAAGTTATCATTCAAACCAAGCAAATCATTTATGACAGATGGGGAAAAAGGAACAAACACTCCCCTAACATAGACAGAAGGAGGAGAGGAGTAACTTTTATCTAATCCCTTAGGCAAATTGGCATAAAATTCATACACCGTCTTAGGATAGAAAGGGAGAGGATGATCCACAGTTAAAAACAATCCTCTTTCCTCAAAAAATTTATCCATACCAAGCTTAACAAAGGTTTCCCTATCCCTTTTCATTTCCACAATAAAAGCCTTAGAGGAAATTAGGCCAAACCTATCCGATGCCTTTTTGGTCAAGAATTTCTTGGAAAAGGGCTTAGGGGTAGAGGTAATGGAGAGAGTTGAAGACATACCCTTTTCAGATTTCTTCCTTGTAGATGTGCGTCTGGATGTGTGCACATCCTCAGACACATCCTTTGCAGGGAATGGTACTTTGATAGACTCAATCTCAGTGTCATCATCAGGAGAGGAATCTAAATCTTGGTCCTCTTTCTCTTGATCAAGCTCTTCTCTCCCTAGCTTGTAATTCTCATCAGATGCAGTATCATTACTGTCAGAGCTTGAATCAGATTCATCATCAATGGGCTCTAAATCGATATGACCACCTTTTTCTTTCCCCTCAAATCCATTAAAATATTTGCTAAGGGTTCTTCATCACTAAAAGAAATAAAATCCTCAACAGGACTTGAAATCATAGGGGCAGAAGGATCAACAATAGGGACAGACACATTATCCACAGTAGGTAAAATATCAATAGAAGGAGTGGTAATAGGGATAATGGGATCAGATGACACTATGGGAGAGGATGATGGAGCAATAGGATCAACATGGGAAACAGACTCAAAGATGGGGAATGGGCCTCAACAGATTAATGGGTTCAACAAGGGGAACATTATCAGAAGGGGTAATAATAGGGACAGGATCAATAACTAAGGGAGGAGGATTTGAAGATTGAGCCCTAGTCCTAACAAGAGGAGCAATTACCTCTTCTTCTTCATCATCTTCTTCAAGTGCAATGGCTGTAGAGGGCTTCCCGCCAGGTTTCTTCAAGTTCTTGGCCTTGTCAGATTCTGACAACTTCCGAACCCTATGCGAGCGACGAAGATTGCGTTGGGGCACAGGCGTTGCAGCAGGCTTCAGGGGTTTTGCTTGTGAAATCTTCCTCTTCTTGGTTGAAGAAGGTTCTACAGAGATAGAGACAGGGGCGACAACCGATGGTGGAATCACCGGAGAGGTTGGAGCCTTAGGGTTTTCAGAGATTGGTTCCAATGTAGGGGATTTTGGAGACGGAGCTTCCATGATTGGGTCAGATGAGGGTGAAGGAGAGGCGAATTCAGCAAGAAATTTTGAGATCGCAGGGTTGACGACAATGGAAGCTTCACCTTTTGCTACAGAGATTGGGGCGACGTCAAGAACGTCTTCTTCCCTAATATTTGAATGATCGGTCATTTAATCAGAAGGATTTTGTTAGGTGGAATAGTTGAAGTAGAAATTAATGCAATGTGTGTGATTGTGTGCAGAGCTAAGGAAGAACAAGAGGTTTTAGCAAGGGTTTATGGGGGAAGGGACGGATGTGAGAGCTCTTAAATACTCACAGCTCCCCCTTTCCAACTGAAATTTGGAAATCCTTTTCCAAAAAGGTCTCACACAACCTATATTCCTTAGGAGTCCTCCAACGGCTAGAAACCTTTGAGGTTGCCACACACAACCACCTTCTAAGAAATAGGGAATTAAAATAAAACAAGATTTTGATAGATTATTATAGAAACAAAAAATATCTCAGCCATATCTTTATTTTAAAAATAGAATCCCAATTGAATTTTCCAACCTTTTCAAACAAGGAATGATACACACCTTTTCTTTCATGAAAGATATTGGAGATCAAAAACCTATATAATCAAAGAATAAATTAAGAAAGAAAATTAATTAACTAGCATATTTACAAAGCTCCTATATGCCCTAAAAAATGCAGTATGCCTAGCATGATGCAAACACACAGGTGATGGAAATATTCTCAGTTTATGGATGTGGCATAGGATGTGAGTCACATATAGGGACACATTTTAGATCACAAAATGTCAATGAACAATAATCCAATCTGCACAGCCTCTAGGATGCATCCACCAATTTTTTGTTGTGGATTTTTGCATTGTGAGTAGCTTTCACTTTACTTGATCCCAAAGATAGCCCTTTTTCCCAATGATCTTATCAAGTTTGACTTCAAGTTTTCTTATGAAAATCACTTGATCACAATGGTATGGCTTCATACTAAGGGTGAAGCAGCTGTTTCTCACATATATATTTTTTTTTCTTTTAGCACCCACTGTGAGATACCTAGGAAGGTTATATCAAGTCACCAAAAAGGTGACATGAACAGGAAGTGCTCACAATTAAGTGATCAAAATTAATGTCAAAGATGAAGACTCACAAGTGACCACACTGAGAAATTTCGTGCTAATGCATGATATTTTTTGAATTTTTATTTTTTATAATTTTTTTTTCAGTTAATCTAATATACAGATGTGTTAGAGGATGTGAGACACATTTGGTCTCACAACCTTAGATATCACACAAGCCAAGAGACTTCCTCAAGGAGGAAAATCTCTCCAAATCTAATGCCTTTATAAATATATCGGTAATTGATTTTCGGTCCCAACAAATTCCGGACACACGGTTTTTGTTCTACAAGATCTCTGATGAAATGATGTCTAATATCAATGTGCTTTGTTCTAGAATGTTGGACAGAATTTTTAGATATGTCCAAGGCACTTTTGTTATCACAAAAAGCAGTCAAAACTTTGCTATTCAATCCATAATCTTTCAACATTTGATTCATCCAAAGTAATTGTGTGCAGCAACTCCCAAGGGCAACATATTCAGCCTCAGCAGTGGATAAGGACACACAATTTTGCTTTCTACTATACCAAGACACAAGGTTATTTCCTAGGTAGAAACATCCATCTGTGGTACTCTTTCTATCATCACTATTTCCAGCCCAATCAGAATCAGTGTACCCAACCAAATTGGTGTTTGTTTCCTTAGAGTAATGCAGACCTAGGTTCACAGTCCCACTCACATATCTAATGATTCTTTTTAAGGCTTTAAGATGGGACACCTTAGGGTTGGCTTGGTATCTAGCACAGAGACACACACTGTACATAATGTCAGGTCTACTTGCGGTGATGTAAAGCAAACTTCCTATCATACTTCTATAAAGGGTTTGATCAACACTCTCACCATCTGAATCATGACTTAGCTTTTGTGAAGATCCCATTGGGGTTCTTTGATGTGAAGAGTGTTCAAGCTCAAACTTTTTCACAAGATTCTTGGCATACGCTTAGACTGTGAAATGAACATGCCATCTTTGAATTGCTTAATCTGTAAACCTAAGAAAAAGTTCAACTCACCTACCATACTCATCTCAAATGTGGAAGTCATGCTATCCACAAATTCAGCTAGCATAGGGTCAGAATTTGACCCAAACACAATATCATCTACATAGATTTGTGCCACAAGAATCTCCTTTTTATTTTTCCTCACAAACAATGTTTTGTCAACCTCACCTCTCTTGAATCCTAATTGAAGCAAATGGTCAGTCAACCTACCATACCAAGCTCTAGGGGCTTGCTTTAGCCCATACAGAGCTTTCTTCAGCTTATACACATGGTTAGGATACTTGGAGTCCACAAAGCCTTTAGGTTGTTCAACATAGGCTTCCTCATTTAATATCCAATTTAGAAAAGCACTCTTAACATCCATTTGATGAAGAGTAATCTTGAGATAACAAGCAATGGCTAATAAAAGCCTAATGGACTCAATTCTTGCAACAGGGGCAAATGTCTCCTCAAAATCAATTCCCTCAATTTGAGTATAACCTTGAGCAACTAACCTAGCTTTATTTCTAGTTATCACACCTTGCTCATCAGTTTTGTTCTTGAAAATCCATTTGGTTCCTATGACATTACCATGTGAGGGCCTAGGAACAAGAGCCCACACCTCATTCTTTTCAAATTGAATCAATTCATCTTGCATAGCCATAATCCAGTCAGCATCTTTCAATGCTTCAGCAGCATTCTTAGGTTCAATTTTTGAAACAAAACAACAGAAACTTACCTGAGAGTATGCTAAGGAGCAACTCCATAAACCAGCCATCTTTCTATAATCAACTTTGTCCTTTTGTCTAGTTCTCACTTGAGCATGCACATCTCCCACAACTTGTGAAGTGGGGTGGTTTTTCTGGATTTTAGAAGGAATATCCTTTGATCTATCCACACACCCATTCACATTACCTTCTGGAGCATCATCCTGATCAGAATCAGAGGAACTGTCCTCAGTTACAGGAGTTTGAGTAGATGTGGGAGCAGATGTGGGTTCAGATGTGGAGGCAGATGTGTCCACATCCTTGGTTACATCCTTATCAGGTTCAACATGTTTATCAGTACTGGAAGCTTCTTTTGATTTTTCAGAACCTGTTTCTTCATCCTTCCAGTCCAGCAAGCAACCTGAAATATCATCCTCAGCAGTCTTGAGGTTAAGATCAAGTGAGTCATCAAATTTAACATTAGCAGATTCCATAATGGTCTTAGTTTTGAGATAGAAAACTCTGTAAGTTCTACTATTAGTGGAATAGCCCATGAAAATTGCCTTTGTGACTCTTTGAATCAAACTTGGACAAGTATTCTCTATCATTGAGAATATAACAAACACATCCAAACACATGAAAATATTTCACAGTTGGTTTCTTTTCAAGGAGGATTTGGTATGGAGTGACAGTGCTACCAATCCTTAGGAACACCCTATTGCCAATGTGGCAAGCAGTGTTTAAAGCTTCTGCCCAAAATTTTTTGGACAAGTTTTTAGAACTTAGCATGACCCTAGCCATTTCTTGAAAGTTCTATTCTTTCTTTCAGCAATTCCATTTTGCTGTGGGGTGATTGGTGCAGAAAACTCATGAGTGATTCCCTTAGAATTGCAAAAATTGGTGAACATTTGATTCTCATATTCAGTGCCATGGTCAGACCTAATCCTCACAGTTTTAAGACCATAAAGATTTCTAACCCTTTTGTACCAATTCTTGAATTCTCCAATTGTTTCTGACTTTTCTCTTAAGAACATTACCCAAGTGTACCTAGAATAATCATCAATACACACAAAGGCATATTTTTTTCTACCAAAGCTTTCTACTTCAATAGGTCCCATTAAATCAGTGTGAATCATCTCCAAACATCTAGTTGTGGAGCATTGTTGGACCTTTTTATGTGATGCTTTTGTTTGTTTTCCCTTTTGACATGAACCACAGACATCAGGGTTCTTGAAGTTCAGTTTAGGGAGGTCTTTAATAGCTTCAAACCTTTGAAGTTCTTCCAGAGTTCTACAGCTAGCATGCCCTAATTTTTGGTGCCACAGGTTGACATCATTAGCCTTTGAGCTTAGGCAAGAAAGATTGTCACCAAATTGATAACAATTGTCAGCAGATCTAGGGCCAGTAAACACACAGGTATTTTCCTTATCAAACACTTCACATAAGTTCTTATCAAACTTCACATAAAGATCATCATCACATAGTTGACTGATGCTTATTAGGTTGGCTTTCAAGCCTTCCACATAGTACACATTGTGCAATTTTGGGAGACCCTTAACATCTAAGGTTCCTTTCCCAACAATCTTTCCTTGAGCACCTCCACCAAAATTTAATTTCCCTCCATTTATCACTTCATAGTCAAGAAGGACTGCTTGGTTTCCAGTCATGTGCCTAGAGCACCCACTATCAAAATACCAAGAGCCAGAGACAGTACTCTTGAGGGAAGAGTAAACAACATTGCAGGTGGTAATTGGTTTGGCCACCCACTGTTTAACAGTTTTCTTTTTGGGTTGCAGAGGTCTCAGATTGCCAGGATGTGTGTTAGGATGTGCATACATCTTATCACACATCTGAGGCTGATTGAAGTGACCAGATTTTTTATCAGCCTTGAGTTTGTAACAGAAGGGCCTAATGTGACCAGGAGCTAGGCAGTAATGGCAAATGTAATGCCTCTTCCTAGGTCTTTTCTCACTCAAAATGACTTTTTCTTTAAAAGCTTGTTTTTTCACACTTTTTGAGGTAGAAACCTCACTTCCCTCCTTTACAAAATTATTTTCAAAACCCAAACCAGTTTTGTCACGTTGACCCACAGAAAAAGCTTCTTCCATTTTCATTTTACTTTTATTTAACTTAGTAAAAGTATTTTCAGCCTTTTCACATTCATTCTTGAACTTTTCAAGGTCAACTTCTCTTTTGGTCACAAGGACTTCAAGTCTTGCAATGGTATCTTTTTGAGCATCATTTTCCTTTGAAAGAACAGCTTTTTCATCTTCACAAGCAGCCAATTTTTCAGAAAGAGATTTATTTACCTTAACAAGTACCTCAATCTTGTCCAATCTTTTCATCCAATCTGTATGCAGCTCCTTGTATGTGGCAAAAAGTTCCTCATAGGGAATGTCCCTTTCTTCATCTTCATCATCTGAATCTCCTTTTTACGAAACAGCTTGATTCGGCAACAGTTCAGATGTGACACCAGATGTGTTCACATCTGAGACCACATCCAAGGAATTTTCAGGAGCATCTTCTTCTATATCTGCAAAAAAGGCATTAAACACAGAATGGCAGTTTAAGACAGACATATTAGCCACTTCTTCTTCATCATCCTCACTGTCACTAAGGGTAGCAGTTAAGCTCATTCCTTTCTTTTTAAGTGTGTTAGCACACTCATTGGCATAATGACCAAAGCCACAACATGCCCTACATTGGACATATTCAGATGATTTGTTTTCAAAGCTTGGTTTCTTGAATCCAGTGTCAGTGCTAGGTTTTGATTTTTCAGGAGCACTGAGAGAAGGTTTGTTAGTAAATTTACTTATCCTTCTATTTTTCAGTATTGAACTGAACTTCTTTGAGATAAGAGCTACATCCTCTTCTTCAAGATTAGACTTGTCAATTTCAGAGGATAATTCCACAAGTTCTTTTGGAAGTGCAGCAGCACTTTTGAGAGCAAGACTGTGTGTTTTGTTCTTTTTCTGAGCCTCAAGGTTAAGCTCAAACACAGTCAAGATTCCTATGATTGTGTCAAGACCTACAGTGTTTGTGTCTTTTGTTTCCTCAATCACAGCCACTTTTATGTTAAACCTCTTAGGTAAGGTCCTTAAAATCTTACTTACAAGTCTTGCATTGGAGATAGATTCTCCTAGACTTGTGCATTCATTCGAAATCTCATGAATCTTAGCAGCATATGACACAATGTCCTCAGTTTCTTCCATTCGAAGTAACTCAAACCTATACATTAAAATTCTAAGCCTGGTAGCCTTCACACTTGGTGCTCCCTCACATTGAGTTTGCAAATTATCCCAAGCAGTCTTGGCTATACTCTCATTAGTTATAAGCTTGTACATATTCCCAGAAACATGGCTGGAAATAGCACCCATAGCTTTTGAATTATAATTTGCAGCTTGTATTTCATCAAGAGTCCATTGATCTTCAGTTTTTCTTTCGAAAATAGACTCACCAACACCAGAAGGTGGCTTTTTCTCCACAGTAGGAGGTTGCCATGCAACAAGAATACACATCCAAGCCCTTTCATCAATACTTTTGATGTAATTTCGCATATTAGACTTCCAAAGAGAATAATTGGTGCCATCCAAGACAGTAGGCCTGTTTTGGTGATTTTGGCATTCCATAATGACTACACTTTCTGGATCAACACTCAGTAACATATCGAGAGTTGGCTCTGATACCAATTGAAAGTTTCGTGTAGCTAGAAAACTTAATCACACAACAGGCAAAGGATGTGAGTACAGATGTGTCTCACAACTGTCCACACATCCACAGATAATACAGCGGAATAAAGTAATTAAAAGCAAATTAAATGCAATAAATCAAGAATTATTTACGCTTACTGATCAATGTGATCAGCAAACTAGGCTTATGCCCAAAAACTTTTCACTATAAAAACTTTTGTTTCTTACTAAAACAAAAAAGTGAAAAACTAAAATATGAAAATACTAAACGAGTTCTAATCACCTTCTATGACAAAACAACTCTCCTTTCCCACGTAGGATCTATTCTAGTCAGAAGTAAAACAAGAGAACTCTATGAAAAGCTAGATGCGAGTTACGGATGTAAGGCACAACCTTCACTCACAACCTAAAAACAATAATGTCGAATACAATGAAGAGTATGTAATTTTCTCTCTAAAATTCCGTAGCTTCTCATGTGCTGAATGCCTTGTATTTATAATGCACCATGGAGAAGATCTTCATGAATCGACATCTTCCTTTGTGAGATCTCTTTTCCTATATGAAAACATAAAACATACTCACAAGGAAATCGAATGTTAGTGGGTTAGTCCTAATATAAAACTATGTACATAAATAAAAGATATTTACTATATTTACAATTCCTAGTCAACGTAGGATACTTATAAATCTCCATGAAAGTCCCAAAATCTTCTTACCATAATAGAAGTCTTCTTAAATAAGGAAACATAAATATGTTCCCATAAAACTCACGGTTTCAGACTATGATAAATTGGATTCTTCGCCATAGCAATAGCGGATTTGTTGTCACAAAAAATTGTAGTAGACTCCTTTTGAATCTCTCCAACATCTTCCAAAATTCTTCGCAACCATATAGCTTGAGAAGTAGCTATAGCAGCTGAAACATACTCCGCTTCCGCAGATGATTGAGCCACAGATTTTTGCTTCATTGATGACCAAGAAAACATACTTGAACCAAGAGAAAATGTATAGTCGGAGGTGCTTTTCATATTTGAAATTACCCAGATACGGCTCACGCGCGAGCCCGGGCATCTCGCATTCGTCGGGAGGTGTCTCGTTGCATTTTCGTTTGTAGAGTCGCCACGCCGTTTTGATTTAGCCCAAAACATTGAAAAAAGGCTTAGTTTAAAAATTGTTGTTGTGTGATGAGATTTTTAGTTCGGAAGTCAGGTTACGCCTCGGGAAGAGAATAGCAGAGCTCACCCGAGTCGCCTCGTAAAAATGAGTCTTTCGGTACCTCTCTATTCTTTAAAAGTTGTGTGTGTGTATGTGTGCTTTTAAAAATGTATGATGTATATGATGTCTACAATGTATACTATGTATTGAAATGTATTGAAATAGTAATGGAAGGAAGCCTTACCAATGTTGGTTCGTGTTTGTCTTCTGCTTGGGAATAGTGTTTGAGTGTGAATAGTATTCCGGGACGGACCAAGATTGCTTCGGGGATGTACCGGTGTCTGCGGAAAGAGCTTCGGTGTGCCTCGGGAGTGTCAGGTGTGTACTCGAGCTAAGTTTCGGCATGCGTTGGGATCGTAGGGATTGTTGACTGGACTCGGGCAGAGGTTCGGAGTGCATCGGGATCGTCGGTTGTGCTCTGGCAGAGTTTCGGCGTGCGTCGGGATGGACCGGGATGCCTCGGGATGGGCTGGAATGCCTTGGGATGGACTGGAATGCCTCGGGATGGACCGAAAAGGATTCGGGATAGATCGGCAGGGCTTCGGGATGCCTCAGAAGTGCCTCGGGGCAGCTCGGGAGCGTCTCGGGAGCGCTCGGCAGGGAAAGGAACCAATTGAGCCTAGGGGCTGCCTAATCAACCACTTGAGAGCCGGTCCCACCAAGGTTGACCCGAATCCTCTGCACAGACAAGCCTCTCTGAGCTGCAGCGGGATGTGCACTATGTCCATCTTCTCTTGATAATGTGTAACATGCTCCTCTGGATCTGTGCTGCCGTCATACAACTTTATGGATGGAACACTGAAACACTTCGGGATGTCAACATTTGCAATGGCTGGGACAAACTGAGACTGATTACAACAATTCTACGACACCGGCCGAATAGGAGGGGTTATGCCTGGTACATTCATTATCAGCTCTCTAAGATCCTGCATCTGCTTGGCTAACGGATTTCCTGTAAAAGGGTCAGCCAGAGGAATATGATTGAAAGTATTATTATTAAAAAGATTATTAGGCAAACCAGTGTTGTCTGCGACTGTGGTGACAGTGGTGTTGTCAACGAATGGTATGAAAGAGGTAAATTCTGTTGAGGGTGGTGTCAACAAAGTGTCACTAGGCAAGGATGGCGACATCATCGAAGGAGTCGTCTGATGAGTCTGAGATGGGCCTCCCATCGGAATGAACTCATTCTAAAATGGAGATCCTCCAGTGGTCTCAAAGCTGATGTTCCTCGCGCGCAATGGTGAGATGTTACTAAGATGGGATGCGATGAGTTGTTGATCCTTTTGCATCTTGAGCATAGCTTTGGCCAGCAACTTTGAGTTGCTATCTTGGTTATCCAGCCTCTGATTCAGTTTGTTCAAGACGCTTCGGATGTCAGCGTCCACATTGGAAGATCCTGCTGTTCGGTCGAAACCTAACGGTTTATTTTAAAATCCGCAAGCGCAGGGACTATTGAAATATAGCGGATGCAAGTACGAGTCAATCCCACAGGGATAGGGTTTACTTTTGAATGAAATTGTTTTTACTATAATTGTAAAAGAGATTGGGGGAAATAAAGATTTATTTAGGAAGATAATTAAGCATACGCAGAAAATACTTTAAATAAAACTCTTATAAACGAAGCATTCTCGGGATTGGAAATCATTTACACAATTTGTTCATCATATAGTCATGTCTTAGAAAATACAGGTTTTCATGAAAATCAAGGATGGTACGTTAGGCTTACACTACTTCTCACGGTCAAGACAGTAGCGTTGTATCCTTCACTAATTATGTCCTAACTTTTTGAGATTTCCGTTTATGGTACTTTCGCCCTGTCACAAACGGGCATTTCGGTTTATCTCTAGCTGACCATAATTAGTAAGAATCCATTAAGATCGAAAGTCAACGTACTTTCCATTAAAGGAACATCCCTAGGCCATTGAACTACTCTCGTAATCAATGAAACCTAGTTTCTTTATATGGTTCCGTCAATCGAGATTCTCCGCTAGGTACTTCTCTCGATCGACTGAATCATACAAGTTGGACGTCTCCAAAATGTAAGTCATTTTGAGATTGATATAAATAAATTTATTAGATGAAGATAGAAGACAAAACTTCTATATTTAAGATGATGAACAATATGTGCTTTGAGTTTCCAACCCCAAGAACAAGGGGAATTACTCACTAGCCATGTGAAAGTAAACGAACATAAAATAATAAGAGATAGAGTAAGAAGAACTTATGATTATAGAGAGATGAATGGCTGGAATAATATTTCAAACTTTTATTGCTTCTTTCCAAAGAAAACTTCAAGAACAAATATGGACTTTGAATCTTCAAATCCTTTGGAAATAATTGTAAGAATTGTGTATAATGTACTCTTAATTATTGGTATACTACTCTCTGGTAATTCCTAATATATTTTGACTGATTACAAGTGATCTATTTATAATGAGGAGGAGGCTCTTCAAAGTGGTGCCACTAAAAGGTGCCTTTAGAATCTGCAGGTGCCATTTGCACGGCCAGGCTAAGGAAGTTGCACGGCCGCTCCCGCTTGGCGCCAGTTTTGGATTTGAACTTGGGCAAATGGCACGGTCGCTCCGTGTTTTCTGCACGGCCGCTCTGCGAGGTTGCACGGCCACTCCTTTTTGCAAGACTCGGCCACTCTTGAGATTTGGGGCCAAAAATGGCCTGGTCATGGCCAAGTGCACGGCCGCTCCATGTATGGCTGCACGGCTGCTCTGGCTGGAATTTGGCTTGTGTGTTTGATTTGCTTGTTGTTCTTCCATGTCTTTGCACTAAGATATCCCAAGCATCCATTGATCATAAAATAGACTCTAAAACCTGTCTAAAATGCATAATATATACCAAAAGCGTAAAATTGAAGGTATATATAAAAGAAGCTAAAAATAGACTAGAATGCAATCTAAATGATAACTAAACTAAGGAAATGTTTATAAAAATATAGGATAAATTACTATATAATAGTCACTTATCAAACTCCCCACACTAAGCTCTTGCTTGTCCCCAAGCAAGATTAGGATGAAAACATGGAGAGGGAGAAAAGAATGTAGTAGCAAGCCTGTTGCCTTTGAATATTGCCTTTATCTTTCTAGTCATATTTTTCATACCTTTAAAAATTATTAGAAAGAAGTATTTTGGGGATATTTCAAAGAAACAATTTTAAGACAATAACCTAATTTAGCATATATATATAGGAATTGATCAAGCAAAGCATGCTAGAAAGATGAATCTTAGATCATAAACTTGGTGAAATAGAAGATTCACTCTTTAGAGTGATTTTTGAGAAAATGAATTTATTGCTTAAAAATGTACAAATAAAAGCATGAACACTTATTCACAAACTAGAAGCTTTCATAGATTTGAATTGCATTTTTGAATCACAAGGGTGAAAAAGGGATGATGATAGTGGAAAATCTTATCAAGGCTTTAAACAATTTTATCTTACTTTTGTACGTGTTACATTTTTGCAAAATACCTTAAGTAATTTTCGATCCTTTCAAGTAGGAGACATTGTGGCTGCGAACCCCTTATTCATAATACTTAGATCAAGAATACTTTGGATATTACTTCCATTTGGCAAGGAAGCATCGTCCCAGCGAACGCCGTGCCCCGAGTTACTTAGGAAGTAATAAATTTCATTTTGCTCTTTAAGAATTTGGTGACTTAGTCACTCTTTTAGCAATTAGATAAAAAAAATGCCTAGCCTTGATTCGATTAGTGAAAATGGAAAGATGGGATCTTTAACGAAGGGGTGTGATTCAAGGGGTGCAAAACAAAATAAATGTTTCTAATAGGGGAATAAGCATAAATTACACTTGAAATGTACATTTAAAGAAGTATTTTCAAAATTTTTCATAAAAACAACTAAGTACTTAAAAGATGATCAATAAGAATTCAATCTAATCAAATGCTTTTCTTGACAAAACCCTATATATTGCTATATTAACTTATGAGGCTCTAATTTATTTCCTAAAAATATCCCTATATTTTTCTTCTTATTAATTTCTAAGTTTATAAAAAATATGAGAGGAAAATTAAAGGCATTATTCTTGGGCAAATAGCAAGCATAAAGATTAATAATATGGATCATCATAGGGATTTTTTTTTTTAAATACTAGACATGAATAATTTAAACTAAGTTAAAAAGAAAATGCAACTAAGTTAAAAAGAAAAATTTAAACTAGAAAGCATGTAAATCTATACTAAAAAGCATGTAAAATAAAGATAGATATACCCCCCCCCCCCACACTTGAAATGAACATTGTCCTCAATGTTTCAAGGAACAACGTCAAATTCGGGAGGGTAAAGAGAAACTCACGGAAATGGTGGTGGTGGTGGAAAGTTGTCCCAATGTCTTGTCCCATAGTTGTAAACGTCATCAATTCTTCCTTGAACATGTTGCATACGACCATCCATTTGGTCGAGATGTTGAAGAATTGGGCATTTTGTTGAAGCAGTTGGGCTTGTTGGATGGACATTCTCCCTGAATTCAATGGGCATATCGGGATCAATTACGGGTCTATCAGGAAATTGGGTTGGTCTAATTCTTTTGGAACTAAGGGCGATAAAACGTGCTTTTTCCGAGGCACTTCTGAATTCAATCCCCAAGGTATCAAGGGTTGGGTTTAAGTTAGAGGTAGAGGGTTGCTCCTTCCGAGACTTTTTAGAAACCCTTTCTGCTGCCTTTTCTTTCCCTTTTGAAGTCATTTTGCCAAGACCCAAGAAAATAAAAAAACAAGAGAAATGAGAAAAATTTACCCGAAGAAATCGACGATCAAGACCTTGAAATCCTTGTTGCACAGCCTTAGACTACCCAAAAACTTCCTTCTTGCTTTCCAACTCCAAGGAAATCTCTTCAACTTTTGAAATGGGTGAAGTCTTTGAATTTTCGGAATTGGGGGTTTTAAGAGGGTTTTGGAATGATTTTGTTGATGGGAAGGTGTTTGGCTGATGGATTTGTGGAGGATTTAAGGTTGTATTGTGGTAATATATGGTGGATTTTTAAGTATTTAAGGTGGGGCGGAGATTTTGAGAGAGAGAGGAAGAAGAAGATGAGGTGAATGAGGGAGAGATGGAGGAGTCAGGTATTTTGACTGAAACGACACAACTTTTCAGGCGACTTGCACGGCCGAGTCAAGGATATAACACGGCCGCTCCCCCTCGTTGAGTCAACTCAGCCCAACTCGATATGAACTGCACGCCCGCTCCAAGGTTTAAAGCACGGTCGTGCTAACCACTGTTCACCTTTTTTTTATTTTTTATTTTTTATTTTTTTTATTTTTGTATACCTATAAAACAAAGTTAGCACATAATCAAAAAATAAAAAAAATATTATAAAATAAAATATTATAAAATAAACAACAAAAATTAATCCGTCGGTTACCATCCCGATGATGCTTGTTTTAGGTCATTAGCTCGACCCCTTTCCGGTAGTAGGTAATGCTTGATATTTTGGTGGCCTCTTGTCATTGACAACTTGCCAATGCATTCTTTCCGGAGTAATCAATATTTTCTGCGGTAGACATTTTTTCCATCCCGATTTTTTTGGTAGAACAAGCGGCTTATAGTCCTTGCATCTTCGAAAAATTTGAAGTGCCCTCCTTCTTTGTTCTTTTTGGTTCTTTCACTGAACTGTTAGTTTCGGGATATGCAGAAATATCTATTGCATCAAAATCATTATCACAATTCAAAGGTTCATCATTTATTGGATCATTTTCTATTTCTTCCTTTGATTGTGATTCCTCACCCATTTCATATTCTTCACTTGGGGTGTAGGTCTCTAAATAGGGATCCTCGAGATCTGATCTTTTCATATCAAATTCGACCTTTTCTTTCCCGACATTTAGGGAAAAGGTGCCATTCTTCACATCAATAATTGCCCCAGCAGTGGCAAGAAATGGCCTTCCTAAAATGACTGGAATTTGATGGTCTTCAGCCATATCAAGGATCACGAAGTCGACAGGGATGATTAAACTCCCTACTCGACATGGCATATTTTCCATAATACCAATGGGGTATTGAATGGAACGGTCTACCAATTGGAGAGACATGGTAGTGGGTTTAAGTTCCCTTATACCAAGTTTCTCACTTACCGATAATGGCATCAAACTTACGCTAGCTCCTAAGTCAAGCATAGCGTTATCAATATTAATTCTGCCAACACAACAAGGAATTGTAAAAGTGCTCGGACCTTTTAACTTTGGAGGATTTTTATTTTGCAAGACAGCTCTCACTTCCTTCGCTAACATAACATTTTCATATTCTACTAGCCTTTCTTTTTCAAAGATCAATTGCTTTAAAGGTTTAACAGATAAAGGCATTTCTTCAAAAAAAAATTTGAAAAATGGAATGTTAATATTAATGGCATCCAGGTTTTCATGAAGTTCAACATAATCCTTGTCTTCTTTTCTAGGGGATTCCATCCCCGAATTAGTCTCAATCATCGGTGGGATTGGACTACAATCAATTTTTCTAGGGCATTCATTTAGCATTTCATGTTCATCCCTAGTGTTTACCATACTCACATGCCCATTCGGCCTTTGAGGTTGACCGAAAAGACTCCCTTGTGGTCTACTCGTTGGGATGGCCTGTTGAGCTTGTTGAGTTTCTAGCATCTTATTATGCACTGCTAAGTTATCAAACCTAGCATTCAAAAGTTTAAAACATTCCCTAAACTCATTATTAATCTTTTCTTGAGAATTTTTATTTTCAACTACGAAATCCATTAAAAGATCCAATTTTGATTTAGGGGGAAAGGTATTTGCATTGTTATTAAAATTCTTCGGTGCAAATCCCGGAGGTTGTGTAGATGGTTGCGGGTTTAGAATGTTGTTATTCTTGTAGGAGAAGTTGGGGTGATTCCTCCATTCGGGATTGTATGTATTAGAATACATCCCCCCTTCTGTCCAAAAGAATTAACAAAGTTCACTTGATCACTAGAACTAGTGTCAAGCAACTCGCAATTATCCGTACTATGTGAGTTAGATCCACATAGTTCACACAAAACATTTATATTTGCCACGGGATTAACATTAAGATTCTCAATTTTTTTCAAAAGCATGTCAACCTTAAAAGAGAGAATAGTAACTGCATCAACATTATATTTATCAGGCGTACCTTGTTGTTGCTCCCTCTCATTTGACCACTGGTAGTAGTTCAATGCAATATTTTCGATGAGGTCGTATGCCTCATCGACACCCTTTTTCATCAATGCTCCTCCCGCAGCGGCATCAATGGTCTCTCTTGTTTTAAATATGAGACCGTTGTGTAGAAGGTGTGAAGAATTAACCACTTTTCGAGCCCGTGGTGGGGGCACATTCCGAGAAGTTCCTTGAACTGCTCCCATGCGTCATACAAAGTATCACTATCCGTTTGACTGAGTCCCAAGCGGTCATGAAGGTAGATTATATATCCATAACTTTATTCCTGAAAAATAAGAAGTATACAACATGTAATTCAAGGTGTTAGTCCAAGATGTACATCAAGACGTTACCTCAAGGTGGATGATTAAAACGTAGAACATGTTGAGTGATTTTTTGGGGTGAAACACCTAGTATACTTCTACAAGGGTTATTGATGTATACTCCCTCCGTCCCACCAAGAGTGTCACCCTTTTAGGGGTGGCACGCAAATTAAGGAAAAAAGGGGGAAGAAAAAATGTTGTGAGTGTAATTTGAAAATAGGAGAGAGAATTAGTGAAGGAAATAGTGAATTTAAAAAGTGTTGTGAGTGTAGAGGAGAGAGAATTAGTGGAGGGAATAGTGGATGGGATAATAGAATATTAATAAAACATTTTCTTTTTAGGAAATGTGACACTTCAAACGGGACGTATTTTGGGTAAAAAGTGACACTTGGAGTGGGACGGAGGGAGTATATTGGATTCTTCCTCTATGAAATAAACACGGCAGAAAATTAATACCACGCCTCCATCTCATGTTTATTGGCCGCATGAACTCTAACAGGGTGTATATCTTCTAGTGAATTGTCGCTCTATTGCTAAACGCTTACAAAATATTACAAAAGAGATCAGCGCAGTCTAATCCCTTTGTCTTCACTGGATGTTTAATCGAGTATAGTTGAGGAAATTGCTAGACTGTGTGAAAGTATGTTAGCTGTAGAGTTCAAAACTGCTATGGCAGAAGAAGAGATTTTGGAGAAAATTGAGTCTGGAATACACGAGAGGAATGTGGATCGCTCGTATGCCAATAAGTTGTTGCTATCCATTGCTGAGGCTGTTGGAATCTCAACTGAGAGATCCGCATTGAAGAAGGAATTTGAAGAATTCAAGGCTGAGATCGAAAATGTACAGCTGAGGAAAGATCAAGCTGATCAAGCTGAAGCTATTCAGTTGGATCAGATAATTGCTTAGCTAGAAAGAGCAGATGCTGCTTCTTCGCCCGAGGAGAAGGAAAGGAAGTACTTAACCAAACGGAGTTCTTTGGATAGTCTGCCATTGGAGCCTCTCCAATCATTTTACTGCCAATTAACAAGGAAGTAATGGACCCTGTGGAGACTTCTTCAGGGCACACATTCGAGAGAAGTGCCTATACTTATTGAATTTCTTGTGGAAAAAAATCGAGACTTAAGGAATCAAGCTCTTGTCACCCTTCACATATTTTCCTAAGAACTAATGTAAAATCAGGGATATTATATGGGAAGGCTAATTTTCTTTCCAAATTTTTCTCCCTTCAAGCTTTACAGAAATGCTCAAAGATCCAATTTTTGTTAATACTCCCTCCGTCCCTAACATTTTTGAACTAATGCAAAAAACATTGTGGGTTTTGTACAGGTAGCCATGGCATTGCAGTTTATTCAAGTAAAAAGGGTAGCACATTTAGATGTGAAGCTTGAGAATATTTATGTGAAGAATTGTGTTTATAAGTGTTAGGACCTAACTTTGATTAATGTCTTAGTTAGTTGGTTTTGATAAAGGAATATATATATAGAACAGGGTTTATATCAAAAGATGTTATCTGTCATAATTCTTCACTTTGACAGCTATGAGTCTGACAGCTATGACTCTTTCTTATACAATGTTTACAATCAATCAAAAACATGAATCATAGTCACTCTCTAAGTCATCAAGATCATCAAGTGCATCTCAGTCCTTATTAGAGATCCTCTCTGATAGCTAAGCATTGCCATGATCTGACAGCTATGACTTCAGTCATCAGACAGCCATCTCCCTGCCTCACACCATGTTACCACAAACTCAACCATGTTAGATCCTGCATCTTCACAGCTATCAAGACCAATGAAGACCACTGAAGACCTTCTAGAAGCTCTCAGTTCAAGCTCACAGCTCAAGACAGCTCATGAAGACCTGCATGTGGACAAGTGGGACAAAGACCAGTCAAAGCTCATTAATGTAGCTGCAACAGTCATATTCCAACGGCTACATTGAAGGGTATAAATAGAGGATCTCTTCCTCTAACAAATTTACTGAAAAATACTCATTTTCCCAGTCAAAAACCCTTTCCAAACACCCACACACACCTTCTGTAATCCACACACACACACACCAATCCTTACCTTTAAAACCCTGTTCCAAACCAAAACCTTCATCCCTAAACCTCTTCACCAACAAAAACAACCCCAGTGTGTTAATTCACAAACCCCAACCACCTAAGACTGTACTTTAGGTGTAGAATAAGTTTGTAATCACTCAAGACTGTACTTTGAGTGTATTAGTTATTTTGTAAAATCTTGAGACTGTACTTCAAGTTGTAAAAGCACTTAAGACTGTACTTTAAGTGTATCCCTAGTTGACTGTACTAATTAGGAAGAGGAAGTTCAAGGAACTTGCCTAAATCAATCATTTGTAATTTTTGTTGATTAAAGATTATAATAAAATTGATCTCACTTGTCAAGTTTGACAGTGAGGGTGGATGTAGGAGGAGTGAACTCTGAACCACTTTAAATTCTCTGTGTTATTACATTCTTGCAATCACATTCACACACTTGCTTTATCTCCTTGTGTTTGTTGTCCTACCATTATTTCAAATCACTTTTATTCCGCTGCACAAATTAAATTATCATCTGACAGCTAAGCCAATACCATAGCTGTCTGATCATCTACATACCAAGCAAGGGCCTTTCAATTGGTATCAGAGCTTGTCTTCACACTTAAAAGTCTAACAACTTGTGAAGGATTCTCTTCAAACCCACCATGCCTCAACCAAGAAGAAATAATGAGAAAGACATCCCACACATTGATGACTGTGGATCCTTTGAGATCTATGCATCAAAGATAAAAACTTATCTTGATGCAAACAAAGATTTGGAACCGGTATGTTCTAGAAAATGAAGTGTCATACCCAACTCAAGTCTCGTACCGATGGAGGACCAAGTAAAATCAAATCCCCGTAAACTTGGTCCGAAGCCGAAAAGCAATTAGTAAGTGCAAACTTGAAAGTCAAGAACATTCTTCAAAAGAGTGTAAATGACTCTCTAGCCCAAGAAATTGCTAAGGAACCAAATGCCGAACCGCATGGGCTCTTATTCAAACCAAGTTCACTAAACACTCCGGTGTTAGGACACAAAACTTGTACAACTTGCTTAGGCAATTAGACAATTTCAAGTTCTACCCTGGAGAAAAGGTGAGTCTTTGCTCATTGAGTTTGAGAACCTTGTTAGATCAATTACCGATCATGGAAAAACATTTGAACAAGCAAGATCTCTGCCTCAAGATTTACTCAAATCTCCCTCAAGAATATGAGAAGGTAGCATTACCTATTAGAGAAGGATCTCGAATGGAGCACCATGACAGTTGAGCAATATTTTGGAAAGCTTGAAGCTTATGAACCGGAAGGTATGATAAAAATTCCATCGGTCCCTCCATTTCACAAACCTTAGCTTTAATCGCTCAAGAACCTCGTCAACAAGCCAATCACTCACCATGACATTGAGACCATTGTCAACAATGCTCTTCAAAAGATAAACATCGGCTCCAAATCTGCCAAGAACAGATCTCCCAAGAAGACATTCCAAGCCTCATTTCCATGGGTCAGAAATGCCATGAAATTTCAAAAGAAGTCTTTTGACAAGAAATTCAATCCCTCCACCTCTAATGCCCAACAAGACAGCTACAAGAAGACAATTGATTGCTTCAATTATGGAAAGCAAGGACATTACTCATCTCGATTGCCCTGAACCAAGGAAACCTAGGGACAATCGACAGCTAAGAAGATGACATACTCAAAAGAGATCATTCACGGCTCTAAGTGCAACTGCTACAATTGCTCCAAAAATAAACATGACAAAAACAAAGAGCAAGTCATGATTGCGACTCATCAAAATTCAGTGATGAAGAGTATATGTCAAGTGATGACTCAAATTGAAGGAGAAGAAGCCATGATATGCCTTATGGTGAAGATGATGAAGAATCGACAATGAGGAAGAGATGGAAGCACTTGCTGTTGATGAACTAAAAGAGGTACATGATTTTAACTCTTTAAATATTGATGGTTTTAAACAATTAGTTTGCACTCTTTTAATTCAAACCAAAAAACAAAAACTAGCTTTGCTTCATTGGTCAATGAGAACCTTTCCCAATCCTCAACCATTGACAACCTCACAAAAACCATTTCTCTGAGCTTGAAAAAGCATGCCAAGGGCTAAGAGATCAATGCATCATGCTTGAAAAACAAAACATGGATCCGACAAATGAGACATCTAATAATCATGAAAATTGTCAAAAACTTCATTAATCTTGAAAAAGAAAATGATGCTCTAAAAAAGAAAATAGATTCATGGAACATGTCAAGCAAAGCATTATCTCTTTTCACCTACACCCAAAGGCGTCCAAGTGACAAAACAGGGATTGGAGCCGATGATCCTACACAAAAAGTGTACACTCCTCCCACCGGTGAAAGGGCCATTGAAAAAATGGTTCTAGAAAACCTGAGCTCTGGCAATATCAAACTCAAACCTATCCCATTCAAACCAAAGGAAAAGAAAAGGAAATCTTGGGTGGCCCTAGTCAATCAAAGGAAGGACCAAATAAAGTTCAAGGAAGCAAGTTTATTTGGGTTCAAAAAGGGGCCAATATAAAGGAAGAAGTCAAGTGCAAAAAGTGCTAGTCGGTCAAGCCATGTCGAGCGGCCAAGGGTTGACAGGAGCTAAGGCATGACAGATGTACCAAGTTCCTCCAAACAACAAAGAACCCCAAGGCAACAAAGATTCTACAACAAGCATAAATACACCAAAAAACAAAAACCTCAATGGCGGTATTCAAATGGAAGAAGCCATGCTCATCAAAATGACTCTCCAAGGTCATCCCATTCAAATAATTTTCGCTTCAACCCCAATACAAAGAACCCAAACCACTACTTCAATCCTTCCCAATCCACTGTTCTTACACCTTACATGATGCAAATCATGTCATATTACCATACCCTAAACCAGTTCTTCAATAAGGGATCAATGAACAATGCTAGGGCTCCAAAGAAAAACTAATCCTTTGGACCCAAAAGAATAAAAAGGGTACCATAAATCTTATTTTTTGTTTTGCAGTATCCAGGAAAGGTCTCTGGTACTTAGATAGTGGTTGTAGTAGACATATGACCTTCAATAAAGATTGGTTGCAACAATATTCCCCTAAAAATGGTCCAAATGTAACCTTTGGTGACAATTCCCAAGCTAAGGTCAAAGGATCAGGAAATCTTGTTACAAAAGATATCATTTTTACAAATGTATCCTATGTAGAAGGTCTCAAACACAATTTGATCAGCATTAGTCAAATCTGTGACAAGGGATATCATGTTGTTTGTACTAAAGACAAATGCACTGTTAAAGATAAAAATAATAAAGTCATCCTAACTGGATCAAGAAAAGGAAATCTCTATTGCTTGAGCTTAGAGATTGTGGAAACTTCAACTGCTCACTGCCTTCTGTCTTTCAATCAATCTGATATGTCATGGCTATGGCACAAGAGATTGGCTCACCTCAATCACAAAACCATTTCCAAGCTTGCAAATTCCAATCTTGTCAGAGGTCTACCAAAAATCCCATTCAAAAAGGATAAACTGTGCAAAGCATGCCAATGTGGGAAGCAAAAGAAATCCTCATTCAAACCCAAGACCAAGCTGGACACCTCAAGACCTATTGAACTGCTTCATATGGATCTTTTTGGACCCATAAGAACTAGATCTTTAGGAGGAAAAAGATACTCCCTAGTTGTTGTTGATGATTTCACAAGATTCACTTGGATCATTCTTCTTGAATCCAAAAGTGACACCCTTAGCTGTCTGATAAAGCTATTCAACAAAATTCAAAATCAAAAAGGGACATCCATCATCAAGATCAGATCTCGACCATGGAAAGGAATTTGAGAACACCGGAGTGGAAGAATATTGTGATTCAAAAGGCATAGATCACAATTTTTCAGCCCCAAGAACTCCACAAAGAAATGGTGTTGCAGAAAGGAAAACAGAACAATCCGTGAGGCGGCAAGAACAATGCTGTCGTAACATAATCTCCCAAAATATTTTTGGGGTGAAGCTGTTACCACCGCCGTGTATGTTCAAAACAAAACCCCGATCAACAAATTTCACAAGAAGACTCCATATGAATTATGGAACAACAAAGTCCCTACCATTTCCTACTTTCACAGCTTTGGAAGTAGATGCTTCATCCACAACAATGGCAAGAACAATTTGGACAAATTTGACTCCAAAAGTGATGAAGGAATTTTTCTTGGATACTCTAACACAAGCAAAGCTTATAGAGTGTACAACAAAAGAAGACTTGTTGTGGAAGAATCTATTCATGTTGACTTTGATGAAAACAATGATCAAAGTATAACTGAATTATGTGATTTTGATGAAGGATTGGGAAATCTAGATAATCTCCCTGAATCATCCCCCATTCTTGATTCAACTATTCTCAGTCATGAACAAGATTCATCAAACCTTCCATACATGGTTCCAAGAAATTCATCTGACAGCCATCCTATGCCGCATGACCATCAACCATCCCACTCTCATCAACAACCAATCAAGCCAACAAAGTCAACAGAAATCTCTCCCACCTTCAATCCAATGGATGAGGAAGAAAATATTCAAATAAATAGTCATCCCTTGACTGATCTTCCTCAAAATCCTCACTTAGCTGACAGCCAACCCTTAGCTGACAGCCAACCCTTAGCTGACAGCCAACCCTTAGCTGACAGCCATCCCAATTCCTCATCTAATCCATCTTCTAACCTCCTTCCATCTTCATCCAATAATCCTCCTTCTCCTCTCAAAACCAATGATGAAACCACAATTACCCATATCATTCCACCCAATAAAGATCTTTACATCAGCCTTCGATTGATAAAACCCCAGTTCCTGCACAACATCCCCTTTCTCATGAGTGCATTCATATCCCAAGTGGAACCAAAGAAAATAAATGAAGCACTCCAAGATGCTGACTGGATTGAAGCCATGGAAGAAGAACTGGAGCAGTTTGAAAGAAACAAAGTATGGCAACTTGTTCCTAAACCAAGAAATCAAACTGTGATTGGAACAAGATGGGTTTTTAGAAACAAGATGAATGAAGAAGGTATTGTAATTAGAAACAAGGCCAGACTGGTTGCTCAAGGTTATAGACAAGAAGAAGGCATTGACTATGATGAGACCTTTGCACCTGTTGCAAGACTTGAAGCTATAAGGCTATTTCTTGCCTATGCTTCATTCAAGAAGATGAAAGTTTTTCAGATGGATGTCAAGAGTGCATTTCTAAATGGAGTTCTAAATGAAAAGTGTTTGTATCTCAACCCCCCGGTTTTGAGCATCCAAAATTCACGATCATGTATTCAAACCGAACAAAGCATTGTATGGGCTTAAACAAGCACCTAGAGCTTGGTATGACATCCTATCTAGATATCTTCTTGGAAAAGGATTCACCAAAGGACATATTGATAACACCTTGTTTATCAAAAAATATGGAGATGATCAGGTGCTCATCCAAGTCTATGTTGATGACATAATCTTTGGCTCATCAAATGAGAACTTGTGCACCGAATTTGGAAATATCATGAAGGATCGTTTGAGATGAGCATGATTGGTGAGCTCACATTCTTCCTAGGCCTTCAAGTCAAGCAAATGAAGGAAGGAATCTTCATCAACCAAGCCAAATACTCAAGGGAAATGATCAAAAAGTTTGACATGCAACCGCATCCCCGCTAAAACTCCCTTGTCAACCACAACCAAGCTTCATGCCTGATCAAGATGGACAAAGTGTAAATCCAACACTTTACGTAAGCTACATAGGATCTCTCCTATATCTCGATGCCTTCAAGACCAGACATAATGTTTAGTGTATGTCTATGTGCTAGGTTTCAAGCCAATCCCAAAGAATCTCATCTCTCACTGGTCAAGAGAATTTTGAGATATATCAAAGGAACCCCGATTTTGGCCTATGGTATCCCACCGAATCCCCATTCTCTCTAGTTGGATTCACCGACTCGACTATGCAGGTGCAATCTAGATAGAAAATCCACTAGTGGTGGATGCCGCTTGTTGGATCAAGGATTATCTCATGGTCAAGCAAAAAGCAAACCTCAGCTGCAACCTCAACCGCCGAGGCCGAGTAGATTGCTGCAGGCTTGTGTTGTTCACAAATTCTCTACCTTAAAAGTCAACTTCAAGACTTTGGAATTGAATTATCAAACATTCCCATCTTCTCGTGACAACTCAAGTACCATTGCTATGACAGAAAATCCTGTCCAACATTCAAAAACCAAGCACATTGAAGTCGCATCATTTCATCGGAGATCATGTTGAAAAAGGGAATATCAACCTTGCAAAAGTTTGCACCGAGAACAATGTCTCGATATTCTCACAAAAGCCATGGATGAAAAAAGATTTGAACTATTGAGAGCCATGCTTGGGATGATTAATATGCCAAAATAAAAGGGGTGTTCTTTTCAAATAAAAGAGGATTACAAACAGAGTAATGCTATCACAATGTCGCTCGATAGCTATTACATCTTACACATTCCTAACAAGCCATCCACCGACACTATCATTCCAAAAGCCTTGAAAACCAAAAACAACAAAAACTTACAACAAAAACATTCAAACAACCCATCAAATTCTTCTCTCTCATCTCAACTTACCCAACAAAAACTTCTTCCAAACCAAACAAATCTCGTATCCACTCTTTCTCTTCAATCCTTCTCCTCTGTTTCGCCGACATTCTTTGGAAATGTCACAGCCTCCCTGCACCCTCCACCAAAGACTCATTCCTTCAATTCTAGCCTCCCGAGTTGATTGCAAGGTTTGTTGGTACCTCTCGCAACCACACCGGATGCCTCTCCAAGAAAGGATCAATGGAAGTGATCGAATATTGGAGAGAAGGACTTGCTCTTCTAGGCCACCACTCTTCAACCGGATCATATGGTGAAGCAATCCCTCCATTGGAGTAACAAAGCTAAATTCTCCCGAGAAAGAACCATTCCCCGTGATTGCAAATGGTTGACCAACATTTGACTCCACCCTCTCCACCGTAGGTGCTCTTGCAGGATCAAGCAACCTACAACCTGGTTGAACAGGTATGAGATGGTTGAAGAAGGAGATATATGCACTCCCCGCAAAGTTATCTCCTCTACCTTCCAACAAACCAACTCCTGGAGAAAGAGAATCCCCGCTCACAGTGTATAAAGCTTATCTTGCTCAACCTTGTTTCGACAGCCTAAGCTTCTCTCCTTAGCCATCCGAGCTCGTCCCGCTTCACCAACTCCCCAGTGTGTATACCCTTTCTACCTTACTCCTTCCCTTACTTGACTCTCCTTGATCAACTTTGATTGTCTTCCCAAACAAGCCTTATTCCTTCTCCCTCCTTGCTGTCAACCTTTTCCCTGACAGCTACCTCCTTCATTTCTATATCTTCATCAGCCCTCACTCTCTTTTTCTCTCCCTTATCATTCACTCTCTCTAAACTTTCAACAATGTTGAAAGCCTCTCTATCTATCTCCATCTCATCACTCATCAAATCATCCTCACCATTTTTTCCAAAGACCAATTGCTTAGCTGTCTGAGCCAGAACCTTTGGATTAAACTTTGAAGAAAATTTTCCCATTTTTGTTTGTAAATCAATCTCGAGTAATTTTCCTCCGAAGTTTTCATTGTTTTATAGGCAAATTTTCACCTAGCTATCTCGCAGGATCATCATTCAAACTAGCTTAACTGTCGGCAGATTTCTTTCAACAGCCTAGGTTAAAGCATACTTTAAGTGATTTGATCGAGTTAATTGCTCACAATTGTCACTTCCTTCGCCGCCTCTTTCCACCGCAAATCTCCTTGAAAAGGAGAATGTTCTTCTTGTGTTTTGTGGGAATAAATGTCTCAACATGGGGAAGGGTAAAAACCACTGTTCATATGAACAGTTACTTAACTTTGTAACCCCCAATGCTCATTAAAGCCCACGTACCACTCATCATTTGTCTCTCTCTCTCTCTTTCGCAATCACCAAAATTCCTTTTTCCTTAACCCTCAGTTTAAATTTCCTCTCTTTCCCTCTCCAATCTACCATCGTATTTTTCCAACCCTAATTCTTTTTCAAAGCATCAATGGCAGACCCTAAAGCAATGTACCCAGATGCTCATGGCTACTTCATCAAACCCAACTTCTATGACTCTGAAGTTGGAATCCTCATCAAAGAACTGCTTGAGGTAAATGAACTACTTGATTTTATGGGAGCTAAACCCCCAATTTATGAAGAACTCTGCAGAGAAATTTATTTGGTAGGAAGAAGAAACAATGAAGATAATTCAATAACTGCCACCATAGAAAATGTAGAGATAACTATCACTCAAGATATGGTTAGTGAGGTCTATGGAATCCCAAATAAAGAAGATGCTGTGAAAAATATATGGGATAGAGGATCAGAAAGATTAAAGACTGTTTATGAAAAATTTCTTGGTCTTAAAGTAACTGACTTCAAAGCATTCAAGACAAAGCTATGGTGAAGAACAAAGATGATATCTTCAAGTCAACATTGATGGATGTGGTCAACAAAGCCATTGATGGCAAACAATCCTCATTTGACCAAATGGGATCAAATGAGTGGAAGCAGATGCTCAGCCTTATGACCAAGGATACAAATTGGTGCATTGTCCTTCTCCATAATTTCCAACTTGCTGTCTCATCCTCTACTCTCAAATTCAAGAAGCAAGGTGGAAGGATGAACAACTTCAGATTCATGAGTGGAATCCTTGAAGTCCTAATTCCAAAGCTCAAACCTGCTCTATCCAAGAAATGGCTGAAGACAAGAAAGCCGTCAGAACAAGATGCTTCAATGAAAGAACCTTTTCATTGAAACAAAAGAAGGGAATTGTTATGAAGGCTGGGGATATGAGCCTTGAGAGTTTCAAAGAAGCCCAAGAGAAAATGCTTGAAGAAACAAGAATAAAGCTTAATCATTGGAAAGATTTGATAGCTTTGGCTACTAGTAGGAGAATGAAAAGAGGTGTAAAAACCAATGTCAAGAAGACTGGAGTGCTCAAGAGAACTGTGGTATCTCCTAGCAAAAAGAGCAAAAGCAAGGATGATCTCGATAGCCGACGTGAAGGAACCATCTCTCGACACCATGCTATGAATGTCGAAGAAAGAGGTGATGTTGATGGCCATGAGGTTGACACTATGAATCAAGATGATGCCGGTGATGCTAACATAGATTCTCAAGAGCTTCAGCCCTTGCCCTATCCAAAACCCTTCACAAAGGAAAGCAACATCGACAGCCTATCCCTCCAAATGTACACTACTACCGGATCAAAGGTACAACCTTCCTTAACCATTCCTTCTAAATCATTACCAAAGAAAAGAAAAATTGAAAAGAAAGCCCCCAAATCAAAGAAAACCAAAATATCTACCCCTTCCATTTCCCCAAAATCCACACCCACTCGGGACATCAATCGCCCATTGAAGCTATCCTCAATCTCAAAGAACCCTTAGATAAGCAACCTTTAAGGGGGAACACTGATGAGAATATCCTCTACCCAACCTCAACAGTTAGCTAAAATCATGAGAGCAATTGAGGCTATTGAGTTGGATGGGAACCCCGATACCGAAAAGGCCGTTTCTTTTTATCTAAAGGACTTTCGAGTGAGGAAGAATCAGAAGTGGCCCTAGATGAACTCGAGGCTTAGGTTAATGCAGAAAGAAGTGGACCAGGTGAGTCATCTAGAAACCCCAAGGTGACAAACTATGAATGTTGATAGCTTCATCCCTTCCACTTCCATTCCCGAGACCGAACCCGTGAATGATCCCGCCCCAAATGTTGAAACCGAAAGGGGAATCTTGATAATACCTCTAAGATCATTCAAAATCTCAAGAAGGTTGGAGTTGAGATTAATCCCACTCTGGTCTCAAAAGGAGACTCAATTGTGAATGCTTGCAAAGGTCTTGAGCTTGATGGAACTCAGAAAATGAGGAAGCTATGATAGCTATCCTTGAGAAAAGGTTGGCAAAAAGTGAAGTAAGGGCACCTTGAATCTCCTCAAATCTCAATTCACTTCCGTGTCTCTAAATCAAAGTCTTGGCCAAACCTCCGAGCCAATCCCAACTGTTTCAACCCAATCCTCTCGCACCTTCCAAGCCACCTCTCCAATTCCTGAAAATGAACCTTTTGAAGCCTCTCCACAAAGTCCAATACCTGGCCGGACAAGGTCAAGACATATCTGACAGTGATCCCATTCCTAACAGTCCTCACAGTTCCCCAAGTCATTCTATTCCTCCAAATCCAAATCAATCCTTCCTTCCCAAAAGAGAACCTTGGATGCTTAGCTGTGGAATTGATTTCTCTATGTCATCCATCAAAGCAGCAAGGACAAGGTTACCCCATGTAACTCACATCCCAGAAATTGCAAATCCCTTCACCTATCCAAAATTCTGGGAACTGTCAAGGAATGGCTTGATTGTTGTAGCAAGAAACCTGGCAGGGTTAGTGTTCTTTGCCTATGAAAAATGGCAGCTGTCAAGAACCTCATCCACCTCCAACTTTGTTCATCAAATCCCATCCTTCCCAAAGTTCATCACTCCCAATACTCTTCTTGATTGGGAAATTCTTTTCAGCCAACTCATCTCTCCATCACTCAATTCTTGCTTGTATATGCCAAAGGGTTTAGTCTTCTCCCTGTGCATTGACCTTGCAAAAACACTTTTCCTTTCACTGTTTGAACAAAAGTGTGCCATTATGCTTCTATTAAGCAAAACTGTCAACATCTTTTCCCCAACTCTTAATCCAGGAATTGAGCCATACCTCTCACCCTTCATCACTGTAGATCCTATTAACTTCACCTCACCCAATGAAAACTCTCATTTCAAAAACTTGGTCTCTATTCCTGAGATCAAAGAATTCAGATCTTCCATAGCTGTCGGCCAAAAGCAGAGCCGAACTGTTATTGATCTTTCATCGGACTCGACATTTATGATATTGATAGTGATAATGATGCTCCATCAAGCCCTGATCAAGACTCTCCAACAATATTTCCACCCCCTACGGTTTCCAATCCTCCTCGGCAATTCACTCATGCTCAAGCATCGCTCAGCCACAACCAAATCGCCCCGGTGTGCCCATGCAGAGCAAGAAGACCAGGAACAAGAAGAAACATTTGTGGGGCACAATGAGTATCAGAAATGATCAAATACCTCTTAGAAGATCTCAACTGAAGTCAAAGGAAGACAAATTCTTCAAGTATGATGAAAGGATGTCCTGGGAGTGGAACAATGAGTTCTTCTACAGAGGAGTTGAGCCTGAAATGAGAAGAGAGTTAGAGGATGAAAGAAATCAGATTCTATCAGCCAGACAAGAAAGAGATGAATTCTATGATCAATTGGCTGATGAATAATTGTATTTGTTATGGAACAATTTTTTTTTGTTAAAAACAATTTGTTTTGTTTGCCTCAGTTTGTATGACAATATTTTGTGAACTCTTCTCATCTTGAGATTAATTCCAAGTATTCAATCTCAGTTTGATTACCTCTGCCTGATATGATCCCTTGGATTACTTCTTTTATTATTTCTCTTATCAAACTGTGAAAACTTGTTCTAAATAAATCTTCCTTTACCAAAAAGGGGGAAATTGTTAGGACCTAACTTTGATTAATGTCTTAGTTAGTTGGTTTTGATAAAGGAATATATATATAGAACAGGGTTTATATCAAAAGATGTTATCTGTCATAATTCTTCACTTTGTGACTATGAGTCGACGGTATGACTCTTTCTTATACAATGTTTACAATCAATCAAAACCATGAATCATAGTCACTCTCTAAGTCATCAAGATCATCAAGTGCATCTCGGTCCTTATTAGAGATCCTCTACGATAGCTAAGCATTGCCATGATTCGACGACTATGACTTCGGGCCATCGACGACCATCTCCCTGCCTCACACCATGTTACCACAAACTCAACCATGTTAGATCCTGCTTCTTCACAGCTATCAAGACCAATGAAGACCACTGAAGACCATGAAGACCTTCTAGAAGCTCTCGGTTCAAGCTCACACTCAAGACGGCTCATGAAGACTGCATGTGGACAAGTGGGACAAAAGACCAGTCAGCTCATTAATGTAGGCACACCGCAATACTCATATTCCAACGGCTACATTGAAGGGTATAAATAGAGGATCTCTTCCTCTAACAAATTTACTGAAAAATACTCATTTTCCCGAGTCAAAAACCCTTTCCAAACACCCACACACACCTTCTGTAATCCACACACACACACACCAATCCTTACCTTTAAAACCCTGTTCGAAACCAAAACCTTCATCCCTAAACCTCTTCACCAACAAAAACAACCCCAGTGTGTTAATTCACAAACCCCAACCACCTAAGGCGTACTTTAGGTGTAGAATCAGTTTGTAATCACTCAAGACTGTACTTTGAGTGTATTAGTTATTTTGTAAAATCTTGAGACTGTACTTCAAGTTGTAAAAGCACTTAAGACTGTACTTTAAGTGTATCCCTAGTTGACTGTACTAATTAGGAAGAGGAAGTTCAAGGAACTTGCCTAAATCAATCATTTGTAATTTTTGTTGATTAAAGATTATAATAAAATTGATCTAACTTGTCAAGTTTGACAGTGAGGGTGGATGTAGGAGGAGTGAACTCTGAACCACTTTAAATTCTCTGTGTTATTACATTCTTGCAATCACATTCACACACTTGCTTTATCTCCTTGTGTTTGTTGTCCTACCATTATTTCAAATCACTTTTATTCCGCTGCACAAATTAAATTATCATCTGACAGCTAAGCCAATACCATAGCTGTCTGATCATCTACATACCAAGCAAGGGCCTTTCAATAAGCTTTTGGTGATTTTGGTTGTGCAACTCTTCTTGATAAAAGCTTGCCAATTGAAGAAGGTGATGCACGTTATATGCATCCCTTTCCAATTTACATATTTATACATTTATCTTCAATTTGCACATTTTAGAATATTTCTGGTTGGATAGGATTAAGGCATGAAAGAATATTTTTGTATTTTGTAAGTTGTATCATTTTCAGTATGAGCAAGAACAAGATAAGGGCATATCATTTATCTTGTATCACAATTTTGATTTCAGCTACAACTTATTTATATTACAATAATATTAACTCTCTTTTATTGAGCCCCTTTATTTTCATTCTTAGTTTATTTTGATATCTCACAGATTCAATGATGATAGAAGGATTGTTGTATACTTTGAGAGACCTTACTTGAGAGTTATACTGCGTAAGAAGTTGTTTGTGTTCGGGATGAAAACAATTTGATTTTAAGTTATGTTAATCAAACTAGATAACAAGTTATTTTTTCAAAATTGTAATTTTTATTATAATGTCAATATATATTTTTATTGAATAGTATCTTTTATTTTAAAAATATCAAAATTAACTTTTAAGATTATAATATCTATTATTTATCAAAGTTTTTAATCGTGCGTTTAACGCACGGATGTTATACTAGTTTTAAATAATGATCCTAGTTCATGTTAAAATCATATTCAAGAGTACTGAGGTGTCAAGAGACTATAGGTTGGTCAAAAGTCAAACTATTCAACATAATGATAATGGATGAAAATTCAACCTACTTTAACTGCTCACCTAAAATTATCCACTTCTTCAAATTATACAAATAAGGTCTCTTTGGTAAGCATTATCAATCTAGTTTCTAGCGCATTTTTTGGTTCGTCATTCTGAATTTTCTACACAAAGTTATGCTTATTTGAGCGCAGACTAGTCAAGCTGCCACTAAATCTAAATTTAACTACCTTTCTATATTTTTCTTTTCTACTTCGCATATTTTAAAAGTCTATAAAACACATGAAACAATATACATGTCAAATAGCAATTAGTATGAGTGCTACCTACATGACATGCAAGAATTATGCAAATTTGAAAATAACTTAAAGTGAACTATGATAAGCGTGACGACTCGTTAGGTTATTATTAATTAAACATTTAAGTACTGGTGAGTTGGGATTGCGAATTAGATTGATAAGTACATTCACAATCGAAAAGGGTTTGGTTTGGGGGTGGTGGTGCGTATCACAGAGTAGGGGTATAAATGGTTCGGTCTAGATCAATTTACAGACCAAACCAATACTTATCGGTTTGAGAAAATTTCAAATTGAACCAAATCATGAAAAAGTTCAAATCGAATCGAACCAAACAGCCATGGTTTGGTTCAAACTACGGTTCAGTTATGTGATTCAGACGGCAGTTTGGACTAAGGTTCAGACCATGGTTTAGACAATAGTTCAAACCATGATTCAGATCGTCGTTCAAAACTACCGTAACTCAGTATCAATTTTTTTAAAAATTTTCCGTGATCATGAAGGAAGAGCGAGGGATGCGGGAGTTGAAGAGGAAAGTCGAAGGAAGAGAGAGGTCGAGGAAAAAAAACACATACTATACAATGTCGACAGTGTAGAGAACTTGGTTGGTTATGTATCGTAATGAATATAACAAATGATAAAATTAATATTGAATTAGATGCGAAACGGGGGTTAGGGTTAGTGCGATGTAATATAAGTTTTTTGTTGATCTAACTATAAATATTGCTCAATACACAAACATTTGGTTAATATATGTGATATGGTGGTTCAGTCTATTGGTTGGTGGTTTGGTCTGATGGTTAAGTCTGGTAGTTTGGTTTGGTGGTTCGATTTGACGGTCTCAAACCGCAGTTTGGTATGGTTTGGTTTGGTTCGGTCTGGAAGGGTTAGACCACAAACTAACCGTCTTAAAGTCTGAGGTTCCACTTTAAAACCAATTGGTGTTAAGGGGAGTAGCCCATGATCCTTATATGTTAGAAACAAAGGCTTACAACGTGGACTGGATGGTGGGTGGCGCGGAGGGTTCATCGTGGGCCGTTGGGTCTGCACGTGTAATGGACCAGCTCTGATACCATGTTAAAGTCTGAGGTTCCACCTTAAAATCAATTGGTGTTAAGAGGAGTAGCCCAGGATCCTTATATGTTAGAGACAAGTCTTGTTTATTCCCGATGTGGGATAATGTTCTCTTACAAACCGAACTTTGTGGTTTATCAATTTATGAGACCAAACAAAGCCATTTATGTGTAAAAACCGAATCAAATCGCATAGTTTGGTTCGATTCGATCTCAAATTGTCGTTTGAACCGAACCGCTTACACACCTATCACAAAGAGGAGGAGATGAAAGATGGGTTTGAATGGGGGTGTTTTTTTAAGAGATGTGTAGTTTGGTTAAATAATTAACCGAACCCGAACCGTGTTTTTTTCTTCTCCTTTCCTCATTCTCTTAGTTATCTCCAGTTAAGTATAACTGAGCTTGTTAAATATTGAATAGGGATTAGTCACGTAATTGCACATGAGAAGAATTGGTTAAATAATTATCGGCTAAATTAACGGAGTGAGAACATTGCAAAATTTATGTATTTGAGTGAGGACATTGCAAGACAATTAAGATAAGTGAGCAGATTTGAAAAATGAGAAAAGTTAAATGACCAAAGTAGTAGTAGGACCTTACTTAGTTTACAAAAGACTGACAGTCAAAATGCTACAATGGTCCATTGATTCCTAATTTCTTCATCTCTGGAAGAGTCTGCTGTTGGTCTGTCCCTGTAATTGCCTCTTCTTCTTCTTCTTCTTCTGTTAGTACAATTCAGATCTACCAAACACCAGGTATGCTTCTGATGTGTATAGTCATGTCTTCTTAATCCATGGTCTAAAATATTTTTATTTATCAGGAGTTGACTTTCTAGGAGTCTACATGACCCTCTAAGATTACCCTTTTATTTTTCCCAGACTCATATCTAATTCAAGATCTGATCCCTTTTCCCCAGCACACCTTGAAAAATGGCAGAAGACGAGTACGACGACATTCAGCCTCTCGTCTTTGATATTGGGTCAGGAATGTTCAAGGTGACTATTGTATTTTTTATTTTATTATTTGAATATAGAACACTGGAATCAAGATGTGAACTGCACTAATTGTCGTAATGCATTTAGGTTGGTTTTGCTGGAGATGATGCACCAAGAGTCGTCTTCCCTAGCATTGTGGGTAGGCCTCGTCTTATCGGTGTGACTGCTGGTATGGCCAAGAAAGATGCCTATGTTGGGGATGAGGCTCAATCGAATAGAGGTATTTTGACTTTGAAATACCCGATTGAGCATGGAATTGTCACCGATTGGGATGACATGGAGGAGATTTGGCATCACGCCTTTTACAATGAGCTTCATGTGAAACCAGAAGAGCACCCTGTTGTCCTCACAGAAGCTCCTCTCAATCCGAGAACCAATCGTGAGAAAATGACTCAAATTATGTTTGAGACCTTCAACACTCCTGCCATGTATGTTTCGATTAAGGCTATCCTATCTCTGTATGCCTATGGTCGAACAACTGGTAAGCAAGCTTCTGCAATACTCTTTTAGTGCCCGTTTGGTACAAGAGAACCATGATTCCGTTCCATTCTATTTAGCGTTTTCTCTTAGCCTTGTTATGTTAAACATAATATGTATGCAGGTATTGCACTTCACTCTGGTGATGGTGTCAGCCACACCGTCCCCATCTACAACGGGCATGCCCTCCCGCATGCAATCAAGCGTCTAGATTTGGCTGGACGTGACCTCACTCATGTCTTCATGAAAATTTTAACCGAGCGTGTTTACTCTTTCACAACTACTTTAGAGAGGGAAATTGTGAGGGACATGAAAGAGAAGCTAGCCTATGTTGCCTTGGACTATGAACAAGAGCTAAAAACCTCAGAGACCACCTCGTTCGTGGAGAAGAGCTACGAGCTTCCAGATGGAGAGGTCATCAATATCGGAGCTGAACTATTCCGCTGCCCAGAAGTCCTCTTCCAGCCATCAATGATCGGAATGGAATCTGCCGGTATTCATGAAACTACATACAACTCGATCATGAACTGCAATATGGATATTAGGAAGGATCTTTATGGAAATATTGTTCTCAGCGGAGGATCCACCATGTTCCCGGGCTTTGCTGACAGGATGGATAAAGAGATTACCGCGTTAGCTCCTGGTAGCATGAAGATTAAGGTGGTGGCCCAACCGGAGAGGAAGTACAGTGTGTGGATCGGAGGCTCCATTTTGGCAACCCTCTCCTCATTCCAGCAGGTATGGGTGAAATGCTTTGATAAAATTATCATTTTCCAGGCTAATACCAAACTCTATTTTGACAAATTTTTAAATGTTGCTGTATTTGTGATTGCAGATGTGGATATCAAAGGCTGACTACGATGAATCCGGATCCTCGATTGTTCACAGAAAGTGCTTTTAAGTGAAGGCTTCATGGAAGAGATTCATGCATTTGCTATTGAAAAGAATCTCTGATTTCATTGGTACAGAGTATGTTGCTTCGTATTCCCTCCGTCCCAAAATGAATGGCCGATTTTTTATTTTTTTTTAAATTTACTCTTGATCAAAAGAAAATTTAGAATTATGTTGGTCATTCTTTTTGGGATAGAGGTGTGGTAATATATTGAAAGATTTATAACTCAGATAAAGATAAAGTAGCCATAATTGAAAGATATGTAATTCTGTTAGTTTGGGATCTATGCCTTGCCTTGAATGTGGAGCAGCTAGTGGAAGAGCTCTATACGTGCGTATGCGGTCGCATATGACGTCCACATAGAGAGAGCTATGCGCTGGCATAGGGTGGTGCATGTCAATCTGGGAGCAACATTCACGAGGATTTGGTCGGTCTGGTCCGATCTGGCTAGGATTTCCTGTGATCTTGGGGTTTAGGGTTAGAGGACATAAATACTCTACCATCATCCCCTAAAGCCTCCATATTTGTCAGTCTGATTATCCTGGGAGAGTTTCTTGTTAGTTCAGTTCATAGCACTCTGAAGTCAATCTGAATATGGTGTTCAATAATTGGATTGTTGTCATTATAAATCGTTACTCATGTAATAAAAGATGATGCAGAATCTGATGGATAAACTTTCTGCAATGAATCTGGTCTCTTAAAGTCTTCTTTTTCTTATCTGATGTTCATGTACTTTCTTGAAGTAGTTTTGGGTCATTTAATAAGCTATATAACTTATCTTCTCCAATGTATTGCCTATGCTTGGGGGATGTTCCAAAGCAAATATAAATAAGACTGAAATGGAAGAATTCAACAGTGTTATGAATAAAAATTCAGTATTTTGCAAGTATATTTGCTTGAGAGTTGAGTGATTCTTCTTATAACAAGCTATAAGGCTTGGTTGCGTTGAGTGATTCCCCAATTAGTAGCATTGAGTGAGTCTGCTACCGCCGGTCGAATGAGTCCCGGTATTATTCTATTACATACCTTCATCTTGTAGCCATATTAGGCATGCATCAAAATATGTCTCATTTTACATTTTTGGGCAAATTGCAATTTGGTTACCTACGTTTGTATCACTGTTGCAATTTGGTTTTCAACATTGAAAATGTTGCAATCTGATTCCTAACATTGATATTTTGTTGCTAATTGGTATAAAATTAACGAAATGTTATTTTTTTTACAAAATTCAAGTCATGTGCCATGCACTTGAATTTTTAAGAGTCATAATGGTCATTTCATATTCATTTCAACCCCAACACCACGGACCACTATCACTATTAGCACCATAGTCACCACCACTTACTACTTTACGTGTTTTTTTAATTAATTTATATTTTTTGGATCATTTTTTATTCATTACCCAAGTGTTATTAAGTTACATCATTTTGATATTAAAGAGTAATTTATTTCTCCCCCAGCGAAATGATTAGCATGCCCCTTAAAAAGTTATTTACATGGCACATGACTTTAATTCCGTCAAAAAATTAACAATTTGTTAGTTTTATATCAATTTGCAACAAAATTTCAATGTTAGAAATCGACTTGCAACTTTTTCAATATTGGGAATCAAATTGCAAAACTGATACAAACATAGGTAACCGAATTGCAATTTGCCCTACATTTTTTGGTAAATATAACACACCTACTATAAAATATATTATGTACGTTATTATAAAGTGTAACTCATTTACTATAAAAATTTGGCTGTAGAGTCGGATTACGCATGCCCGATATTCGTCAGAGTCTGTTGTGGAGGAGCCAGATGATAAGGATTCGAATCTTCTCAATCATTTATTAATAGAATCCACTTGTTATACTCACAAAAACTATTCACTTACTATTTACTACCCCATTTTCTCTCTTCTATCCACTCACAACACATTTTAGAACACTTTTCCTTAATTCTCGCTCTTAAAAGCAAATTCATATTTTTTTATAGGATGGAGGAATATATATATATATATATATATATATATATATATATATATATATATATATATATAGATATATCAAATTTGTTTTGGTAGAAAAAATAATGGTGTAGAATCTTGACTATGAAAGTGTATGGATTGAATAATAAGAAGGGGACTTTGGACTTTGATCAAATGGAATAAACGAATGCATAAAAACAAAGATAGACACGAGGATTTTGTTAACGAAAAAAATCTTAGAGATGACAACCTCTTCGGAAAAAACCCCGAGATTAGGTCTCCAACCTTAAAAGTTCCACTATGAATATTGAGAGTACAAGCTGGAAGGCAATGGAGAGATTATAAGTGTTGTGAGCGTAAGTGAATGTGTGAACGTGTGTGTGTGAGTCTCCATTTTCCCCATAAATAATAAAGATTAACAAGATAATAACAAAACTTCCTAAAATGTCGGCATGTCTTCTTATCCTCTCAACGTCCCTTGACTTGGTCTCTCCTTGACGTTGATGGAAGAGTCTTATGTGCTGACTATAATGCCTCCGTATTTATCTCCTTTTATTCACTGAAAAATATGAATACAAATAATTAGGTAAATATAGTAAATATTATGCAATACTTACAGTGGAATAGGATGTCGACATGCAGGAACGACTGAGGATGTCATCATGCTGAAAATGCCCATAACAATTCGTCCTCAAAAATATTTGACCTTCACGGAATACGAAGAGGTAAATGTTTTTCAAAAAAATAAAAACTGGCTCATGCCGTGATTTGACAACCGCATTGATGTGGAGGAGTTATGGACGGCTGGGGAGTTTTATTAGGAAAAGAGGTTTGAAGAAAAAGGGTTTCTTTGTTTTAATAACTGCCTTGTCAAATTAAAAAGCTTCCAAACCCTTCCTGCTTCTTCTCTTCACAACGGCGTCCTTTTGAAGGTAATTTCTCTGTTCTCTCTATCTCTTTCCATATTTTCCGATTCTCTTAAGTTGTTACCATGGGAAAGACTAGGTGGAGTTCCTCGAAGATGAAAGGCGTGTCCGTCTCCTAAGAACCCATAGATGTCGACTTTGGCGACTTCGAGTGCGAGAACCTGCTTTCCAAACCTGACGAAGAGATATGTGTATTCAATGACACCCAAATTGAGTCTTAGAAACGTCAATGTTTCTTTCCAGAAGGTGCTATGTTTCACCCCTGATGGATGTGGTTTTACCCATCCAAAAGATATATTTCCTAGCTTATTTGGTGCTCGAAACCTTGGGAATTTAATGTATTTTGTTGTGTTTTGAAAGTACAGGGGTTGAAGTGCAATTACTGACAAAACGGAGGATTGGAGCGTACTTTGGAAGTTTTTGGATCAAATTGCAATTCTTGAAAATATGGGACAAAAGTGTATTTTGAAAGTTCAAGGGCCAAATTGTAAATATTGGAAAATTCAGGGACTAAATTGGAAATATGGAAATTTTGGACGAATTTGATTTATAAAAATTCATGGGTTAAAATGAAAAATAAAATCTCAAAGAGCGAGGTGCAAAAGAATTTTTTTATAGTGGCCAAAGTGCGATTGCACAATTGCGAGACGAATCGAATACTAAATGGTACAGAATATGATGAGAAACACTGCTAGGCCACGGCTGGACTCAAGGCAATGGGGTGGCCGGCCATGGCAAGGATTCATGGGCCAAGGATGGCCTGGGCATGGGCAAGGCATGGGCGGCCGCACAACATCAGGAATTGGCCGAGCATTCTTACTGTCCATATGGGCGGTCGGTGGGCCAACATACCGCCCACAAAGTTTCAGCAACGGAATTAATTTCGTCACAAAAAAGGAAAACGAATCAGCAACAAGATTTGCACAGAATCAGTGACGGATTTCGAGAGATTTTCTATTTTGACTAGGATTTTGACCCTAATTTGTTTCCAAAAATGATTTCTACCTCCTTCCTCCTATAAAAACAACCCTAGACTAGTTTTGTATCATCTTTGATCTTTGAATCTTTTGATTTTTATCATTCACTCTATATTTTTCCCTTTATTATAATTTAGGTTTTTATTTATTTATGAATATGAAAGAACAAGGTTTTGATTTGTTTATTCTAATGGCCATTCAAGGTTAATTTATTTTATTCATGGATTGAGGTGAGTAACAATTTGATCTTTATGCTAAGGTTTTAATTCTTCCTATCTCTCTTTTGTTCTAGTTCTCTCAATATTCTTCAAGATCATTCATAGGCTTCAATTGTATGTTAAGATACTTTTGGCCTATGAATCTATTTGGGTATGAATCGTTTCAGTAACTCGGACATTTCTACATTGACCATTGTTGAGAGAATAGATTTAATTGAGGACGTAATTGAAATCAATGAATCTAGGTTCTTATGTTCTTATTATCTAAATTGAATCTCTTGAAGGGTTATATTGACGTAACTAAATATATAAATAAGATAGAGATATTAGGGTTTTAATGTTCTTATCGACGTAACTGTGATATTAACATCTTAACCCTAGGTTTTTTGTGAACAAACCCAAGAATGAGATTGAAACCTTTTTACATTAAATAAAAAAATCATAAAGTGATAATTGTTATGATCCCCAATCCATGAATCTCTTGTCTCTTATTATCTTTAATTTATGTTATTTGCTTTCTTAGTTTAATAATTCAATCAAATCAAAAACTCCTTTTCCTTTGTTTCTTTTTACACTAATTAAACTAATTTGTTCAACACTCAAGTCTCTGTGGTTCGACCCTTGCTTGTGCATACTACTACATCGGTAACTAGTACACTTGCTAGGTATTTTATTACAAGAGGATTTTTGTCCATCAAGTTTTTGGCGCCGTTGTCGGGGATTTGTTGTGATTTGAACAAGTTAATTTTTTTAGTGTATTGTAAATAGTTTTCTTTTATTAATTTCTTTTTAGGGTAAATAATTTTCCTGTTTTATTTTCTTTTTCTTTATTTTTCTAGTTGTTTGAAAATCAAAGGTCATGCATAATTCACTTTCTAATGATAAGTTGGTCGGGCAAGTAAAAGAATTAATTGTTTTGTTCAATACGAAAAGTGATTCACCTAGTGCCAATATAATACAAGATGCATGTTCCTGTTGTGGATTATACTCTCATGCTACTAATGATTGTCCGTCTAGGATATTTTCATGAGTATTCTCAACAGATGCAAGAAAGGAGTTCGTTCCACCCATGGCAACCACAATATGATTATTTCCCTAATTGTTATACACAATGGAGGGGAAACCACTCAAGCCGGGCATGGAACAATTATGAGCCACATTATTATGATCCACCGCAACATAAAAAGCGATCATGGGAAGAGGTTCTGACAAGTTTGAGGGAGGAAAATCGTCAACAACGACAACAATTTGGTGCAACCATGGATAAGTTGGAAGCACAAGTGACTAAAATATTAGAAGCATTGAGAGGTGGTGAGCGAGATACTAGTTCTATCCAACTTGAACGTTATGAATTGGAGGACGCTTCCATTAATTACGAACTACCGATTATCTCTCCATCTCATGCTAGTGATGTTGTGGTTGTTGATGAAGATGTTGATTGTGAAGAAGAAGAGGTTGAAGAGAAATTAAAAGATGATGAGGGTGTTAATGTTGATGAGGTTGGGCCCGACCAAATTGACGAACAATGCCTCAAAGAAGACCTTCTCCATCCCATCGAAAGTGTGAATAATTTTTTCTCCATCATTCATGTACCTCTCCCTATTTTTGAGGGTGAAGAAAGTGGCGAATGTTTGAAAGAAAAGAAGCCCAAAAAGCTGAAACGTCAAATATTCCCTTGGGCACAAAACAATATCAAAGCTCAAGGATTTTATATGGGGCATGAACTGAAAATAAGGACCCGCGAAACCATGAAGTGGGCCAAAGGACGAAAAGTGAAGTCCAAACGTGAGCAACGGTCGGGCTAACGACCTTAACCAAATGCGCTAATTGGGAGGCAACCCAAGTAGGTACGTTTTATTTGCTTTATTTATTTATTTTGTTGTGTCATATCGTCCTTTGAACCCAAGGCATGTTTTTGTTTTCTTTGCTATGAGGACATAGCATGTTTTATGTTTGGGGGTGGATATCTCTCCGAGTTTGTGGGTTTATAGGGGAGTGTATATAGTGTCACCCTCCAAAAAAATAGAAAATTTTAAAATTTTTGTTCTTTTCATATTTTGGGAAGTTGGCAAGAGTCCATGATGATTTGAGAGTGATTTAATTTTAAAATCTTGAGTATTATTGTCAATATGGGGATATAATTGCATTGAAACATGTAAAGTATGATTTCTCCACCTTTCACTTCCATATTATTTTTCTTGATCATTGTTACCAATTTAGGAGACCTTTATAGGATCACTTTGGCATTCTCGGGGTCCCTAAAATATGTTTGCATGACTGTCAATATGGGGATATAATTGCATTGAAACATGTAAAGTATGATTTCTCGTCACTTATATAAAAATTTCCGCTAGAACCCCTTTTGAGCGAAAAAGAATGGAATCTCTCACAAAGTGAGAGGTTATTTTAGACCACCATTTGCCTTCTTTTGTACCCTCATTGTCCTACCCTTTTAACCTATACACTATTTTTCGCACATTTTCAAGAAAGTGAAAGTAGGGAATGAATTGGGAATTGGGAATTTTGGGTGAAGTTTGGAAAATCAAGGGTTGAGTGGAAATTGGTCATGAAAAGAAAGAAAAGGATTATGTTATGTATTGAAAAGAGGGGCTAAAGCAAAGTATTGAATGCACATTCTTCGTGATTTATTTGCGCAAAGCAAAAAAAAATGAATGTAAAGAAAAAAAAGAAAAGAAAAGAAAAGAAAGTAAAAAAAAAAAAGTCGAGCCCTCTCTAATGTTGAAGTGGAAAGTGATCAAAAAGAAAGAAAGGTGATCAATCCCAAGTTTGAAAGTATACAAAATTATAAGTTTGGGGGTTGACTCAATGGGTTGGTATGAAGCAGAGTGATAAATTTCAATGTGAGGATGTATGATGAAGACTTTCTAGTTTCACTTGCTTGACTTCGTATGTCCTTACCTTCTTTTGTAACCGTGAACCTTGCCCGCGTTTATCGCGATACATTACAAACCGTAGAGCCATATTTGATCCCTAAAGAGTAGCCGGGTTGACAGTTTTGTTTAAACATGCATATGAGTGTCCCTTGTGCAGAAGTTTCATCTTAGTATCATTGATTTAGAGCATGTGGTTAGTGTTGTGGGCATTTTTCAACATGGCGACATCTTCAATTGATCCTGCATATCGAGATGTCATTACACTGTAAGTATTGTTTTAATATTTACTTGTTCAATATTTCCTAATATTCTTATTCTTATTTTTCAGTAATTAAGAGAGGAGTGCGGAACAATCTCCAAGCACGTTCAACAGACCTTCAAACGGCTAGGGCGACTTGGTCTCACGGAGGTTGAAGTGATAAACCAAAATGCCGAGATTATAGGAACCATATTGACTCTTTCATATCTACTTGTATTTAAGGGGAAATGGAGACGAAAAAACACATTCATGCTCATACGCACACACTCTACACAAAAAGCTCTTGTAATCCTCTCCATTATCTTCCAAAGTTGTATTTGTGATCATTATAGTGAAACCTTTAAGGTTGGAGACCTAACTCAGGGGTTTTTCCAAAGAGGTTATCACCTCCAAGGTTTTCCTCGTTAACAAATCGTGGTTGTCATTATCTCTTTTTCATTCTTTTGTTCCATATAATCGAATTCCATAGTTCCCTCCTTATTGTTCAATCCACACACTAAACATAGTTAAGATTCTACTTTATTGTTTTTCTACCAAAACAATTTGGCGCCCAGCAGGGGCCTCGTGGTTTATCGGTTATTTGAAACATTTCCTAATCAAATTCACTATGTCTGCACCCCCAATGTGTCCACCGCCGGCAAAGGTCCCGCCGTTGTTCCCACATCGGGAGGTAGAACCGGCTTGTTACCACCACCTCCTCGGAGGCCGGGTCTCGGCCAACTCAACCTACGAAGACTCCACAAAAGGGCAACGTCTTCCAATGCGAATGCTTGACATCCGGAGTATCTTGACCGGAGTTGAATCAAAGGTTGGACCGGCAAGATAACAATTCGAAGGTGTTGACCAATTCCATGATTAAGATGCGAGAAAGACCAACGGCTCATCGCATCTCGGCTTGAGAATATATCACCGGCTGCGTGCAAGGATTCTCAACTTTGACAACACCGGAGGATCTACATTTCGAGAATGAATTCATTCCAATGGGCGAGTCCTCCTCCGTGACATCTTTAATGATGTCGACATCTTTGCCGGGGACACCCCATTGACGCCATCTTCCGCGGGATTCACCCCATTCATTCCATTTATAGACAACACTCTTGTCACGACTACTACGGACGATTACGGTTTGCTAAATAATCTTTTCAATAATAATAATTTCAATCGTATTCCTATGGTGACCCTTTTGCGAAACCCGCTAGCTAAACGGATGCGGGATCTCGGAAGGCGATAATGAACGTGCCGAGGTGTAACTCCTCCAATTCAACCGGTGACCCAAAGCTGTTACAATCAATCCGGTTTGTCCCAGCAATTGCAAATGTCGACATCCCGAAGCGTTTATTACCATCTATGAAGTTGTATGCAGCGGCACCACGGACCCGAGAGGAGCATGTTGCACACTATCAAGAAAAGATGGACATAATCCATATCCGCTTCAATACGGGAGGCTGCTTATGCGGGGATTTGGATCCACCTTGTGCGGACCGGCTCTCGAATGGGTGATTAGGCGGCCCCTAGGTTCAATTGGTTCATACGCCCGGCTCATCAACATGTTCTATAACCAATTCTCATGCGATCGACAATTTGAAAAGTTGACAAGTGATCTCTACAATGTGACCCGGCGGCCTAATGAGACTACGAAGGATTATGTCCATCGGTTCAATAAGGAGGTGTTAGAAATTCCCAATCTTGACATGTCGACGGCCACGAAGCATTCAAAATGGGGTTGAAGAAAGATTCACGAGTATTATCAAGATTTGGTAATGACTCCTTGTAAGCGGCTAGAAGAAGTCGGGAAGCGAGGGCATTAAGGTTCATAAGGCTGGAGGAAGATGAGGCTGCGAAGATCGAAGTCGTCATCGAGATGTCGACATATGACCATCCGACGGAAAAGGCGAATCGTCCCATCGCGGGAACAACCGTCCCAATCCTTATCCGAGAATTGACACTAGCAAAATTAATTCGGTAGACGGTGAGGATGAAGATAGTGATAATGTGCCTAACATTTCGATTATTGTTTTTACGTTGACATTTCGGGTGTACTCTGTGCAATGGGCAACCTAGGAGACAAAGCCGAGATGGCGAAAACGGACAAAACCACGGGATGGCGTGACAAATCAAAATGGTGCGCTTACCATGAAGACTTTGGACACGTTGCGAAAGGCTGCATCGCGTTAAGAAAGGAGATCGGTTACTTGCTCTCGAAAGGACATCTTAAGGAGTTGTTGGGATCCGAGAAAGAAGAAGGTGAAAATGCGAAGCTCCTCATGAAGTGAAAGGCCGGTTTCTCCCCGGCATCAACAAAGGTGATCAACTTCATCGGTGGAGGCTCGAAATATGTGGAACATCCTATTACGCCGCAAAATGACACGCTAAGGAGTCAAAAGAGGAAAAGCGAGAGAGACGGCCCGGGATGTCGACACCTTGCCGGATCCAATTACCTTTGATGAAAGTGATCGTGATAACTTGCTTTGGAACCCCATCATGACGGATGCAGTTATTTCCTTGCGGATCGCCAGCTGGCCTGTCTGACGTATTACGGTAGATGGGGGCGGCTCAGTCAATCTTATTATGTTGGGTACCCTTAAGGAAATGAACATCCCGAATCGGAGATTGTCAAAAAGTCTTCGATCTTTGGTAGGCTTCGGTGGTGAAGTCAAAGAAACGGTGGGGAGATAAAGCTTCCAATATACTCAAAGGGCCTCAACACCATGGAACGGTTCTGCGTAATTGATTGCGCAACATCTTACAATGTCATTCTTGGAAGACCGTGGATTCACGGAATGAAGGCCGTACCCTCCACTTACCATCGGTGTGTGAAGTTTCCAACACCTTGGGGTGTCGCTAAGATTTACGGTGATCAACGGGTGGCCAAGGAATGTTACAAAACTTCAATGAAGGCGTCTACATCTCCAAAACAAGCATAGCAATTACCGAGGAAAGTACGTGAAGTCCTGGAAGCTAGGGAGGATGATGTGAAAGAAGTATTGTTAGATCCTTCCAACCCGGACATCAAAGTACTTATTGGCACGACATCCCGTCGAGATATAGAAGAGAAGCTTGTGAACCTATTAAGAAGCGAGAATAAAGAGTTTCGCTTGGAAACATGATGACATGACGGGCATTAGCAAAGATGTCATCACTCACAAACTTAACGTAGATCCTAGCTTTAAACCGGTGCACCGAAACGTAGAAAGTTTGCGAAACCGAAATCGGATCATCAAGGAGGAGGTAGAGCGCTTACTCAAAGCCAACATGATACGGGAGGTCGATTATCCAAGATGGTTGGCGAATGTGGTTGTGGTAGAGAAGAGAAACGGGAAATGGCGAGTTTGCGTCGACTTCACCGACTTAAATAAAGCATGCCCAAAAGATCCTTTCCCTTTGCCGCACATAGATTCATTAGTTGATGCCACCTCGGGTCACGAACTCCTCACTTTCATGGACGCGTCCTCGGGATTTCAACAAATTCGAGATGGAACCATCGACCAAGAGGACATTGCCTTCATAACCCCCAGGTATTTATTGTTATATTGCCATGCCTTTTGGACTAAAAAATGCGGGTGCAACGTATCAAAGGCTCGTCAACAAGATGTTTAAGGATCGGATTGGGGACACAATGGAGGTATACATCGACGACATGGTAGTAAAATCCAAGAAGGCCGAGGATCACATAAGCAACCTCTCTCAAGCTTTTGACATCTTGGATTGTTTCAATATGAAACTTAATCCGGCTAAATGCAACTTCGGAATGAAGGCCGGCAAGTTTAAGGTTATATGGTTACTAAAAGAGGCATTGAAGCCGCCCCAGAACAAATACGCGCTATTCTCAACTGTCATCACCTCAATCTGTCAGGGACGTCCAAAGATTGACGGGAAAAATTGCCGCACTCACTAGATTCATTTCAAAATCCTCGGATCGATGCAAACCTTTCTACGACATCTTAAGAAAGAACAAGAAGTTCCAATGGGAGGAACAACATGAAGAAGCTTTTCGGGAGCTCAAAACTTACTGTCGACACCTCCCTTATTGGCCAAACCTCGAGATGGAAGAACATCTTTACATCTACCTAGCGGTGTCAGAAGGCGGCGTAATGCGCGATCTTGGTGACGAACGAGATGGTAATCGGCAACCCATCTACTATATAAGTAAGACACTCTTAGATGCTTTGAGACCAGGTATTCTCATTTACAAAAATTAATTTTAGCTTTGATAAGCTGCTTCTATTAAATTAAGGCACTATTTTGAAACACATACTATTATTGTACGCACTAACTATCCTATTAAGAATGTCATGAGAAAACCGAGAGATGTCGGGTCGAATGGCGAAATGGTCTGTACAATTAAGCACATACGACATCAAGTACGAGCCCGGAAGCTGCAATAAAATCCCAAGCCACTGGGCGATTTTGTGGGCGATTTCGATCCAACCCTACAACAAGAGGTGGAATTGGAAGTACAGCAACTTCAAGATGATGACATCCTAAAAATTTGGACTCTCTACACGGACGGTGCTTCCAACATGAGAGGTACGGGTCTTGGAGTTGTACTAAAATCGCCACAAGGGGACATAATACCACAATCTATCGGTTGCGGTTTCAAGGCTACCAACAATGAAGCGAGTATGAGGCTCTAATTGCGGGTTTAGCTTCAGCCCAAGACTTAGATGTCAAGCATATCCGGGTGTTCATGGATTCATTACTAATTGTTAATCAGTACAACGGGTCCTATGTCGCGAAAAACGCTAAGATGACAACATATTTGGAAATTGTAAAAATTATTTCGGCCAAATTCAAAACATTTTCCTTGGAACAAATCCCACGGGAAGAAAATTCTCAAGCGAGATGCTCACGGCAAACTTGGGTTCGGCCTTCAAAAGCTTCTCACAAACCGGTATCCCAATCATACATGTTGACATCCCGGCAATTGACCATCTTGAGATGTTCGCCCTGGATGCCGACATACTTGCCTCTCTGCGGCAACCTCTTGGACGGCTCCTATTATCAAATATCTCTTAGATGATACGATCCCAGTCGAGGAGAAAAATGCAAGAGCCTTCGGGGTAAGAGTATCTAAATATTTACTTATTGATAATCTCTTGTTTAGAAAATGCGCGAGTCACTACTTAAGATGTCTAGAGGCGAGATAGAGCCCATCGGGTTCTCAAGGAGCTGCACGAAGGAGAGTGTGGAAATCATACCGGGGGCAGAAGTTTACATACTAAAGCTCTTAGAATGGGCTATTTATGGCCTACAATGAGAAAATATGCCGTTGACTACGCAAAGAAATGTGATTCCTGTCAACGACATGGGGACATCTGCACCGGCCAGGTGACTTGCTACATCCTATCCTGTCACCATGGCCTTTTATGGTTTGGGGAATGGACATAGTAGGAAAACTTCCCATAGCACCGGGGGGCGAGTATTTCTTTTGGCCATGACGGACTACTTTTCTAAATGGGTAGAGGTGAGGCATATGTGCAAGTTCGTGACAAAGAAGTGATATCTGTTATCAAAAGGAACATAGTCAGCCGATTCGGAATTCCATCGGAGATAATTTGTGACAACGGCTCTCAATTCATCAGCAAGAGGACCCAAGATTTCCTGACATCTTGGGGTGTTAAGATGGTGACATCTTCGCTGTTCACCCTCGAAGCCAATGGACGGGCGAGTCTAGCAACAAAATAATAATCGGCAACTTAAAAAAGAGACTAAACCGGAAGAAAGGACGTTGGGCGGAAGAGTTACCAATGGTCCTATGGGGTGACGGGACGACATCTAAGAATGCTCTTGGTCAAACCCCCTATTCACTTGTATTTGGGGCTGAATCTGTTATTCCGGCGAAGTCCTTGTACCAGCGGCAAGATACGGCTTGCGACATCTGAACATAATAAAGACATCTTGATACATGACACGGATCTGTGGACGAGCTAAGGGACATGGCCAAAGTTCGCATGGCGGCATATCGGCAAAGGGTAGCCCGATCTTACAATAAAAACGTAAGGGTTAGAAGGTTTCAAGTAGGAGACTTAGTCCTACGAAAGGCATTCCAAAATACCAAGGAGCCCAATGCGGGCAAGCTCGCCCCAAAATGGGAGGGACCCTACTTAATAGATGCACAAGCCGGAAAAGGAGCATATCGCCTTGCAACCTTGGATGGCCAAATGATACCGCGAAGTTGGAACGCCATTCATCTCAAAAGGTATTACATTTAAATATGATTTCCCATGAACTCATCTTTCCGGTATGAATCGTCTTTTAATTCTTTACAACCTTTCTTTTCTCCTATGCATCTTTTTTATTATTTACAAGTTAAGATGTCGCTAATATACTTTGTGGAGAGACGTCAACCTTAGTTGGCGTCCGTTTTTAACGTGTTTCTATCTTATGAGGTATTGACACATTTACATGGGGACATATCGAATGCACGCAAGGAACAACGATTTCTCCTCCGTTAGAGACTGGCCATCTCTTCTCAAGTAAAGGTACACAATCCCTTCTAAGGTTTAAAGAGTTAATTACCTCTTTCTTAAGAAGTTAGGTTACCACACCTTCGCCTGGAGCGCAAGTTATCTCACTAATTGAGGTGTGGGGTGGGCCTATATGGGTAAACTCATATAGCTTACCCATTCCCACTCAGTTAGATGATTGATCTTAAGTATTATTCTTATGGTTATGGCATATTCGTGTCATCTAAGTATCTACGGTTTATGGCATATACGTGTCATCTAAGTATCTACGGTTTATGACGTATACATGTCATCCTAAGTACCTATCATTTCGACATACTATCATGTCACCATATGTGCAAAACATACAAAAAATTATCCAAAAGAAACAAGCCTTGACGTGCTTGAAAACTATTAAACCATAACTAAACTAAAGCAACCATAAAGTATCCGAACTACCAACAGTAAACGTGCACAAGTGTTGGACCAACCCAACACATAAAAAAGATTGTCTTTAGTCCTTATGGACCCATTACAAACCAAATAAAAATAAAAATTGTCTTAAGGGATTCCACCCCAGTAAACATCAACAAAATACCAAGAACCAAGTTGTTTTACCTTCTTTTTGTTTAGGTGGCTTCCGCCGCAGTGTTGCATACTGGTGTCACTTCTCCAAGCTGCTGGTGCATCCTTGACAATCGTTTCATACGGACTTGACGACACCTCGCCCTCGTCCGTCACCTCACTGTCAACTTGAGCAGAGATAGGCACATTCCCTATTGATATCCCAAGCACCGACCTTCCCTTCACGATATTCCTTCATCATCTTCACCTTGCATTGAGAGACGAGTCTTGGCTGCGGCTAGTTTGCAAGAATTCCTCACTTCTGCTATCTCCTTGTTGTGGTCATCCTCACTTTTCGCGAGACTATTCAATAAGTCCTTCACTTTATGCTGTTCTTGTTCTCCCACTGACTTGCTTAATTGCTCTATAGTCTTCTCATATTCCTTCACCTTATTATCGATGCCAACTTCTCCTTCTGACCAAAGCGATGTCAGCTTTGGACTTCTTCTTTACCATTTCAACTTCTTTTGCCAATTCCTCCACGTACCCTACAGTCTGAAAGATGACATCTTGATATTACTAAATGTTATAACAACCTTTGAAACTATTCAATATCCAATTAATGGTGTCTTACCCCGGTCGCCGAGGCTCATGAATTTCTTCTTGAAATCTCCCGTGACATTCCATCAAAGGAGTCTCCAACCTCGATCACTTCCTCTTGGCTAGCTTTTCTCTTCCTCACCCTAGAGCCAATACCAATGCTTTCATCGAGCAGGACTCTTCTTAGGAGCGAGGTGGAGGTTTCTTTTCAATCTTGACAACGGGTTCGAGAGAGCATGGCCTCAATATCATCCGAGGTCAAAGTCGAGACCACGAAACTACCGGTTTGGAGGCTGCATGGACATAGAGATATTGTCAATAACGAATAACACATCAAATTGATGACAGTTATCAAAGGTAACAAGATACCAAGCTTACCAGTGGACATAATTACAAAGTAGAAGCCTTTATATCCTCTGGAATAGTCGACGAAGCTTCCAACAAACCTTTGGGAGACCTCTTATCAAGAGGAGGCGAAAAACTCTTCGATCTTGGCTAGAGTGTCTTTGGCAGGTGGAAACAATTCTCCCCAATCAATATCTACATAAAAGCAAGAACAATTACAATTTAGTTTGTCTCAAGAACAGGAAGTCACAAGAGTAAGAATTTAAGTACCTCCCTTGTTCCATTGCTTCGATATCTCATCCTTTTCTCCAATCGACGTCCTATCAACAAAGAAAAATCTATTCTTCCATCCCCTATCACTGGAGGATGTGGTGCTCATCAAAGGATTTCTACCTGATTTCTTTCTAAAAAGGTACCTTTTGGAACCAAAAAGTTGAAGATCATAGGAATAGGCAATTTCGGGAAGCCCTAGGTTTAGTCCGTTTTCTCGGTTTACTTTGAGGACAAAAGCAAAAACTCGCCAGGCCATTGGCATAAGTTGAGCATAAGCCAGTTGAGTTTTTCGAAAGAACTCAGTAACCAACAGTGGAAAAGGGTAACTAAACCCTAGAAGGAAGGGATATTCGAAGAAACAGATCCATTTGAGGGAAATATGGTCAGACCTAAGTTTTATGGAAAAGGGATGAAAAATTGCACCACTTGGGAAGCAACATTGTTGTTTTATGGACTCTATTTGAGAATCGTTGAACAAACAAGTTTCTTCAGCTGGTTTAGTGAGAAGATTTCCGCAAACAAAATCGTCGAGATTAATCTCTACGGGACCTTGTGGGGATGACGCTTTCTTGGGTTTGGGCCTTGAGACAACCTAGTTTTACCCATGGTTGACAAAGCAAAAAGAGAAAAATAAACAAAGGAAGAAGGTGAGAGACGGAGGAATTTTACCTTGGAAACGAACGGCGCCGTGGGCCAACGGAGGTGAAAAGAAGCTTTGAGAAGATTAATTTATCCTCTCAAGCGGTTAATAAAAAGAAAAAGAATTCCTTTTCAAAAATAACTCTTCTCCCCAACCGTCCATTTCAACGCCACGTCTTCCAAAACGTCCCATCAAGCGGGCGGACAGTTGGACCATTAATTCAAAAGAAAAAACATTTTGCCTCTTCAGTTGCCAACATAGTCAAATGTTTTTGGGGACAAATTGTTGTGGGCATTTTTCAACATGGCGACATCTTCAATTGATCCTGCATATCGAGATGTCATTACACTGTAAGTATTGTTTTAATATTTACTTGTTCAATATTTCCTAATATTCTTATTCTTATTTTTCAGTAATTAAGAGAGGAATGCGGAACAATCTCCAAGCACGTTCAACAGACCTTCAAACGGCTAGGGCGACTTGGTCTCACGGAGGTTAAAGTGATAAACCAAAATGCCGAGATTATAGGAACCATATTGACTCTTTCATATCTACTTGTATTTAAGGGGAAATGGAGACGAAAAAACACATTCATGCTCATACGCACACACTCTACACAAAAAGCTCTTGTAATCCTCTCCATTATCTTCCAAAGTTGTATTTGTGATCATTATAGTGAAACCTTTAAGGTTGGAGACCTAACTCCCGGGGTTTTTTCCAAAGAGGTTATCACCTCCAAGGTTTTCCTCGTTAACAAATCGTGGTGTCATTATCTCTTTTTCATTCTTTTGTTCCATATAATCGAATTCCATAGTTCCCTCCTTATTGTTCAATCCACACACTAAACATAGTTAAGATTCTACTTTGTTGTTTTGTCTACCAAAACAGTTAGTGACCCTATAAAATATCTTATTTTGGTGACAATGATCTCCCATATTTCACTCATCGTTCATTATGTGGTGGAAAATTATAATTTAGATGCATCCATGTAATTATAATCCCATGTTCATGATAATTCTTGTAGATTATGTGTGTTGTAAGATCTGAGACTTGTTGTGCCAATGGCCTATTATATGAATTGAGCAAATCCCAAAAAATATTTTCTTTTGTTTTATTTAGTTAGTTAGTTTTTTATTTTCTTTTAATTTTGTTTTACTCGAGGACGAGCAAAAGATAAGTTTTGGGGTATTTGATGGATGTGATTTTACCCATCCAAAAGATATATTTCCTAGCTTATTTGGTGCTCGAAGCCTTGGAAATTTAATGTATTTTGTAGTGTTTTGAAAGTACAGGGGTTGAAGTGCAATTACTGACAAAACGGAGGATTGGAGCGTACTTTGGAAGTTTTTGGATAAAATTGCAATTCTGGAAAATATGGGACAAAAGTGTATTTTGAAAGTTCAAGGGCCAAATTGTAAATATTGGAAAATTCAGGGACTAAATTGGAAATATGGAAATTTTGGACGAATTTGATTTATAAAAATTCATGGGTTAAAATGAAAAATAAAATCTCAAAGAGCGAGGTGCAAAAGAATTTTTTATAGTGGCCAAAGTGCGATTGCACAATTGCGAGACGAATCGAATACTAAATGGTACAGAATATGATGAGAAACACTGCTAGGCCACGGCTGGACTCAAGGCAATGGGGTGGCCGGCCATGGCAAGGATTCATGGGCCAAGGATGGCCTGGGCATGGGCAAGGCATGGGCAAGGCATGTGCGGCCGCACAACATCAGGAATTGGCCGAGCATTCTTACTGTCCATATGGGCGGTCGGTGGGCCAACATGGGCGACCGCCCACAAAGTTTCAGAAACGGAATTAATTCCGTCTCAAAGAAGGAAAACGAATCAGCAACAAGATTTGCACAGAATCAGTGACGAATTTCGGGAGATTTTCTATTTTGACTAGAATTTTGACCTTAATTTGTTTCCAAAAATGATTTCTACCTCCTTCCTCCTATAAAAACAACCCTAGACTAGTTTTGTATCATCTTTGATCTTTGGATCTTTTGATTTTTATCATTCTCTCTATATTTTTGCCTTTATTATAATTTAGGTTTTTATTTATTTATGAAGATGAAAGAACAAGGTTTTGATTTGTTTATTCTAATGGCCATTCAAGGCTAATTTATTTTATTCATGGATTGAGGTGAGTAACAATTTGATCTTTATGCTAAGGTTTTAATTCTTCCTATCTCTCTTTTGTTCTTGTTCTCTCAATATTCTTCAAGATCATTCATAGGCTTCAATTGTATGTTAAGATACTTTTGGCCTATGAATCTATTTGGGTATGAATCGTTTCAGTAACTCGGACATTTATACATTGACCATTGTTGAGAGAATAGATTTAATTGAGGACGTAATTGAAATCAATGAATCTAGGTTCTTATGTTCTTGTGATCTAAATTGAATCTCTTGAAGGTTTATATTGACGTAACTGAATATATAAAAAAGATAGAGATATTAGGATTTTAATGTTCTTATCGACGTAACTGTGATATTAACATCTTAACCCTAGGTTTTTTGTGAACAAATCCAAGAATGAGATTGAAACCTTTTTACATTAAATAAAAAAAGCATAAAGTGATAATTGTTATGATCCCCAATCCATAAATCCCTTGTCTCTTATTATCTTTAATTTATGTTATTTGCTTTCTTAGTTTAATAATTCAATCAAATCAAAAACCCATTTTCCTTTGTTTCTTTTTACACTAATTAAACTAATTTGTTCAACACTCAAGTCTCTGTGGTTCGACCCCTGCTTGTGCATACTACTACATCGGTAACTAGTACACTTGCTAGGTATTTTATTACAAGAGGATTTTTGTCCATCAACCCCTTCCTTGTCAATCTTAGGTCTGACCTTATTTCCCCAAAATTGGTTTGCTTCCTAGAGTATCCTTTTCTCCTAGGGTTTAGCTTCCCTTTTCCCTCTCTGGTTACCGAATTTTTTCAAAAGACAAAGCTTGCCTACGTCCAGTTAATGCTAATGGCGTGGAGGATTTTTGCATTTGTAGTAAAGGTAAATAGGGAGAATGGCTTAAACATAGGGCTTAGCGAGATAGCCTACTCTTATGACTTCCAACTTTTTGGGTCAAAACGGTATCTTTTTAAGAAAAGGTCAGGCAGAACCCCCTTAATGACGACACATCTTCGAACGACAAAGGATGGAATGTTAGATTTTTCTTTGTTGAGAGAGAATCAATTGAAGGAGGAGACGAAATACCTAGCAGATGGAATAGGGGAGGTATTTTTTGATTTCTGACTCGTGATTTCTTCTTTTTCTGAGTTAGACTGAATTCATAATTTTTTCTACTTTCTTGCAGATATTGATAGGGGAGAGCTTTTTCCACCAGAGGGAGACACTTTGGCAAAGATTGAGGAGTTTTTTCAAACTGTCCCCAGATAAAAGGTCACCTAGAGGCTTGGTTGAAACGCCCTTTGTTGTTCAGGAAGAAGATAAGGTGTCACCATCTGTCAATATGTCAACAGGTAGATATGCTTTTACTCTGTTTTTGGTCTGTGCATACTTTTTCTTGACATTCTGTCTCTTCGGTGCAGTTTCCAAACCAGTTACTTCGGGCTCGGACTTTGATCTGGACGATCTTAATGCTCTGATTGGAGGTTCCCCTCTTAAGGTGGGAATAAGGCCTCCAGTTGCTTCAAAGAAGGCTGCTGAAAAGGTAGAAAGTGCAGGAATCGGATCAAGGGTGAAGAAGAGAAAGGCTGCCCAAGAAGAAGTGATTGAAGTTGTGGATACGTTTGATGGTCCGGTTATGGGCGAAGTGAGGAAAAATTCTATGGGCTTTATGTCTGGGGTAAGATGTCGCTATTTGCCTTTGATTGCATTATAGGCTTTATAGTGTGTTTTTTGAATTTACTATTACTCTCTTTACAGATAATGGGATTTTTGGAAACTCAGCTAGAAGAATTGGCTAAAGAAAATAAGAGTATGAGGAAAAAGGTAAGAGCGGATGTAGCCCTATCCAAGAAAGAGTCCGCTATATGGGAAAGAAAATTTGAGGAGCAAGCGAAAGATTTGAAGGGGTTGCTAGACAATCTTGCCAAGATCGAGGAGGATCATCTTAAGGAGATTTATGAAGTAAGAAACTCCTGTAAGATTGCCGATACAAAGACTATGTTGCAGATTAAGATACAAATGATGAAGGAGCACTTAGCGGGGAAATCTCAGGACTGGAACATCACCAAGGAGTGTGCTAATCTTGCGAAGTTGACAAGTGAGCCAGTGGACAAAGGTGAGGTATCATCCAGCCCCAAAGATGCAATGGTAGGAGAAGAGGTAGATGTTGGAGAAGGGACTCCTAAAGAAACACCTGCGGCAGTAGCCAAGTAAAGATGTTTTAAAATTGTTATTTGTTTTGTTGAATTTGTGGGCGGTGCCCCAAAAACAATTTTATTTTGTTGGTTTGTAACAGGTCCATAAGGATCGAAGACAATTTATTTCAAGTGTTGGGTTGGTTCAACACTTTGCTTTTAGTTTTATGTTTTTGGTATGTTGGTGTTGTGGGTATTTTTCAGCATGGTGACATCTTCAGTTGATCCTGCATATCAAGATGTCATTCCACTGTAAGTATTGTTTTAATATTTACTTATTTAATATTTCTTAATATATTTATTCTTATCTTCCAGTAATTAAGAGAGAAGAAATGCGGGATATTCTCCAGCACGTTCAACATATCTTCAACGGCAAGGGCGACTTGGTCTCATGGAGGTTGAAAGGATAAGCTTATATCCCGAGATTGTAGGAACCGTATTTGACTCCTTCATACTTATTTATATTTAAGGGGAAATGGAGATGGAACACACTAACTCTCAGACGCACACACACTCTACGCACGAACTGATTGTAATCCTCTCCATTCTCTTCCAAAGTTGTACTCATAATCATCATAGTGAAACTTTTAAGGTTGGAGACCTAACTCCCGGGGTTTTTTCCAAAGAGGTTGTCACCTCCAAGGTTTTCCTCGTTAACAAATCGTGGTGTCATTATTACTTTTTCTTGCTTTTGTTCCATATAGTCGAATTCCATAGTTCCCTCCTAATTGTTCAATCCACACACTAAACAAAGTTAAGATTCAACTCTATTGTTTTTTCTACCAAAACAATTTGGTGCCCACCGAGGGGCCTCGTGGTTTATCGATTATTTGGATCATTTCCTAAGTAAATTCATTATGTCTGCACCCCCCAATGTGTTCGCCGCCGGCAAGAGTCCCGCCGTTGTTTCCACATCAGGAGGGAGAACCAGCTTGTTACCACCACCTCCTCAGACCGGACCTCAGCCAACTCAACCTACGAAGACTCCACAAAAGGGAACAACCTCTTCCAATGCAGATGCTGACATCCGAAGTATCCTGACCAGGTTGAATCAAAGATTGGACCAGCAAGACAGCAATTCGAAGGTGCTGACCAATTCCATGATTAAGATGCAGAAAGATCAACAGCACATCGCGTCTCGGCTTCACAACATATCACCACTGCGTGCGAGGGTTCTCAACTTTGACAACACCGGAGGATCTACATTTCAGAGTGAATTCATCCCAATGGGCAGTCCTCCTCAAACTCATCCGCTGACATCCTTAATGATGTCGACATCCTTGCCCGGGGACACCCCATTGACGCCATCTTCCGCAGGATTCACCCCGTTCATTCCATTCATTGACAACACTACTGTCACAACTACTACGGACAACTCTGGTTTGCTAAATAATCTTTTTAATAATAATAATTTCAATCGTATTCCTATGGCTGACCCTTTTGCAGGAAACCCACTAGCCAAACAGATGCAGGATCTCAGAGAGCTGATAATGAACGTGCCAGGCGTAACTCCTCCAATCCAACCTGTGACTCAAAACTGCTACAATCAATCCCGGTTTGTCCCAGCAATTGCAAATGTTGACATCCCAAAGCATTTCAGTGTACCATCTATGAAGTTGTACGACGGCACCACGGACCCAGAGGAGCATGTTGCACACTATCAAGAAAAGATGGACATAATTAATATTCCTCTTCAATTCCGGGAGGCCTGCTTATGCAGGGGATTTGGATCAACCTTGTCTGGACCAACCCTCAAATGGTTGATAAGGCAACCTCTAGGTTCAATTGGTTCTTACGCCCAGCTTATCAACATGTTCTATAACCAATTCTCATGCAGTCGACAATTTGAAAGGTTGACAAGTGATCTCTACAATGTGATCCAGCAGCCTAATGAAACTCTAAAGGATTATGTCCACCGGTTCAATAAGGAAGTGCTAGAAATTCCCAATCTTGACATGTCGACAGCCACAGAAGCATTCAAAATGGGGCTGAAGAAAGATTCACAGTATTATCAAGATTTGGTGATGACTCCTTGTAAGCGGTTGGAAGAAGTCAGGAGCAGGGCAGTGAGATTCATAAGACTGGAGGAAGACGAGCTGCGAAGATCGAAGTCCTCATCTAAGATGTCGACATATGACAACCCCGACAGAAAGACTGAATCGTCCCATCGCAGGAACCACCGTTCCAATCCTTATCCGAGAATTGACACTAGCAAAATTAATTCAATAGACGGTGAGGATGAAGATAACGATAATGTGCCTAACATTTCTGATTATTGTTTTTCTGTTGACATTTCAGGTATACTCTGTGCAATGGGCAACCTTGGGGACAAAACCAGATGGCCAAAGAAGACGGACAAAGCCACTGGATGGCGTGACAAATCAAAATGGTGCGCTTACCATGAAGACTTTGGACATGTTACTGAAGATTGCATCGCACTAAGGAAGGAGATCAGTTACTTGCTCTCGAAAGGACATCTTAAGGAGTTGCTGGGATCTAGGAAGAAGAAGGCTGAAAATGCGGAAGCCCCTCATGAAGCCGAAAGACCAGTTTCTCCCCCAGCATCAACGAAGGTGATCAATTTTATCAGCGGAGGTTCGGAAATATGTGGCACATCCTATTCGCGGCAAACGACATGCCAAAGAGTCAAAAGAGGAGAAGCCGTAAAGACACCAGATGTCGACACCTGCCGAGATCCAATCACCTTTGATGAAAGTGATCGAGATAACTTGCTGGAACCCCATCACGACGGTCTAGTTATTTCCTTGCAGATCGCCAATTGTACAATCCGGCGCATACTGGTTGATGGGGGTAGCTCTGTAAATCTTATTATGTTGGGCACTCTTAAGGAAATGAACATCCCAGAATCAGAGATCATTAAGAAATCCTCAGTACTGGTAGGCTTCAGTGGGGAAGTCAAAGAAATGGTGGGGGAGATAAAGCTTCCTATATACTCGAAGGGCCTCAATACCATGGAACGGTTCTGCGTAATTGATTGCGCAACATCTTACAATGTCATTCTTGGAAGACCGTGGATTCATGGAATGAAGACTGTACCCTCCACTTACCATCAGTGTGTGAAGTTTCCAACACCTTGGGGTGTCGCTAAGATTTACAGTGATCAACAGGTGGCCAAGGAATGTTATAAAACTTCAATGAAGGCGTCGACATCTCCAAAACAAGCATAGCAATTAACGAGGAAAGTACGTGAAGTCCTGGAAGCTAGGGAGGATGATGTGAAAGAGGTATTGCTAGACCCTTCCAACCTGGACATCAAAGTACTTATTGGCACTGACATCCCATCAAATATAGAAGAAAAGCTTGTGGATTTATTAAGAAGCAGAATAAAGTGTTTTGCTTGGAAACATGATGACATGACAGGCATCAGCAAAGATCTCATCACTCACAAACTTAACGTAGATCCTAGCTTCAAACCAGTACACCAGAAACGTATGAAGTTTGCAGAAACCAGAAACCAGATCATCAAGGAAGAGGTAGAGCGCCTACTCAAAGCCAACATGATACGAGAAATCAATTATCCAAGATGGTTGGCAAACGTGGTTGTGGTAAAGAAGAGAAACGGGAAATGGCGAGTTTGTGTCGACTTCACCGACTTAAACAAAGCCTGTCCAAAAGATCCTTTTCCTTTGCCGCACATAGATTCGTTAGTTGATGCAACCTCCGGACATGAACTCCTCACATTCATGGACGCATCCTCAGGATTTCAACAAATTCAGATGGAACCATCTGACCAAGAGGACACCGCCTTCATAACACCCACAGGTATTTATTGTTATATTGCCATGCCTTTTGGACTAAAAAATGCAGGTGCAACGTATCAAAGGCTCGTCAACAAGATGTTTAAAGATCAGATTGGGGACACAATGGAGGTATACATCGACGACATGGTGGTAAAGTCCAAGAAAGCCGAAGACCACATAAGCAACCTCTCTCAAGCCTTTGACATCTTGGACTGTTTCAATATGAAACTAAATCCATCTAAATGCAACTTTGGAATAAAGGCCGGGAAGTTCTTGGGTTACATGGTTACTAAAAGAGGCATTGAAGCCGCCCCTGCACGTATACGTGCTATTATCAACCTCGTCATCACCTCAATCTGTCAAGGACGTCCAAAGGTTGACGGGAAAGATTGCTGCACTTACCAGATTCATTTCAAAATCCTCAGATCGATGCAAACCTTTCTACGACATCTTGAGGAAGAACAATAAGGTCCAATGGGAGGATCAACATGAAGAAGCCTTTCAGGAGCTCAAAACTTACCTGTCAACACCTCCATTATTGGCCAAACCTCAAGAGGATGAACATCTTTACATCTACCTAGCGTATCCGAAGGTGCCGTAAGTGCGATCTTGGTGACGTAACGAGATGGTAATCGGCAACCCATCTACTATATAAGTAAGACACTCCTAGATGCAGAGACCGGGTATTCTCATTTACAAAAATTAATTCTAGCTTTGATAAGCTGCTTCTATTAAATTAAGGCACTACTTTGAAACACATACTATAATTGTACGCACTAACTATCCTATTAAGAATGTTATGAGAAAACCGGAGATGTCGGGACAAATGGCGAAATGGTCTCATACAATTAAGCACATACGACATCAAATATGAGCCCTTAACCTGCAATAAAATCCCAAGCCCTAGCCGATTTTGTGGGCGATTTCAGTCCAACCCCGCAACAAGAAGTGGAATTGGAAGTACAAAGAACTTCAAGATGATGACATCCTAAAAATTTGGACTCTCTACACAGACGGTGCTTCTAACATGAGAGGTAATGTGTCTTGGAGTTGTACTAAAATTGCCACAAGGGGACATAATACCACAATCCATCGGTTGCAATTTCAAGGCTACCAACAATGAAGCGTAATATGAGGCACTAATTGCGGGTTTAACGGCTGACCCAGGACTTAGATGTCAAGCATATCCGGGTGTTCATGGATTCCTTGATAATTGTTAACCACTACAACGGATCCTACGTAGCGAAAAATGCTAAGATGACGACATATTTGGAAATCGTAAAAATTCTTTCGGCCAAATTCAAATCATTTTCCTTAGAACAAATCCCACGAGAAGAAAATTCTCAAGCAGATGCTCTGGCAAACTTGGGTTCAGCCTTCAAAAGCATTTCACAAACCAGTATCCCAATTGTGCATATTGACATCCCAATAATTGATCATCTTGAGATGTTCGCACTAGATGTCGACATACCTTCTCCTCCAGCAGCAACTTCTTGGACAGCTCCTATTATCAAGTATCTCTTAGATGATACGATCCCAGCTGAGGAGAAAAATGCTAGAGCATTCAGGGTAAGAGTATCTAAATATTTACTTATTGATAACCTCTTGTTTAGAAAATCTGCTGCAGGTCACTACTTAAGATGTCTAGAAGCAGATAGAGCCCATCAGGTTCTCAAGGAGCTGCACGAAGGAGAATGTGGAAATCATACCGGGGGAAGGAGTCTACATACCAAGGCTCTTAGAATGGGCTATTTTTGGCCCACAATGAGAAAAGACGTTGTCGACTACGCAAAGAAATGTGATTCCTGTCAACGACATGGGGACATCCTGCACCAACCGGCTAAGCTACTACATCCTATCCTGTCACCATGGCCGTTTATGGTTTGGGGAATGGACATAGTAGGAAAATTGCCCATGGCACCAGGTGGAAGAGTATTTCTATTGGCTATGACAGACTACTTTTCTAAATGGGTAGAAGCTGAGGCATATGTACAAGTTCGTGACAAAGAAGTTATATCTTTTATCAAAAGAAACATATTCAGCCGATTTGGAATACCCTCAAAAATAATTTATGACAACGGCTCTCAATTCATTAGTAAGAGAACTCAAGATTTCTTGACATCTTGGGGAGTCAAGATGGTGACATCTTCACCTGTTCACCCTCAAGCCAATGGACAAGCAGAATCTAGCAACAAAATAATCATAAGCAACTTAAAAAAGAGACTTAACCAGAAGAAAGGACGATGGGCAGAAGAATTACCAATGGTTCTATGGGCTGACAGAACGACATCTAAGAACGCTACAGGTCAAACCCCCTATTCACTTGTATTTGGAACTGAATCAGTTATCCCAGCAGAAGTCCTTGTACCTACTACATTTTGTTAACGTATGAACATAACAAAGATATCTTGATACATGACTTAGATACCGTGGACGAACTGAGGGACATGGCCAAAGTTCGTATGGCAGCATATCAACAAAGGGTAGCCAGATCTTATAACAAAAACGTAAGGATTAGAAGGTTTCAAGTAGGAGACTTAGTCCTACGAAAGGCATTCCAAAATACAAAGGAGCCCAATGCAGGCAAGCTTGCCCCAAAATGGGAAGGACCCTACCTAATAGATGCACAAGCCGGGAAAGGAGCATATCGCCTGGCAACCTTGGATGGCCAAATGATACCGCGAAGTTGGAACGCCATTCATCTTAAAAGGTATTACATTTAAACAAAATTCCCCATGAACCCATCTTTTCCAGGTATGGATCGTCTTTTAATTTTTTGCAACCTTTCTTTTTTCCTATGTACCTTTTTTCTTTACAAATCAAGATGTCGCTAACGTACTTTGTGGAGAGACGTCAACCTTAGTTGGCGTCCGTTTTTAACATGTTTTTGTCTTATGAGGTATTAACACATTTACATGGGGGCATGTCGAAAGCACGCAAAGAACAACGAATTCTCCTCCGTTAGAGACTGGCCATCTCTTCTTAAGTAAAGGTACACAATCCCTTCTAAGGTTTAAAGAGTTAATTACCTCTTTCTTAAGATGTTAGGTTACCACACCTTCGCCTGGAGCGCAAGTTATCTCTTTAATTGAGGTGTGGGGTGGGCCTATATGGGTAAACTCATATAGTTTACCCATTCCCACTCAGTTAAATGATTGATCTTATGTATTATTCTTATGGTTATGACATATACGTGTCATCTAAAGTATCTACGGGTTATGGCATATACATGTCATCTTAAGTACCTATCGTTTTGACATACTATCATGTCACCTTATGAGCATAACAAAGGATCATCCAAAGAAAAATTTTATCCAAAATATAGCAAGCCTTGACACGCTTGAAAAACATTAAACCATAAAGTTATCATAAAAGCATCCAAAATACTAAACTTAAAGTGCAAAAGTGTTGGACCAACCCAACACATAAAGTAAATTGACTTTGGTCCTTATGGACCCATTACATAACCAAACGAAAATAAAAATTGTTTTAAGGGATTCCACCCCAGTAACATCATCAAAATACCAAGAACAAAGTTATTTTACCTTCTTTTTTTAGGTGGCTTCTGCCGCAGGTGTTGCATTAGGAGTAACTTCTCCAAACCTCTGATCTTTCTTATTAAGCATCCTACTCTTTTTCCCATCCTAAGAGTCATCCCATGTCGCTGTCATGATCATCATCAATCTGCTCAAGATCCTTGGAGACTTCGTTCGTCTTTTCGTCATGGATCCGCTGCAAAGCTGTTTTCTCATCGTTCAGGTTCCAATTCACATGCTCTCCCGCTTTGATATTCTTCAATCATTTAGATCCTAGTTTCGAAATCGCTTTTGCGGTCTCATGCACCAGTCATCCCGAAATGCTTCCATTTCCCTTTCATGGCCCGATGTCGACACTCGCAAGCTTTGGACCGCCATTTTAGTATCTCTTCGTTCTTGTCTCTGATTTCCAAACCCTTTTCCCTTATTATCCTTGCAGCTTCTTTCAAATCCTTCTCATATTCAACCCTACTCATATCAAAGGTATCGCATTTTTCCCTCCAAATCCTGATTTCTTTGGACATTAACTTAGCCATCGAGACAATCTGTAATCAACAAACAAAAAGAGGCATTTTACTAGAATAAAAGAGGATCAATGTACCAGTGACCCAAATTAATTCTTGCCTGATTCTCCAACACATCTTCTTTCCAAATTTGTTTCTCCACACCGGAGATCTCTTCTACCCTTATTCTTTCCGGAGTAATCTTATCCGTCTCTGGTATGTTCTCTTCTGCTTTCATCTTGCCTTTGTATTTGGCTACAATATCACTCGTCGTGAAGCCGGATCGAGTCACTGCATGTAAGGATATATGTTAGCAAGGATTTTTTAGAATCGCAAATTTAATAAACACATTGATTCTGGCTCACTTTGGAGAACGTCGCAAATATGTATTGAAGGAGAAGGGATAACAACTGCGCTCTTTGGGGTTACTCTCACCGTAATATAGTAGGAGACGTCAGATCTAGATAAGAATTGAGAGAAGATTTGATGGTTATCTAGAATTGCGGTTACTAGTTCCTATAAAGACTCTTCCTTTCTAAACTGCCTCGTATCCCTAAACCGTCCTATCAAGTAGAGCTGGCGGTTGGGCATTTAATTGGACAGAAAAATATTTTGCCTCTTCAGTTGCCTGCATAGCCAAATGTTTTTGGGGACAAATTGTTGTGGGTATTTTTCAGCATGGTGACATCTTCAGTTGATCCTGCATATCAAGATGTCATTCCACTGTAAGTATTGTTTTAATATTTACTTATTTAATATTTCCTAATATATTTATTCTTATCTTCCAGTAATTAAGAGAGAAGAAATGCGGGATATTCTCCAGCACGTTCAACATATCTTCAACGGCTAGGGCGACTTGGTCTCATGGAGGTTGGAAGGATAAGCTTATATCCCGAGATTGTAGGAACCGTATTTGACTCCTTCATACTTATTTATATTTAAGGGAAAATGGAGATGGAACACACTAACTTTCAGACGCACACATACTCTACGCACGAACTGATTGTAATCCTCTCCATTCTCTTCCAAAGTTGTACTCATAATCATCATAGTGAAACTTTTAAGGTTGGAGACCTAACTCCCGGGGTTTTTTCCAAAGAGGTTGTCACCTCCAAGGTTTTCCTCGTTAACAAATCGTGGTGTCATTATTACTTTTTCTTGCTTTTGTTCCATATAGTCGAATTCCATAGTTCCCTCCTAATTGTTCAATCCACACACTAAACAAAGTTAAGATTCAACTCTATTGTTTTTTCTACCAAAACAGTTGGTGTGAGCCAACTGAACTTGGGAACGTTTATGGGAGGACTTAATGGTATTTAGTATTTTAGATTTTTGGAAAGCTTTTGCTAGTGGTTATTTATGCATGTTGTGATTTGATATCAATTGCTGGGATATCTACAAAAGATGCTGACGTGATTAGATTTCAATGTCCCCAGGTGACATGAAAATGTCAAAACCGTATGTACTTTAGGATGACACGAATGTGCCATAACCAATTACATATAACTTAAGATCAATCATTTAACTGAGTGGAAATGGGTAAGCTATACAATTTTACTCATATAGGCCCATCCCACACCTCAATCAAAGAGATAACGTGCGCTCCAGGCAAAGGTGTAACAACCTAATATTCTTATAAAGAGGTAATTAACTCTTTAAACCTTAGAAGGGATTGTATACCTTTACTTTAGAAGAGATGGCCAGTCTCTGTCGGAGGATAATTCATGGGCACTTTGCTTTGAGTACTTAAATGTCCCCATTTTGGTATGTCATCATCTTGCAAGACAGAGACATGTTAGAGATGGGCGTCAACTATGTTGACGCCCCTCCGCAGGTCGTGTTAGTGACACTTTATTTTGAAATAATTATAAAGGAAAACGAAAAAGAGATGAAAAAGGATTAATCATATCTGATAAATTAAAAGATAAAAAAGGATTGTTCATACCTGGCTCGTGGGGACGTTAGTAGGACATTGTCTAAATGTAGTACCTTTTGAGGTGAATGGCATTCCAACTTCTTGGGATCATTTGACCATCCAAGGTTGACAATCGGTATGCCCCCTTTCCGGCCTCTGCATGAATCAAATAGAGGCCTTCGCATTTTGGATCCAGCTTGCCTGCATTAAGCTCCTTTGTATTTTGAAATGCTTTTCGTAGGACTAAGTCGCCTACTTGAAACCTTCTGACCTTCACATTCTTGTTGTAGGACCTGGCCACTCTTTGTCGATATGCTGCCATCCTTATTTTAGCCATATCCCTTAGCTTATCCACAGTGTCCAAATCATGTACTAAGATGTCTCCATTATGTTCAGGTGTCAACAAACCATATCTAGCTGTAGGCACTAGAACTTCTGCAGGGATGACCGATTCAATCCCGAATACCAGAGAATAGGGTGTTTGACCAGTTGCATTCTTAGATGTCATCCTATCAGCCCATAGAACCAATGGTAACTCTTCTGCCCATCCCCCTTTCTTTTGGCCCAATCTCTTCTTTAAGTTATTTATGATAATCTTATTGCTGGATTCTGCTTGTCCATTCGCCTGGGGGTGAACTGGTGAAGATGTCACCATCTTGACTCCCCATCTTGTCAGGAAATCTTGCGTTTTTCGACTGATAAATTGCAACCCATTATCAAATATTATTTCTGAGGGTATCCCAAATCTGCTAATTATGTTTCTCTTTATAAAGGAGATTACTTCTCTATCTCAGACTTGCACATATGCCTCAGCTTCTACCCACTTGGAAAAATAATCTGTCATGGCTAGTAGAAACACTTTTCCTCCCGGAGCCCTGGGCAGTTTCCCTATAATATCCATTCCCCATATCATGAATGGCCATGGAGACAGGATAGGATGTAACAATTCTGTTGGCTGATGCAGGATGTCGCTATGCCTCTGACAGGAATCACACTTCTTGGCGTACTCTGCAGCATCTCTTTGCATAGTAGGCCAGAAATATCCCATATTTAGAGCCTTGGTATATAGGCTTCTTCTCCCAGTGTGATTGCCACATTGCCCTTCATGCAGGTCTCTTAGAACTTCTTGTGCGTGGTTTGCTTCTATACATCTTAAGTAGTGACCTACAACAGATTTTCTAAACAAGAGGTTATCAATAAGGAAATATTTTGATGATCTTACCCTGAATGCTCGAGCATTCTTCTCCTCAGGTGAAATTGTGTCATCTTGGAGGTATTTGATAATAGGAGTTGTACAAGATGTCGCGTCTGGACTGGGGATGTCATCATCTATGTTGAATAGCTCAAGTCGGTCATATGCTGGGATGTTGACATGCACAATTGGGATACTTGTCTGTGAAATACTTTTGAAGGCTAAACCTAGGCTTGCCAGAGCATCTGGTTGTGAGTTTTCTTCCTGTGGCACCTGCTCCAATATGAAGGTTTTGAATTTGGCCGCCAGAATTTTCACTATCCCCAAGTATGTCGTTATCTTTGCATTTTTCGCTATATAGGAACCGTTGTAGTGGTTGACAACTAGCAATGAATCAATAAACACCTGGATATGCTTGACGTCAAGGTCTTGAGCAACTGTTAATCCTGTAATCAAAGCCTCATATTTTGCTTTGTTATTAGTGGCCTTAAAACTGCAACTGATGGATTGTGGTATTATGTCCCCTTGCGGCGATTTTGGTACAACTCAGAGTCATGTACCCCTCATGTTGGAAGAACCATCTGTATAAAGTGTCCACACCTTCAAGATGTCATCATCTTGGAGCTGTTGAACTTCCAATTCGACTTCTGGTTGCATGGTTGGACTAAAGTCAGCCACAAAATCAGCTAGAGCCTGGGATTTGATTGTTGTTCTGGGCTTATACTTGATATCATAGGTGCTTAACTGTACGGACCATTTAGCCATCTTACCTGACATCTATGGATTTCTCATAACATTCTTAATAGGATAGTTAGTACGCACAATTATAGCATGGGTTTCAAAATAATGTCTCAACTTAATAGATGCAGTTATCAAAGCTAAAATTAATTTTTGTAAATGAGAATACCTAGTCTCTGCGTCTAAAAGTGTCTTACTTATATAATAGATTGGCTGTTGGATACCATCTCATTCTGTTACTAGGATTGTGCTTATAGCACTTTCTGAGACTGCTGTAGATGAATATGGGCTCACCCTCCTGAGGTTTGGCCAATAATGGAGGTGTCGACAGGTAACTTTTGAGATCTTAAAAAGCTTGTTCATGCTGATCCTCCCATTGAAACTTCATATTCTTACTTAGGATGTTGTAAAAAGGCTTGCATCGATCGAATGACTTGGAAATGAATCTGGTAAGTGCTGCAATCTTCCCCGTCAATCTCTGGACATCTTTGACAGATTGAGGTGACGACAGGTTAATGATGGCACGAATCTTCTCTGGACTGGCTTCTATCCCCCTTTTGTCACCATATAGTCCAAGAATTTTCCAAAATTGCACTTTACTGGATTAAGTTTCATGTTGAAGCAATCCAGGATGTCAAACGCTTGGGACAGATGGCTTATATGATCCTCAGCTTTCTTGGATTTTATGACCATATCATCAATATATACCTCCATTGTGTCCCCAATCTGGTCTTTAAACATTTTATTCACGAGCTCTGGTACATTGCACTTGCATTTTTTAGTCCAAAGGGCATAGCAATATAACAATAGATACATGTGGGTGTTATGAAGGCGGTATCTTCTTGATCAGATGGCTCCATCTGGATTTATTGGAATCCTGAAGATACGTCCATGAAAGTAAGAAGCTCATGACCTGAGGTCGCATCCACCAATGAGTCGATGTGCGGTAACGGGAAGGGATCCTTGGGACATGCTTTATTTAAGTCTGTGAAATCTACACAAACTCTCCACTTTCCGTTCTTCTTTTCGACTACAACCACGTTAGCTAACCATCTCGGATACTCAACCTCTCGTATCATGTTGGCTTTAAGTAAGCGCTCCACTTCTTCTTTAATTATTTGGTTTCTTGTCTCTGCAAACTTCCTGCGCTTCTGATGTACTGGTTTGAAACTGGGGTCAACATTGAGTTTGTGGGTGATGACATCTTTGCTGATGCCAGTCATGTCGTCATGCTTCCATGCGAAACTATTGAGCCTACTTTTTAAGAGGTCGACAAGCTTCTCTTCTAATCCGGATGGGATATCGCTTCCAATAAGCACTTTGATGTCTGGGTTTGAAGGGTCTAGCAATATTTCTTTCACGTCATTCTCCCTTGCTTCCAGGACCTCGCGTGCTTTCTTCTGTAATTTCTATGCTTGCTTTGGAGATGTCGACGCCTTCATTGATGTCTTATAGCACTCCTTAGCCACTTGCTGATCACTATATATCTTGGCAACTCCCCAAGGTGTAGGGAACTTCGCACACTGATGGTAAGTGGAAGGTACAACTTTCATTCCATGAATCCACGGCCTTCCAAGAATCACATTGTAAGAAGTTGCACAATCAATCACACAGAACCACTCCATTATATTGAGTCCTTTTGAGTAGATAGGAAGCTTTATCTCTCCCACTGTTTCTTTGACTTCACCACTGAAGCCTACCAACACTGATGATTTCTTGACGATCTTCGATTCTGGGATATTCATCTCTTTTAGGGTGCTTAACCTAATGAGATTGACAGAGCTTCCCCCATCCACCAAGATGCGCCTAATGGTGCAATTGGCAATCTATAAGGAAATGACTAGGCCATCATGGTGAGGTTCCAATAAGTTTTCTCGGTCACTCTCATCAAAGGTAATAAGCTCCTGGCAGGACGTCGACATCCTGACTTGTCTTTCTGGCTTCTCATCCTTCAATTCCTTGGCATGTCGCTTGGCAGCAGAGTAGGAGGTACCACAAATTTCTGACCCGCCACTGATGAAATTGATGACTTTTGTTGATGCTGGCAGAGAGACTGGTCACTCAATTTCTGGTGGAGCCTCTGCATTCTCGGTCTTCTTTTTCCTGGAACCAAGCAACTCTTTGAGATGTCCCTTTGAGAGCAGGTAACTGATCTCCTTTCTTAGCGCAATACAATCCTATGTGATATGCCCGAAATCTTCGTGGTAGGCACACCACTTCGATTTATCACGCCATCCCATAGACCTTTCTGTCTTCTACGGCCACCTTGCCTTATCTCCCAGGTTGCCCATTGCACAAAGTACACCTGAAATTTCAAAAGAAAAGCAATAATCAGAGATATTAGGCACATTATCATTATCTTCGTCCTCACCCTCGATTGAATTGATTTTGTTGTTGTCGATTCTTGGATAAGGATTGGATCGGTTGTTTCTACGGTGAGATGAGTCTGTCTTTCGGTCCGGATTTTCATATGTCGACATCTTGCTTGAAGACTTTGATCTCCGCAATTCGTCTTCCTCCAACCTTATAAACCTTAGGGCCCTGCTTCTGACCTCCTCCATTCGCTTACAAGGAGTCATCACCAAATCTTGATAATATTTGGAATCTTTCTTCAGCCCCATCTTGAATGCTTATGTGGCTGTCGACATCTCAAGATTGGGAATTTCCAAAACTTCTCTATTGAATCGGTGGACATAATCCTTCAGGGTCTCTGTAGGCTGTTGGGTCACATTGTAGAGATCACTTGTCAACTTCTCAAATTGTCGACTGCATAAGAACTGATTATAGAACATGTTGATAAGTTGGGCAAAGGAACCAATTGATCCTAGGGGCTGCCTAATCAACCACTTGAGAGTCGGTCCCACCAAGGTTGACCCGAATCCTCTGCACAGACAAGCCTCTCTGAGCTGCAGCGGGATGTGCACTATGTCCATCTTCTCTTGATAATGGGCAACATGCTCCTCTGGATCTCTGCTACCGTCATACAACTTCATGGATGGAACACTGAAATGCTTTGGGATGTCAACATTTGCAATGGCTGGGACAAACCGAGACTGATTACAACAATTCTGCGACACCGGCTGGATCGGAGGAGTTATGCCTGGTACATTCATAATCAGCTCTCTAAGATCCTGCATCTGCTTGGCTAATGGATTTCCTGCAAAAGGGTCAGCTAAAGGAATATGAATGAAAGTATTATTATTAAAAAGATTATTAGGCAAACCAGTGTTGTCTGCGGCTGTGGTGACAGTGGTGTTGTCAATGAACGGTATGAAAGAGGTAAATCCTGTTGAGGGTGGTGTCAACAAAGTGTCACTGGGAAAGGATGGCGGCATCATCAAAGGAGTCGTCTGATGAGTCTGAGATGGGCCTCCCATCGGAATGAACTCATTCTGAAATGGAGATCCTCCACTGGTCTCAAAGCTGATGTTCCTCACGCGCAATGGTGAGATGTTACTAAGCTGGGATGCGATGAGCTGTTGATCCTTCTGCATCTTGAGCATAGCATTGGCCAGCAGCCTTGAGTGGCTATCTTGGCTATCTAGCCTATGATTCAGTTTGGTCAAGACGTTCCGGATGTCAGCGTCCACATTGGAAGATCCTGCCTTTTGTGATGTTTGTGAAGGTTACGTCATCTGAGAACCCGACTGAGGAGGTGGCGGCAATGGGATTGTCTTGTCCCCGGATGACAGAGTGACAGCGACACCCTTGCCGGCGGCGGAAACCTTAGGGTTGGTTGACATGTTGAGCTTTTTTGGAAATGATCCAAATAATCGATAGACCAAGTGGCCCCTCGGTGGGCACCAAACTGTTTTGGTAGAAAAAACAATGGTGTAGAATCTTGACTATGAAAGTGTATGGATTGAATAATAAGGAGGGGACTTTGGACTTTGATCAAATGGAATAAACGAATGCATAAAAACAAAGACACGAGGATTTTGTTAACGAGGAAAATCTTAGAGATGACAACCTCTTCGGAATAAACCCCGGGAGTTAGGTCTCCAACCTTAAAAGTTCCACTATGAATATTGAGAGTACAAGCTGGAAGGCAATGGAGAGATTACAAGTGTTGTGAGCGTAAGTGAATGTGTGAACGTGTGTGTGTGAGTCTCCATATTCCCCATAAATAATAAAGATTAACAAGATAATAACAAAACTTCCTAAAATCTCGGCATGTCTTCTTATCCTCTCAACGTCCCTTGACTTGGTCTCGCCTTGGCGTTGATGGAAGAGACTTATGTGCTGACTATAATGCCTCCGTATTTATCTCCTTTTATTCACTGAAAAATATGAATAAAAATAATTAGGTAAATATAGTAAATATTATGCAATACTTACAGTGGAATAGGAAGTCGACATGCAGGAACGACTGAGGATGTCATCATGCTGAAAATGCCCATAACAAAATTCATACATAATCATGTTTTCTTAAGCCATGGACTTAAATCTTCTTACGATCTGAACTTTGTTCAAAACTTTAGGGCTTACCAATAAGTTTATTACATCATTTTAATTATATGACAAGGGTACCTTTTCCCTCACCACACAGTGAAAAATGGCAGAAGACGACGTAGTTCAGCCTCTCATCTTTGATAATGGTACAATTACATTAAGTTCAGCACATATCCCTTTGCTCGAAGATTAAAGGTCGAGATTGGACATCCCCAGGTGGGTTCCACTTATGGCCAATAATGCTCTTGTTTCATAAACATGGGTCACGTCATCATCTTGGCCACCAGGAGCAGCAGACAACAATTTTTTTGTGAGCTGCATGTGAGAATGGAAAAACCTCATTTTCTTTATTCACAACTTGTAAATATATAGTACAAGGAATAGAATCATATTCTAAACACAATATTGAGTTCCCTAATCTAAATACAATATTTAGTTGCCTATCCTAAATACAAAATGATATTTAGAATATTTACAAGAATCCTAATTAAATACAATGATTGAGTAACTTTAGAAAACCTTAAGAGGAGATGTATCCTTAATACGTCCCCGCAAGATGGACGATCCATGGAGAAGGCCAATCTTGGAAATGAGTTGTTGGAATCGTACACGAGGGAGAGATTTTGTCAGAACATCAGCGAGCTGATCATTAACAGAAATGTGTTGCACACGGAGGGATCCAGACTGAACTTGTTCACAAACAAAGTGAAATGAAAGAGCCACATGTGTCATTCGAGAGTGAAAAACCAGGATTGCGGAATACGTTGTTGCACCAAGGTTGTCACAGTAAATAACTGGCATAGAGGGTAGAGTAATTTCGAGCTCAGTAAGTAGATTCTGAACCCAAGTAAGCTCAGCAGTAGTGTCAGCAATGGCATGAAATTCGGCCTCAGTGGTAGAGCGATCAAGAGCACGTTGTTTTCGGGAGGACCAAGTAACCGGGTTGTGTCCGAGATAAACAAAGAAACTAGAAGTGGATACAAAATCATCTTTGTCACCGCCCCAGTCCGCATCACAGAAGGCATGAAGGGAAGGAGGAGACTAGGAAAAGAGCTGAAGACCCAAGTGAATAGTGCCATGAAGGTAGCGAAGGAGCCGCTTGAGGGCAACCCAATGAGTAGGTTGGGGGTTTTGCATGAACTGAGCTAACTTGTTAACTGAGAAGGCAATGTCAGGACGAGTGAAGATCATGAATGTATTTTTTTTGGAGAGGAGGATTCCATTTTGGTTGGGGACAACCTCATCACCCAAGAAGTAAGACAAAGGATTGAGATCCTTAAAAGAGAAGTGATTTGACAAGCTGGTGATAAATGACTGAAGGAGGGATGGAGATGGTCCAGTGATAATGATATCGTCAACATAAACCAAAAGATAGATTGGGGATGGTGTATTATTGAGTATAAAAAGAGAGGGATCGGCTAAAGAGGGGTGAAAGCCATAGGTTGTGAGGTAGGTTTTGAGTTCTTGAAACCAAGCCCGAGGGGCCTGCTTAAGACCATAGATGGCCTTAGAGAGATGACATACATAAGAAGGGTTGGTGGAGTCCTCAAAATTGGGGGGTTGTGTCATAAACACAGTTTCAGAGAGAGTATATTGAAGAAAGGCGTTGTTGACATCAAGTTGGCGAAGGGGCCAGTGGTTGGTAGTAGCAAGAGAAAGAAGAAGCCTGACAGTAGCAAGTTTGACAACACGAATGAAGGTTTCGGTGCAGTCAACATCGGGTTGTTGATGAAATTCCTTAGCTACAAGCCGAGCTTTGTAATTCTGAATTGTGTTGTCAGGATTGTACTTAATGCGGAAAACCCATATGCATCTGACAATGTTATGAGCAGTGGCAGAGGGAACAAATTCTAGGTGTTATTTCGAATGAGAGCCTGAAATTCTTCAATCATGGCATTGCGCCAGTGTGGGATAGATAGGGCTTGCTTGGTACTGGTGGGGAGGCTTGTGGGGGAGGTAATAAGGGAGAGGTTGTCATATTGGGGGTTGGGTTTGGTGATGCCATGGGATAATCTGATGGTAATAGTGCGGGCAGGGAAGGGGGAATGGCGTTGATGGGTAAAGGGGACAATCGCGCGATTGAGGGGGGAACGATCGCGCTCATTCTCCAGACAAAGGGGTGATCGCGCGGTTCTGGTGTCTGGGCGTGGGTTGTTTCAGGATGTAATGAGGATAAGGTTTGGTTGGGGGAGGGGGGTTCGGAGGGGGATTAGTGGGGGGAGGGGTGGGGGTATGGGGGTAGGTGGTACGGAGAGTATAGTGCTTAGAATGGGAAGGAATAGGGTGTGCCAGACAGAGGGAGGCGGAGCGGAGGCACTGGGAGAAGTGGAGGTGAGGGAGTTGTAGGGGAAAATGCTTTCAACAAAACGGACGTGGCGAGAGGTGTAGACCCGATGGGAGGTGGGATTAAGGCAGTAATATGTACTTTACGTAGGGGAGTAGCCAACAAAGATACAGGGAATGGACTTTGGGGCTAGTTTGTGGGGAGCATATGGGCGAAGCCAGGGAGCAGAGGCAACCAAAGCTACATAATTTGATGTAGTTTGGAGGGGAGCGGAATAGGCAAAGGTAGGGGGAGTCATTGTTGAGGGTGGGGGTAGGCATCTTGTTTATTAGGTAGGTAGCAGTGGTGATAGCATATGGCCAGAAGGTAAGGGGTATGTTGGCATGGGAAAGGAGGGTGAGACCCGTTTCAACAATGTGATGGTGACGACATTCGATATACCCATTATTTTCAGGAGTGTGAGGGGGCGGGTAAGATGGGTGATATCGTTTTGAGCTAGAGTGGGTATGAGTTTGAGGTATTCACCCCCATTGTTAGAGTAGACCTGAATGATGGGACGTTAGAAGTATTTTTTTACTAGTGTTTTGAAACGAAGGAAGGTGTTGTAAGTGTCAGATTTTGTGTTTTAGGGGGTAGAACTAGATGCATTTGGATAGTGATCGACAAAGATGACATAGTATTTGAATTTTTCGAGGGAATGAACGGGTGAGGTCCATACATCATAAAAGATTAGATCAAGTGGAGCATGCGAAATAAAAGAAGAATATGGAAAAGGCAGTTTGTGGATTTTATTAATAAAACAGGAATTACATGGAGATAAACTAGAAGAAATAGATAAACGAAACTTGATACGTAATAAGCTAAGAACAGGGGGAGCGGGATGTCCTAATCTATGATGCCACAACCGCGAAGAAAGAATGAGCTTGAATTGGCGGAAGGTGCCAAATGTAGATGCCATCCTCAAGGTTTCCATGGATAAGAGTTTGACTCGTTGCTTTGTCCTTAATAAGAAAAGAAGAATGTGAGAATTCAATGATAGCATTATTGTGTTGGAATTTTGAAATATGTGATATATAAGTTCATAGTCATATGACCTTGGATGGTATTTGGCTTGAACTGAATTTGGCGAAGAGGAAATTCACGTCGGAGGCACTGTCAAGGAGAGCGGCCGCGCCAAGCCCCAAGGGCGGCCGCGCTGGTCTCTTGTGACTCCATCCAAAACGCCTGGACTCTAGCGCGGTCGCGCAAGCCTCGAGGGCGGCCGCGCTGGCGTCGCGTAAGTGAGATTCCTGGGCCGAATTAGAGCTGGTTTTTAGGTTTAATTAAATCCTAAACCTAATTTTAACCACACATATATATATTCCTTTCCTCCAGCCGTGAGATACAGGAGAGATTAAGAGAGAAAACCCTATTTCTCTAGTTTCTTTCATTGTTGATTACTCCCGTTCATAGAGATTCGTTCGTGAGATTCAAGGCGATTGAGATAGGACCGCCGGTGATTACTTACCTGTGTGCTGCTTTGTGGTACGTAATCCGTGATCGTTTTACCCTCGGAGAAATTTTCCTGTACCTGAGTTACACCAATTGGGGGCAATATTTTCTCTTAGGACAGTCTTCCTAAGGCGACTCGATCAAATCACGATATGTTTTTCTAATCATTTGTTTACTTGTTTCTGTTCTATTTTCCTGATCCTGTTACTTGCTTTCGGTTTTGCTATTGGCTTAATTGGTACGTTCTTGACTTGATCAATAATTCCCCTACTGTTGATTAAATTGTCTGTTTAATCTGTGGTGCAATAATTTGATTTCCAACAATCTAAGAGAAAATAGTTTATTTGATCATGTCTGGTAGTTCCTCTAGCTCTCCCTTTAAGTCCCTAGTTGACACCTCCGATCTTCCGGAGAAGTTCGGTGGCAAGAACTTCAAGCGTTGGTCTGAACGCATGAAGATCTGGCTGTCAATTAAGGGCATGGCTGGTATGCTGTCATCCAAATGTCCCGCTCTGAATGGTGATGATCCAGTTAGTGTGGCTGCTGTTAAACTGTGGAAGGAGCAGGATGATGTTGTTCGAGGATGCATTCTGTCAGCTTTGTCGAATGCACTCTTTGATGTTTATTGCTCTGCTCCTCTCACTGCTGCGTCACTGTGGGAATCGCTTTCCACGAAGTACAGCACCGATGACTCCGGTGTGGAAAAGTACCAAGTGGGAAAGTTCCTGAATTATCACATGAGTGAGGGAAAGTCGGTTACCGATCAAGTGCACGAACTCCAAATCATTTTGCAATCACTCAAGGATGCTGACATGGGACTTCCTGACAAGTTCGCTGTCATGGCTATTATTGAGAAGTTTCCTCGATCTTGGGGGGAATTCGGTATGACCCTCAAGCATCGTACTGGAAGCTTGACACTCAATGAATTGATGAATGCAATTGTGATTCAGGAGGTGCATAATGGTAACCAACCTAGCGTACCTGTGGAGGCTGCTGCTAATATGGTAACCGGTAAAAGCAAGTTTAAAGGAAAGGGTGTGAAAACTCACTCTAAGGATAAAGAAAACCATGATAAACTTAAAGTTAAGAAAAATAACTTTAGAAAGCCAAAAGCAAAACAGAACTGCTGGAATTGTGGAGAAGGTGGACACTTTTCTAGGGACTGCCCGTCCAAGAAAGGAAAAGGACCACAAGCCTCTGCTGATGACCATCCTGCTGTCAACATGGTGTTGGGTCCGAAGGATTTTAATGATCCTGACTCTGACACACCTGGAGTTGACGCTCTGACCTGCAATGTTACAAAGTATGTAACTTCTTATCCTGAAATCTTTACTGTCTATGAACCCAACGAGTGGCTAGTTGACACTGGGGCAAATGTGCACGTTTGTGCTGATAAATTGCTATTTGTGTCTTACCAGCCTGAGCGTGTGTAAGTACCCAAATCTGGCTCATGCCTTCCGGTTAATTTTCCCGACATTTCGGTAAGTTTTCCGGTAATTCCCCGGACTTTCCTAGTGTTCCGGAAATGTCCCTGGAACAAATTCAAATTTAAATTAGGGCTGTAAGAGCCTTCCTAATTAAGAAAACACGTTTTTCTTAATTAGGAGAAGCTTCTAGAATAATGCCACCTTGCATGGTTCTAGAATGCCGAGTCATCATGGATAAGACCGCACGGCCTCATTTGCAAAGGGCCTGCAGCCGCACGGCTTCATTAGCCTTATCCGCATCGCCTATAAATAGAGCCCTCCTCTACCCATTTTAATCATGAACAAGAAGCATAATACTCTCATAATACGAAGAAGATCCCCCAAGGAGTGCTGGAAGTCCAAGAAGGTGAAGAAGAAGCTCAAGAAGCCATCTCCCTCCTCCTTGAAGACCCAAGAAGAACCTCTCCTCCTAGCTCCGTCCGAAGAAGCGAAGGAAACGATTGGTAACCTCGCACGCCCTAACCTTGCATTTTAATTGATATACTTGCTCATTGCATTCATATATCTTGCTTGGGACTTGGCATTTATTCATAAAGATCATATCTTTATCACCCCCTTTCCCTTTGCATGCATTAAGACCTCATTTGTCATAAAAATGTAGTCTTTTTCATAAAGGTGCATCCTTTGCACCTAAAATCCCTATTTTCCAATAAAAATGTCATCTTTATGCATCATTTGCACATAAAGATCAAATCTTTTCAATGAAAACGCATCCTTTGCATCAAAACCCCTTTTTCAATGCATCATTTGCATAAAAATCAAATCTTTATGCATCATTTGCATAAAGATCATTTCTTTAAATCAAAAAGCATCATTTGCAACCTAAAAATGTCATCTTTTCATTAAAGAGTCATTTTTTTATCATGCATTTCCCCTTTCCCCCAACCTTGGAACGGACCGGTGTAAAAGTTCTCATCTTTGCATCGTTCCTTCCATTAAAGGTTCATGATTTCTTTAGGAAAAGGATAACCTTGAACCCTATATCTCCGATTATCGCTTAAGAATGAGTATGAAGCCTCTATACGAGCTCGACCGTCTTAAAGCGTAGGATTGATGGGCTAAGGACATTCCTTCCTAAAGAACCTCATCTTTGACCCAAAAGAGAGTCATTCTCTCGATCACGCAAGTCCCGAGGGTCCCGAGGCTTAAAAATGCGATGATCATAAGTCATAAGATGAGGACGGGATCATAATCCCAAATACATAAATTCCAAGGAATCCCGAGCGACAACCAACAAATGGTTTGTACGTCCGGAAGATAACTTGGGACATTCCCCCCCCCCTTATTTTCAAACACATGCACACAAAGAAAGCACGCAAGCAAACACGATTAATGAAATCTAGGGAGACTTGTTCCGGCAAGGCACTTTGGGTGAACGCCAAACGTTCTTCCCAAGGGGTAACTTAACCTCCGAACCCATAAAACCTTTTTTTCAAAGTTTTGAGGTAATCAAAATGGCGTGGCGACTCCGTTTTTCAAATAACTCGGATGTCTTCAAACTCGCGTGAATTCCAATAAACAAGAATTTTGGGCACACATTCACAGTTTGGCGACTCCGCTGGGGATCATCCCAAAGGAGAAAAGCTTTATTTTCAAAAACAAAAGTCGATACTTGGTATATAGGTGGACCCCACTTACCCTTCCTGTATCGCTCCCTAACCCGGGGCTTGGGATAACAAGGTGGTTTAACAATCCCACGTACCAGTATCCCTTTTTGAAAAAATTTTTTTGAAAAAAATACAAAAAGCTTTTCCCTTTGAGCGGGTTAGACTCCCATCGCCGATTTCATTAATCGTGTTTGCTTTCTTTTACCTTGCATTGCATCATTTGCATCTTGGAATCTGTGCATACTTTGAACGGGAAACAACCCGAAAAATAGCAAAAGGAGTGGAACTCGGAAAATTGATCCATGCAATCGTACGGCTAATCCTCATAGGATTCTCGACCATACGACCTCGTGCAATTCCACCAGAAAATCATGGTTAATCCGGGCAGTCCTAACGGCTTGGGGCTATTCGGCTCCATGGTGGCCCAGGGCTCCCAGAAAATTTACGTGCTTATATGTTGCATTTTCCCCGTCCCGAAAATCATTCCTTTAAAACACATTTATGAAAATCTCTCTGTTTTAACTCAAAAGGAACATTTTTAGGAGACCGCACACTACGCGCACCCGATATATCCCGTACACTTTTGCACGCACGTCCCTCAAACCCGAGGGTGGTTCCACTGCAGCCACGGACAGCCTTACGATGCTCCCGGCGCGCACGGAATCATCCCAACCTCCCCATGACAGCCGGTGTCGACCAATGCACAGTCCGTGTCACACGTTTCAAAAATCCGTGACTTTTGGTTGGTTTTTGGTCTAGTCCGTGTCATATAGCCCAGTTGCATACCCACGTAAAGGTCAAGCCTTAGCTCATAAACGAAGCCAAGATTTTCGCTCAAGCGAAATTCTGCCGAAATTCCGATAAGGAAAAATCGGTGGGATCTTGACTCCGACATTGACTATTGACCTTGACCCGCACGGAATGCGTAAAAGTCAAGACCAAGTCTTTGCCAAAATAAAAGATCTTTCGCTCAAGCGAAGCTCTGCCAAAATTCCGACAAGGAAAAATTGGCAAGATCTTGACCAGCATTGACTTCGATTCCGACTCGCAAGACCGCGTATGCAACGAAGTTCAATGTGACACCGTGTCATCCGGCTTTTGCCGCCCGACCCATGCCTATTATATTCTCGGACATTACCGAAAGTCAAAACCGTCATTCGCTCAAGCGAAACTCGTCAAAGATCCGTCGAGGCAGAGAGACGAGACTTTCACGGTATTGCCTTGACTATAATCCGCATCGCTCGTGCGTTGAAAGGTCCTATGACCCGCTAGACCCGATAGGAGCGTTCTTTACTCTCGGTCGGTGGGATCCGCGTGCCCTATAGGACCCTCGCCCGGGCCGCCCACCCCGGGAGGTCGAAATACGGGTGGAATACGAGGGGCTTATAGACGTAGTGACGGAACCCACCGATCCAGATCTAGAGTAGTTGTGAAAAAGAAGGGCGTAACCCCTTTTCCAACCAAATAGATATTAATAAAAGACACTGTTTTAAGTAAACTTGAAGATTCTAATTTGCATATTGCCCGAGCCTTCACCTAAACACCTACCCCGAGTCTAAACCTTTCCTATCCCTTTCCCGCAGCCGAGAAAGAAGTGGGTGAGAACACCGGGTCGCCGACTTGTTAGCGCGTAATCCTCGACAGTTCGCCGTAATCCTCGGTTTCATCGGCCCGTAGAGTCGAATGACCGATTTGACAGAAAGATCTTGGTTTGGGTAACCGATGACTAGGGAAGAAGAGCTAGCCTATAACCAATGCCCTCCCCCATCTTCATATAACCCATTACCAAAGACCGTCCTTTCTCGCCTTATCCAATACCCCAAGCCGTTAGGGTCCCGACACCCTCGCTTCCTCTAAATCCCTCCATGGGACCTTTTTCCTCCTTTCACCGAGCCAAATTTCCCTACCTTGGAATCCCAGGTGCAGTTTGACCTTTCCAATTTTGTCAACGCTCATGAATTTGCCTACCTCTCGTATAGCTACGGCGAAGAGTCGGTCGGGAATGAGAATAGGAATGGGTGGATTTACTGATGATGACAGCTCGGTAGAAGGAATGGACTTGGAGCCTACGGAAGTGAAACCCGAAGGGCAAGATGAGGCAGAAGCCACGCACTCCGGGAACAGGGATGAAATCACTTCAAAGTGTGTCTCAGCCTATGCAAAGGCTCCTGAGAAGGATGAGGTAGTGTATGAGTCCTATATCCTAGAGTTCAATACTCCGTACAAGGACTTGGTAGGTGAATGGAGAGACTTGATCGAAGCTTTAGCCAAAAGAGGGAAGTGGGCTCCTCCCACCGATCTAGAACATGTAAGTGTCGCCGAAGCCAAACTCTCATCGGGAAGGGTAGACTCTATCACGGTGTTAGTAGTCACTCCCGAAACTTGGTCTCGAAGAAGAATGTATGGATGCCTTGGAAAGAGTCTCGAGTTTAGAGGCGACCCCGAGTCCCCCTTTATGTCCTACTATGATAATGATGTCTTCCTGGTAATCCCTAAGCCCGAGGAAGAGTCCGAGATACCCCTCATATGGCGTCAAGTATCCCGACCTGCTTTTGCCCTCATTGGTCATAAGAGCCAAGACAAAAGTTCCCACGAGAGCTACTCGTAGTGACACCGTGAAGACACGGTTGAAGTGCCGGAAGGGACAATAGAGGAGTGAGTCGGCCCGTAAGCCAAAAAGCCCGGAAAATATCTCTCGACGGTAAGGAAAAGGAACCCGCCATGAGGTTTGACCCCGCGAAATCCTTATTGATGATGGAATTTCCCATTTCGTAAAGTGTTTAGCCAATGTCCAAAATGCCGTCAAAAGGTCAATTGACCCCCGGGGAAAGAAAAGACATGCTTGACGGTGATGAGGAATGTGATCCTACTCTGTTAAAGAAGTTGCTAGGATCGGGTGAGAAAGCCATTTGCCAAGCTCCAAAATCCGGAAGTGATAATTCTTGTTGCATGCCGACTTTGAAAAGTTTGAATGAGACTGTGAAAGCTTTAAACGAGAGAATGTGAAAAGGTCAAAAAGCCGGTAACACTGGGACCAGATTCGGAAGCCGCCTATGCTTCCGACAGCGCCGTCAATCGAGATCAATCAGCAGAATTGGCCATACGCCGCAAGAATCCGCCTCGACTTTGAAAGAATTGACGAGAATCCTCCGAGTAGGAATGATGACCAAGGAAAATCCAATGTCTATGTGATGACTCGTGCAGACGGATGAGTATTGAGCAGCCTAGGGGTGGCAAAAGGAATGCCGTCTCGGAACCAAAGACAGATAAAAGACCTTATAAGCTAGAAGCGAAAAGCCTGACTCGATAAGGAGGATCCAGTCCTAACTCGGTTGAAGTGTACCCAAGCCAATATCTCCTTATGGTCCCCTGTTAACCTCTTCATACCCTCATAATTTGAAACTAGAAGAAAGTTTGGCCAAGACCATGGTGCCCATAGATGTCACCCCTGATGAGGTCGTCCAAATGATTGGAAATATCCACTATGGAAACATCATTACCTTCACTGAATTGGACCTGCCAAAGTATGGGGCTAGTCACAACGAACCTCTTTACATCACAGTCCAGTTAGAAGAGCGTCGATTGCCACGAGTACTAGTTGACGGGGTGCAATGAATGTCTTGCCAGCTAAGACGATGGATTTATTGGATCTGAAGCCCACGGACTTAAAGCCTTCTAGTCAGAGACTATTAAGGCCTATGACTCCACCGCACGGTCGGTTTTGGGGATCGCCACTCTCAAGATGTGGTTCGGAAAAAGGTCATGGATGTTGATTTTCAAGTTATTGACATTCCAATTTCATTTGCGCCTTCTTTGGGACGGCCTTGGATCCACCAGATAAACGGGGTAGCCTCTACTTTACATCAGTGCGTCAAATTTCAGTCGAGTGATGGAACTATCACCACCATTTATGGGGACAGTGTCACAGTAGAAGGAACCAGCACCGGGGACATCCCGATATTGGAAATCAAGCATGATGATGAAGGGTTAGCATTGACCGGATTCTCCGTAGCTTCTTCCAAGGCACAAGTGTGTTGCACTGACCTCACCACTACTTCCGATAAAATCCCTCCTGCCATGAGAATGATGCGAAAAATGAGCTATCTTCCGGGACTTGGATTGGGTAGAAGACTTCAAGGTCGTAACACCATCATTGATGTGAAGGAGCAGACTACCAGATATGGCTTGGGATACAAACCGAACTCTCGGGATGCCGGAAAAGCTAAAGGCAAGAAAAGTGAAGGGGTCCAGCTCCATCCTTACAGTCTGTCTCTGACCCATTACTTTACAAAAGGAGGGACACAATATGATGAAAGTGATCACCAGATCTCCTTGCAGAAAACCCTTCTAGAGAACCTTGAGAAAGTTAGGGGAAAGCCAGCCAATCCCGTTCGAAGAATGTTCCTTGATTTGCCAGATATCCCTGGGGCTACCACTACCGTTCAGAATGAGTACGTCTTCAAAGGAAATCCGGCCAGTGTCAAAAGGTCAGCATCCGGGACAATGGACTTCTCCGCCTTTGAGTTAGCTCTTCCAAAGATCAGCCAGATAGAAGGCGCAGCGGTGAAGACGATCGATGGGGTTTGCAAGAGTTGTGTGACGAAGAAGCACAAATCCCAGACTTGATCGACTTCAGATGATGAGATAGTTGCCGTTATTGGAGACGATGGTGAAAGTCATTTTGATCCTCGCACTTTGGTGACTAAGACAGAAATGCCATTGAAGAATTGGGAGACATTCTCAGGGCCGATAGCCGATCGACAGCAAATGATCACGGAGCTTGGATTGGTACCCCGTCCTCCTCAACCCGGTCGTGTCAAACACCCTGTTGTCTTTTCAGTTGAGTCAGGAATCTTCGAATTCCAGTCCTCAGAGTCATCCGAAGGCCTCACGCCTGAGGATTATGAAAATGTAATCGATGTCATCTTTCCCCTTATCTTGAATGAAATGACAAATCTTTCTGATTATCCTCTTATTGCCAACTTAACAAATGATAAATTAACTCAAAACTTAACAACAGTTAATAATGAATCATTTGAACAAGATGCAAACACACTAAACGAACAATACATTAAAGAAATCTTTAAGCAGGTTTCAGAAAAAGAGGAAAACCGGGCCCAAGCTGCCGAGGAGGTTTTGATAAGTGTGAACTTGGGTACTATTGAGGAACCTAAAGAGACACAGATTGGAAGCTTCTTCCAGGGGGTTGAAAGGGACAGATTGATTGAGCTGCTCAGAGAATACGTCGACGTGTTTGCATGGTCATACAAAGATATGCCGGGGCTAGACAGTTCGATAGTAGAGCACAGAATCCCTCTAGCACCAGATGCCAAGCCAGTAAAGCAGAAACTGAGAAAGATCAAGCCGGAATGGTCTCTACAGGTCAAAGAAGAAATTGAGAAGCTACTGCGGGTAGGATTCATCAGAGTTATTGAATACCCGACATGGTTGTCCAACATCGTGACCGTAACCAAGGCCAATGGGAAGGTGCGCTGTTGTGTGGATTTCCGAGATCTGAACAAGGCCAGCCCCAAAGACGACTACCCTCTGCCAAACATAGACATCCTGGTGGACTCCACTGCCAACTACGAAGTCAAATCCTTCGTTGATGGTTTTGCAGGCTACAACCAGATCAAGATGGCCGAGGAAGACCAAGAAAAGACAGCCTTCACCACACCGTGGGGAACCTACTGTTATACAGTAATGCCATTCGGGCTCAAGAATGCCGGGGCTACTTACCAAAGGGCAGCGACCGCACTTTTTCATGACATGATCCACAAGGAGATTGAGGTCTACGTAGACGACATGATAATCCACTCCAAAGGAGAAGGTGGGCAGCACTTTGTTGACCTACGAAAATTCTTTGAGAGGTTGAGACAGCATTCCATGAGACTAAACCCTGCCAAATGCACCTTCGGAGTGACAAGGGGAAAAGTGCTCGGGTACATGGTCACGGAGCGAGGTATAGAAGTTGACCCCCGAAAGATCAAAGCTATCATGGATATGAGGCCACCTCAAACCCAGACAGAAGTCAAAAGCTTCATGGGAAAATTGCAGTACATCAGCCGTTTTGTCAATCAGTTGACCACTATGTGCGAGCCCATCTTCAAGCTCATGAAGAAGAATGTGGACACAGAATGGACCGAAGAATGCCAAGACGCCTTTGACCAGATCAAGGCATACTTAGTACATCCCCCGGTACTATGCCCCCCACATAGACAGAAGCCTCTTCTGCTCTATCTAACTGTCACAGACACGGCAGTTGGGGCTATGCTTGCTCAAGAGAAGAAAGACTCTCGGGTAGAAAATGCCATTTACTTTGTCAGCCGGAAGCTACAAGGGAGTGAGCTCAATTACTCAGCGTGTGAAAAGACCTGTGCAGGACTGGTCTGGGTAGTCGGCAAGTTGAAGCATTATATGCAAGCCCACCCTGTGAATTTGGTCTCGAAAATGGACCCCATCAAGTACATCTTTGACAAGCCTTCCCTCTCGATGCGCCTAGCGAAGTGGTCCTTCTTCTTGGCAGAATACGACATCAACTATGTGACCAGAAAGGCCATCAAGGGTCAAGCATTGTCAGATCACCTGGCGAACTTCCCCAGTAATGAAGACAGAGGGCCTGAACCCCAATTTCCAGATGAAGGGATCTTTGCAGTTGAGCCTGAAAATAGATGGCAGTTGTTCTTTGACGGAGCCGCTAACAAAAGAGGAAATGGTGTAGGAATGCTATTGGTCGATCCGAAAGATGAGCATACCCCCATAGCCCTCAAGTTGAACTTTCCTGCCACGAACAATGTCGCTGAGTATGAAGCCTGCATTGCTGGTTTGGAGGCCGCCTTAGAAAGAAATGTCAAGGAGCTCGAAGTTTACGGAGACTCAGCCCTGATCATCAACCAAGTCTCCAACAAGTGGAAGACTGTAGACCCTAATCTGCAACGGTATCATGCCCATATGGAGGAGTTGACTGGACAGTTCCGAGAAGTGACTTTCCACTACTTGCCGAGGGAAAAGAACAGATTCGCAGATGCTCTAGCTACTCTAGCCTCATTGGTAGAGATCCCCGAGGGAAAAGCCATAAAGCCCTTCAGAGTGGGTAGAAGAGAAGCCCCAGCTTTCTGTTGTGAAGTGGACCTGGGACCCGAGCCTATAAAGGAACCTTGGTACAATCAGATTTACCAATTCCTCAAAGACGGAGAGTCAGCTTTCAGAGACGAAGAAGGTAGACCAAAAGAAGGAGTCAGAGCCAAAAGCTTGCAAGCCCTGAAAAGGTTGGCTTCTCAGTATGTCATTCTAGGAGGCAACCTATACAAGAAGCGGTATCAAGGACCACTCCTCTTATGTGTCACTCAAGAAAGAGCCAGAGAGTTGATGACCGAAGTCCACAATGGTCCCTGCGGTCCTCACATGAATGCCAGAGCCCTGATGCAAGTGATCCTCAGAATGGGTTACTACTGGATCTCCATGGAAACAGACTGCGTTCAGCACGTCCGAACCTGCGACAAATGCCAGCGGTTTGCCAACCTCAACCATCTCCCACCTCATGACCTGTACTGCATGACGACTCCTTGGCCGTTTGCAACTTGGGGCATTGACGTGATAGGGAAAATATCCCCGGCAGGAAGCAATGGGCACGAGTTCGTTTTGGTAGCCATTGACTACTTCACCAAGTGGGTAGAGGCCAAGTCCTACAAGGTCCTCACTTCCAGAAAAGTGGCCCAGTTCATCAAAGAAAACATAATGTGCAGATATGGGGTGCCCAACGAGATCATTTCTGATAATGGGTCACACTTCGAAGGAGACTGCGATAGACTGCTGTCAGAATTCAGAGTTACTCGCCACAAGTCGTCCCCGTACAGACCTCAAACCAATGGAGCCGTGGAAGCTGCTAATAAGACACTCGAGCGGATCATCCGGAAGATGGCCACCCGTGGTCGTGATTGGCCCGAAAAGCTGCACCTAGCACTCTGGGGCTACAGAACGTCTGTCAGAACAGCCACAGGAGAAACTCCTTTTGCCCTAACTTACGGGATGGAAGCAGTGTTACCAGTGGAGTTGGAAATCCCGTCATTAAGGGTCCTCCTGGAAAACAGTGTCAATGAAGTGGAATGGTTGCGCAGCCGGCATGATGAGTTAGCCCTGCTTGACGAGAGAAGGCTAAAAGCCATGGAACACACCCGAGCCTACCAGAGGCGAATGGCCAGAGCGTTTGATAAAAAGGTCAAGGCCAGAGACATCAAAGAGGGCGACTTGGTGCTGAAAGTAAAGCCCCCTACCAGAGACAACCCCCTGGGAAAATGGGAACCCGTCTGGATCGGCCCTTATGTGGTGCAGAAAATACTGTCAGGAGGAGCAATGAAGCTTGCAGACTTGGATGGCAATCCCTTTGTCCACCCGGTCAACGGTGATAAACTCCGAAGATACTATGTCTGATAAAAAAAAATATAATAAAAAAAAATATAAAAAAAAAAGAAGAAAAAAAGTGCAAAAAGAGTAATGCCCAGCTAGGCTGAAGACCCCAAAAAGGGCAGTCTAGGCAAAAGACAGGGCTGCACATAAAAAAAAAGAAAAAAGAAAAAAAATCTTAGTGCAAAAAGAGTAATGCCCAGCTAGGCTGAAAACCCCAAAAAGGGCGGTCTAGGCAAAAGACAGGGCTGCACATAAAAAATTTTTAGTTCACCAGAATGAACTACGAAGACCTGAGCCCCTTAGCCTTTCTTGTAAAAGGGGAACGTAGGCAGCCATATATGGTTCGGTCTAAACAATAAAAAGGACGATTAAGTTTCCATGAAATGTGTCCTAAACAATAAAAAGGACAATCAAGCTTCCATGAAGTGCGTCCTAAAAAATAGTAAAGGGTATTTCAGTTTTCATAAAACGGGTCCCAATCAATAAAGACATTTGAATTTCCATGAAATGTGTCTTGATTAATTTTTAAAATAATATTTCTTGTTCATTACAAGTTAAAAACTTCTTGATGAGTTCAAGCACGGTCTACCTCTTAACTCTGCTAACCTGCTAAAAAGATCTAAAATACAACAAAATGCCTAAATAAACTAATGTGTTTGCAAAATGGCAATAAGAGGATCTTGAGAAAAGACTTGTCAGTCGTCATTCGCTGAGTCTTCTTCAGTCTTCTTCCCTTTTCCTCGGCCTCGTCGAGTCTTCTTCCTTTTCTTCTCAATAATGTCGGTATCCCTCATCCCGACCTCTGGTATCCTCACTGGAGCCTCTACCAACCCCGTGTCAATGAGCGCTCTCTCTATACGAGCACGAGTCCGCACCTCCTCCCTCTGAGCCTCAGTCAAAGGAGCGACCTCGGACAATCTCTTGTACCGAGCCTCCATATCCCTGACCAAGTCACCTGATTGGTTATGGCAACTCGCCTTAGCCTCAGTCTCCCTCAGAGTCCTACTCGAGTCACAGTCAGCTCCCAATAAAGCTCGACGTCTATCCTCCAAGATAACCTGAGTCGCTCCCATCTCCCTCTCATACCAGTCCAAGTAGACAGTGGTCAAGATGGTGCTCTTCCTGCTCCTGAAGATAGCCCTGGGTGGGAAAGCAGTATGTGTCCAAGCCCTCGAGAAGAAAGAGAAGCTGGCTGGATCTCTCATGTCCAATGACACCACCTCCATGGTCCGGATGTCCTCCCAATCACTCAATGGCTCCTGTAAAGCCCCAAACTGCCTGGATACCAAGCAGGGTATGTAGAAGGACGACCAGCAGAATCCTGGAACCCTCACAGCATAAGACTCCTGAAATATCCTCCTGGTCTGCAACCTCCAATGTGGTATCCACCAACGGATGTCCGAAGTGGATAGCCTAGCCATCATCAGCTCCCAGCTACCCTGTTCCTGCTGCCTAGGTGCACCTCTCCGAGAAATCACCCAAGGGCACTGAGTCGGCAAAGCCCCAGGCAAAGCCCCGAGCCTCTCCTGCAGCCACAAAGTCAACATAGCCGGACTCCCGGACCTCATGAAACGGTCTCCCCGAGCCATCCTGTCAATCCCATGAAATGTCTCTCCCAAAACCAGCGGGACAATATCCTTCCCAGCCCTGCAGTCTCTGACCATGTCCAAGAGACCACTATGACAGATCCCCACGGACTCAGCAGTGAACAAAATAGAGAATACGCAGAGAATGAAAGCATCCATAGCCACTGTGGTCGCAGCCATATCTGGAGACCCAAACCTGCCCGGGATATCAGAAAGGTCAATCCTATCCGGGGCTACCATCATCCTCTCAGCCTCTCCCAAAGGAATCTGCAGAAAAGATGCAAGCTTTACCGTCACCGGCACGTCTCCGATCAGCGGAATAGATATAGCCTCAATCTCGGGACCCCCAATCAAGGCTCTGAAGTCTTCGTGCGTTGGGACGATTTCGTTGTAAGAGAAACAGTAAACATGTCTCCGGACATCCTGTAACTTTGCCGCGGCTCTCAATGTATCCCAATCGGGCGGGAGATCCCTCAAATGCCATAAAGACTTGATCTTGAAGGAAGAATCAAGCAGCCCCTTGTGATTTTGGAAGTTATATCTCGCCCAAGATTGAAGACCGGATAGAAAATGGTCTCGTTTCCCCTTTGCAATCTAACGGGATTCTCCATCGCAAAATGATCAAAGATGGTGCTTTTAGGTCCAAAATATGCTCTGGGAACAATTGGGACAAGTCTAGAGTGAAAATGAAATGAAATGGCCAAGCCTTGCTTTTATTCGTAAAATAACCGGCCTCAGACAGAATCGTTAGCCGCACGGCTACATTTGCCCTCAAGGCCATGCCGCACGGCTACATTAGCCCTCTCGCAGAAAAATTCTGCAAAGCAACCAAAGTTGCTGCCCAAGGGAGTTTTCACCCCACTTTTTCAACCAAAACCTGTACAAAAACATATCCGTAAGCCATTCAAGCATTTATACACCATTATAAATCATTTTTTGGCCCATTTTCAGCCCAATTCCAGCAAAAAGTCGCCCCAAGGCTCGATAATATGCAAATTGAAAAAGCATGAATTAGAAAAGCAATTAAAACATAAATACAATGTTTTCGCCCCATCGGCGCCCAAATAAAGCAAAAATAAACAAAGTGTGCATAAAAATTGTAAATTGTTTGTTTTTGTTCCAAATCTACTCTAGAGACCTCCTAGGCCTCCGATTCTTCTTCATCTTCATCGCCGCTCACCATAGATGCTAGCCTCCCTCATCAGTCCTCCCGGTCGCTCACATCGATAGATGGACATTATCGTGCCCATACTCGCCACCGCCTGCACGTCGGGCTGGGTCCCCGCCCCGAGGCATAGCACTGGAAGAGTACTCCGAGGCCGATGAGGTAGACGCCGTGCTCCCGACGTGCCGTCTCGCGCCTGTGCTCCCGTGCATCCGCCGCCGCCTTCGAAGCGCAGCCGCCTTCCTCGTAAGAGACCGGCACATGTCCTTCCAGCCCCTATTCCGCCCGACCACTCTATCGTAAGTGCGAGCCGGAACTCCGAGAAAAAGAAGAGAAAAATCTCGTAAAATCTCGAAAATAGCAAAAAGCGTAAAATCAAAGCTAAAAAGGGAATAAGACTCCTAAGAGTACACTTACAAAGGCTATCAAAGCGGCAAGGTGTACCGGGGCTCCCTAGCATCGGGGACAGTATCCTCATCCTCCTCGGCACTCCATGGACCACGTAGACAAATGCGCAGAGGGATCGGCGGGCCGCAGGGCTCATCCTCCCCATATCCCCGAGTGACCGCCGCCTTCACTAGCTTCGTGGCGCCCTCGTGCGCCGCTCCACAAACACAACAGAGGGGGTGTCCATGCCGGGCACTCCTCCGCAGCCCACGCCCGCCCGGTACCTAGCAATCTCATCCTCCGGCCAATCCCCGGGCCGCAGATCCGTGCCGAGGGTCGAAGGAGTAATGGCATCTAGTGGGGGAACATGACCATGCCGCTCGAGAAGCGGTCCCCAATAAATGACATCACACATGTCGCCCCGCGAGCCACCTCCTCTCGCCTCGTCACCTCTATAGCATCTCCCAAAGAAGATCTCTCGGGATACCGCCCTGTGGGTAGAAGTCCACTCCGTCGTGCCCATCCCCGTGATGACCGGCCTCACCATTTTGTAGTCGAAGGTAATCCGGGTCTTCCCGTGAATTTATCTCTCGCATCTCCTCCAAATAACCATAGCAGGGAAGATGGTGACATCACTCGTCTGGTTCCAAGGGAAGAACCCGATCACCTCGCAAAACCAGCCTCGCATGTTCAAAACATCAAAAGGTCATTTTCTCTCATAAAAGTCTCAAGACAGAAAAGAAAAGAGAAAAGAAAAAAAGGAGACTACCTCAAGGGCAAAGAAAAGCACCCATCGAAGCAGCCTTTGTTCCGACCGTACATGTCCAACGAGAAGTACAGCTCCGCCAATCCGGCCTCTCCCCAAGAGACCGTCCCTATCCCATCAACATCCTCCAGAGTCGAGGAGGCAAGTCATAGCTATCGTCCTGCACTAGCAAAGATGGTGACCGATAGCATCAACCATATGAATGCTCTAGCCACCGTCAAGGGCCACATCATTAGCAAGAAAATTCTCGCATGCTAGTCTCTGAATCGCCACCTCGACATTCCGTGTCTCCATCCCCACCTTCGAATCCGCTCAAACCCGACCAAAGCCCGAAACTCCTAGCAGAATATGGTCCCTCCAAGTCACGGCCTCCCGGTGAACCGTAAGCCCGTAATAGCGGTGAAATCGGCAGAGTCACCGCGCCTCTCCCTACCAGTGTGAAAGCTATGTGTACTGCCCCACCGTAACTCGATAGGGCCCGGGACTAAGCCTCGCTCTTAGAGGTGATGTGGACACCCCTACCGATAGCCTCTACAAATGCATCCAAGCCAGAGTCCCTCACCACCGCTTGGGATTTGCCCCATCCTTCTCAAAATCCGGCATCCTCTCGCCAAAGCTTGACCGCTATCTCCGACGGTCCTCTAGACTTGTTCTCCCGTGAGGACAAGCACATCAAAAGAAGCGCGCCCTTCATATCATTTCAAAAGCATGCATATATTCAAAAGTGCACATATTTTCAAAAGAAGAGCATTCATAAAAGTTTTTCTAGCATAACTTTTGCATCAAAAACGTGTCTTTCATCACTTGAAACGCGTCATTGCTTTCCTAAAGCACAAAATCACAATTTTTCGCACATAAGCATTATTTTTCAAAAATGGCATGCATGAATCATTTTCATCTTCCAAAATCATGTTTTCTCATTGAAAATCAGAATTTTGACCTAGTTCTAGCACAAGGCAAGAACTCCGTCTCATATTTTTGAAAAAATTCTTACTTCATTTCATTTTTGCGAGAAAAAAAGTGAGTCATTCTCATATTTTTCTCATCAAATAAAATTGCACATTGCATATTCTTAGCCTCATAGGTTGTTCATGCATCTCAAAATCATTCAAAAAAAAAATCATTCAAAATCCTAAAATTCGGGTCAAGCCCTAAATCATTCAAAAAATTCAAGCAAAATCATCGGATTTTAGCAAAATGAGAATGCTTACCCCAACCGATCGCGGGTTCGTTGATTTGTGCTCCCTTCTCCCCGGGTAAAGCTCCGATGGAGGCGTAAGGAAGTCATACTTCCTCTCCGTCCTCACAAGCTCCTTCCTCCTCCTTCTCGCGGCCGCCGAGATGTTTCTCCTCGCTTGCCTTGGTATGATTGCCCTCCTGGATCCATTTCAAATCAAAGGGAAGTGCAAAAGGGTTGAAGAATTTCAAATTCTCTCTCTCTTTCTCTCTCTCTCGCTGAAGTGGGCGGCAATGGTGCCCAATGCCCGTTCAAAACCCGATTTTAAATAACTGAAAAACAGCTTCTAGCCGTACGGCTTCTTTTCTCCATCTCATGCCGGCGCTTCATTCGCTCCGAGCATAAATTACAATCCCGCCCGGACCTTCCACTGGCATGCAATTTCCGTTATCTTTTAACCAAGATAACATCTTTTCGTAAAATATCCCTTATCTCTTTAGCAATCAAGCTTTATTCCCAGCCTCCGTGCTACCTCTATCCGGGATAACACTACTAGGTGACAACCTCCAATTGTCACAACTTCGTGCTACCTCTATCCGCGAATAGTGACGTATGCCTGTCATTCCAACTTGTGCTACCTCTATCCGCGAATAGTGACGTATGCCCAAGTCATTCCAACTTGTGCTACCTCTATCCGCGAATAGTGACGTATGCCCAAGTCATTCCAACTTGTGCTACCTCTATCCGCGAATAGTGACGTATGCCAGTCATTCCAACTTGTGCTACCTCTATCCGCGAATAGTGACGTATGCCCAAGTCATTCCAACTTGTGCTACCTCTATCCGCGAATAGTGACGTATGCCCAAGTCATTCCAACTTGTGCTACCTCTATCCGCGAATAGTGACGTATGCCCAAGTCATTCCAACTTGTGCTACCTCTATCCGCGAATAGTGACGTATGCCCAAGTCATTCCAACTTGTGCTACCTCTATCCGCGAATAGTGACGTACGCTCAAGTTTCCCAACTTAAGTTGCCTCTATCTCCGTCATAAAGAGATAGTACCGTAAGCTTCCTAGCTTCCTCAGAATTGATGTTCCTCCGAATTGTCAAAATCTCAAGGATCCTAGACATCGTTCCTAACTATCTAGTGATGCTTGAACTACGATCAAGGCTTGATTCCTCCGGATACGTAGGTAGCCTTTTATAAAAGGTTCACCATTCGACCACTTTGGTCACCCCGTTTCTTTGTCACCCTCGCGATAAAGCGCCCTCATAAAAGTTCAAATATTCGACCACTCCTGGTCACTCCTAGCATGTCCCCAGGATCAATTGCTTGACCTCCTAGGTCATTTTCTCTTCTTCCTCCCCAAATGATCCTAATTCCGAACTACGGCTCCGGCTTGATTCCTCCGGATACGTAGGTAGCCTTCCAAAAGTTGTTCACCACTCGACCACCTCGTCTCCCAATCCGTCTCGCATTCGCCGATCGGATCCTTTTCTATCGACAACCCCACTCGCCTTGCAAGTGACGTTGCCGAGGGCTTCGTAAGTACCCAACTGCTCATGCCTTCCTAAGCATTTTCCCGACATTTCGGTAAATTTCCGGTAATTCCCTGACCTTCCTAAAGTGTTCCTGAAATGTCCCGAACAGTCAAATTTAAATTAGGGTCAGTAAGGAGCCTTCCTAATTAAGAAACACGTTTTCTTAATTAGGAGAAGCTTCTAGAATAATGCCACCTTGCATGGTTCTAGAATGCCGAGTCATCAAAGGGGATAAGACCCGCATCGGGCCTCATTTTCGCAAAGTGGCTGCTCGCAACCGCACTTCGCCATTAGCCTTATCCGCATCGCTCCACTTTATAAATAGAGCCCTCCTCTACCCATTTTAATCATGAACAAGAAGTATAATACTCTCATAATACGAAGAAGATCCCCTAAGGAGGCCGCTCGGAAGTCCAAGGAAGGTGAAGAAGAAGCTCAAAAAAGAAGCCATCTCCCTCCTCCTCAAGACCCCGCAAGAAGAACCTCTCCTCCTAGCTCCGATCCGAAGAAGCGAAGGAAACGATTGGTAACCTCGCACGCCTCCTAATCCTTGCATTTTAATTGATATACTTGCTCATCGCATTCATATATCTTGCTTGCTTGCTTGGGACTTGGCATTTATTCATAAAGATCATATCTTTATCACCCCACTTTCCCTTCGTGCAGATTGGCATTAAGACCTCATTTGTCATAAAAATGTAGTCTTTTTCATAAAGGTGCATCCTTTGCACCTAAAATCCCTATTTTCCAATAAAAATGTCATCTTTATGGCATCATTTGCACATAGAAGATCAAATCTTTTTTTCAATGAAAACGCATCCCTTTGCATCAAAACCCCTTTTTCAATGCATCATTTGCATAAAAATCAAATCTTTATGCATCATTTGCATAAAGATCCCATCTTCTTGTAAAGGAAGTCAAAAAAGCATCATTTGCAAAACCTAAAAATGTCATCTTTTCATTAAAGAGTCATTTTTTATCATGCATTTCCGCTTTCCCCCAACCTTGGAACGGACCGGGTGTAAAGTTCTCATCTTTGCATACGTTTCCTTCCATTAAAGGATTCATGATTTGCTTTAGGAAAAGGATAACCTTGAACCC